>JAJHUQ010000046.1:2365000-2392500 GCA_035773235.1 Eospalax fontanierii | reverse complement strand
TTAGGGTTAGGGTTTGGGTTTGGGTTAGGGTTAGGTTTAGTGTTAGCGTTAGGGTTAGGGTTTGGGTTAGGGTTAGGTTTACGATTAGGTTTAGGATTAGGATTAGGTTAAGGTTTTGGGTTAGGGTTAGGGTTAGGTTTAGGATTAGGTATAGGATTACGATTAGGGTTACAGTTTGGGTTAGGGTTAGAGTTAGGTTTAGGGTTAGGGTTAGGCTTACGGTTTGGGTTAGGGTTAGGGTTAGGGTATGGTTTGGTTTAGTGTTAGGGTTAGGCTTAGCTTTAGGGTGAGGTTTTGGGTTTGGGTTAGGGTTAGGTTTAGGGTTAGGGTTAGGGTTTGGGTTTGAGTTAACGTTAGGGTTAGGGTTAGGGTTAGGGTTATTGTTAGCGTTAGGGTTAGATTTTTGTTTAGCGTTAGGATTAGGGTTAGGATTAGGGTTTGATTTAGATTTAGGGTTAGGGTTAGGGTTAGGGTTATGGTTTGGGTTAGATTTAGGGTTAGGGTTTGGGTTAGGGTTAGGGTTAGGTTTAGGGTTAGCGTTAGGGTTAGGGTTTGTGTTAGGGTTAGGTTTAGGATTAGGTTTAGGATTAGGGTTAGGTTAAGGTTTTGGATTAGGGTTAGGGTTAGGAGAAGGGTTAGGGTTAGTGTTTGTGTTTGGTTTACGGTTAGGTTTAGGTTTAGGGTGAGGTTTTGGGTTTGGGTTAATGTTAGGTTTAGGGTTAGGGTTAGGGTTAGGAATAGGGTTTGGGTTAGGGTTAGGGTTAGGGTTAGGGTTAGGTTTTGGGTTAGGGTTAGGGTTAGGTTTAGGGTTTGGGTTAGGGTTAGGGTTAGGGTTAGGTTTAGAATTAGTGTTAGTGTGAGGGTTTGGGTTTGAATTAGGGGTAGAGTTAAGGTTAGGGTTAGTGTTAGGGTTTGGGTTAGGGTTAGGGTTAGGTTTAGGTTTAGAGTTAGTGTTAGTGTGAGGGTTTGGGTTTGGATTAGGTGTAGAGTTAAGGTTAGGGTCAGGGTTAGGGTTTCGGTTAGGGTTAGGGTTAGGGTTAGGGTTTGTGTTAGGCTTAGGGTTAGGGTTAGGTTTAGGGTTTAGGTTACGGTGAGGGTTTCGGTTATGGTTAGGATTAGGGTTAGGGTTGGGGATAGGTTTACAGTTAGTGTTAGTGTGAGGTTCTGGGTTTGGATTAGTGGTAGAGTTAAGGTTAGGGTTAGTGTTAGGGTTCGGATTTGGGTTAGGGTTAGGTTTTGGGTTAGGGTTAGGGTTAGGGTTAGGGTTTGGGTTAGGGTTAGCGTTAGGGTTAGGGTTTGGGTTAGGGTTATCGTTTGTTTTATTGTTAGGGTTAGGGTGAGGATTAGGGTTAGGGTTAGGGTTAGGGTTAGGATTAGGGTTACAGTTTGGGTTACGGTTAGGGTTAGGGTTAGGGTTAGGGTTAGGGTTAGGGTTTGGATTTGGGTTAGGGTTAGGGTTAGGGTTAGGGTTAGGGTTTGGGTTAGGGTTAGGGTTAGGGTTTGGGTTAGGGTTAGGTTTACGATTAGGTTTAGGATTAGGGTTAGGTTAAGGTTTAGGGTTAGGGTTAGGGTTAGGTTTAGGATTAGGTATAGGATTACGATTAGGGTTACAGTTTGGGTTAGGGTTAGAGTTAGGGTTAGGGTTAGGGTTAGGCTTACGGTTTGGGTTAGGGTTAGGGTTAGGGTATGTTTTGGTTTAGTGTTAGGGTTAGGCTTAGCTTTAGGGTGAGGTTTTGGGTTTGGGTTAGGGTTCGGTTTAGGGTTAGGGTTAGGGTTTGGGTTTGAGTTAACGTTAGGGTTAAGGTTAGGGTTATTGTTAGCGTTAGGGTTAGATTTTTGTTTAGCGTTAGGATTAGGGTTAGGATTAGGGTTTGATTTAGGTTTAGGGTTAGGGTTAGGGTTAGGGTTATGGTTTGGGTTAGGGTTAGGGTTAGGGTTTGGGTTAGGGTTAGGGTTAGGTTTAGGGTTAGCGTTAGGGTTAGGGTTTGGGTTAGGGTTAGGTTTACGATTAGGTTTAGGATTAGGGTTAGGTTAAGGTTTTGGATTAGGGTTAGGGTTAGGAGAAGGGTTAGGGTTAGTGTTTGTGTTTGGTTTACGGTTAGGTTTAGGTTTAGGGTGAGGGTTTGGGTTTGGGTAAATGTTAGGTTTAGGGTTAGGGTTAGGGTGAGGAATAGGGTTTGGGTTAGGGTTAGGGTTATGGTTAGGTTTTGGGTTAGGGTTAGGGTTAGGTTTAGGGTTTGGGTTAGGGTTAGGGTTAGGGTTAGGTTTAGAATTAGTGTTAGTGTGAGGGTTTGGGTTTGGATTAGGGGTAGAGTTAAGGTTAGGGTTAGTGTTAGGGTTTGGGTTAGGGTTAGCGTTAGGTTTAGGTTTAGAGTTAGTGTTAGTGTGAGGGTTTGGGTTTGGATTAGGTGTAGAGTTAAGGTTAGGGTTAGGGTTAGGGTTTCGGTTAGGGTTAGGGTTAGGGTTAGGGTTTGTGTTAGGCTTAGGGTTAGGGTTAGGTTTAGGGTTTAGGTTACGGTGAGGGTTTCGGTTATGGTTAGGATTAGGGTTAGGGTTAGGGATAGGTTTACAGTTAGTGTTAGTGTGAGGTTTTGGGTTTGGATTAGTGGTAGAGTTAAGGTTAGGGTTAGTGTTAGGGTTCGGGTTAGGGTTAGGGTTAGGTTTTGGGTTAGGGTTAGGGTTAGGGTTAGGGTTTGGGTTAGGGTTAGCGTTAGGGTTAGGGTTTGGGTTAGGGTTATCGTTTGTTTTATTGTTAGGGTTAGGGTGAGGATTAGGGTTAGGGTTAGGGTTAGGGTTAGGATTAGGGTTACAGTTTGGGTTAGGGTTAGGGTTAGGGTTAGGGTTAGGGTTAGGGTTAGGGTTAGGGTTAGGGTTTGGATTTGGGTTAGGGTTAGGTTTAGGGTTAGCGTTAGGGTTAGGGTTTGGGTTAGGGTTAGGTTTAGGATTAGGTTTAGGATTAGGGTTAGGTTAAGGTTTTGGGTTTGGGTTAGGGTTAGGTTTAGGATTAGGGATAGGATTACGATTAGGGTTACAGTTTGGTTTAGGGTTAGAGTTAGGGTTAGGTTTAGGGTTAGGATTACGGTTTGGGTTAGGGTTAGGATTAGGGTATGGTTTGGTTTAGTGTTAGGGTTAGGCTTAGCTTTAGGGTGAGGTTTTGGGTTTGGGTTAGGGTTAGGTTTAGGTTTAGGGTTAGGGTTATGGTTAGTGTTAGGGTTTGGGTTAGGGTGAGTGTTAAGGTTAGGTTTAGTGTTAAGGTTAGGGTTTGGGTTTGGGTTAGGGTTAGGGTTATGTTTAGTGTTTGGATTAGGGTTAGGGTTATGGTTAGGTTTAGGGTTAGGGTTCGAGTTAGGATTAGGGTTAGGTTTTGGTTTAGGTTTAGGGTTAGGGTTCGGGGTTATGGGTAAGGGGTTATGGTTAGGGTTAGAATTAGGTTTTGGGTTTGGATTAGTGTTAATGTTAGGGTTTCGGTGAGGGTTACGGTTAGGCTTAGGTTTAGGGTTTCTGTTAGGGTTAGGGTTAGTGTTAGGGTTAATGTTTAGGTTAGGGTTAGGGTTTCGGTTAGGGTTAGGATTAGGGTTAGGGTTAGGGTTAGGTTTAGCGTTACTGTTAGTGTTAGGTTTCGGTTTTGTATTAGGGGTAGAGTTAAGGTTAGGGTTAGTGTTAGGGTTTGGGTTAGGGTTAAGGTTAGGTTTTGGGTTAGGGTTAGGGTTATGGTTAGGGTTTGTTTTGGGTTATGGTTAGAGTTAGGGTTAGGTTTTGGGTTAGGGTTAGGGTTAGGGTTAGGGTTAGGGTTAGGGTTTGGTTTGGGTTAGGGTTAGGGTTAGGGTTACGGTTTTTGTTAGGGTTAGGGTTAGGGTAAGGTTTGGTTTAGGGTTAGGGTAAGGGTTAGGGTTAGGTTTAGGGTGGGTTTTTGGGCTTGGGTTATTGTTAGGTTTAGGTTTAGGGTTAGGGTTATGGTTTGTTTTAGGGTTAGGGTTAGGGTTAGAGTTAGGGTTTGGGTTAGGATTACGGTTTGGGTTAGGTTTACGGTTAGGGTTAGGGTTAGTGTTAGGTTCATGTTTAGGGTTTGTGTTAGGGTTAGGGTTAGGGTTAGGGTTTGGGTTTGGGTTAGGGTTAGGGTTAGGGTTAGGTTTAGGGTTTGGGTTTGGGTTAGGGTTAGTGTTAAGTTTATGGTTTGGTTTTGGGTTAGGGTTACTGTTAGTGTTAGGGTTAGGGTTTGGGTTTGGGTTAACGTTAGGGTTAGGGTTAGGGTTAGGGTTATTGTTAGCGTTAGGCTTAGGGTTTTGGTTAGGGTTACGGTTAGGATTAGGGTTTGGTTTACGGTTAGGGTTAAGTTTAGGGTTAGGGTTAGGGTTAGTGTTTGGGTTAGAGTAAGGGTTAGGATTAGGGTTAGGGTTAGGCGTAGTGTTAGGTTTAGGGTTAGTGTTAGGGTTTTGGTTAGGGTTATGGTTAGGTTTTGGGTTAGGTTTACTATTAGGGATAGGGTTAGGTTTAGGGTTAGGGTTATGGTTTGGTTTGGGTTAGGGTTAGAGTTAGGGTTAAGGTTAGGTTTAAGGTTAGGGTTAGGGTAAGGTTTGGTTTAGGGTTAGGGTAAGGGTTAGGTTTAGGGTGAGGTTTTGCTTTTGCGTTAGGGTTAGGTTTAGGGTTAGGGTTAGGGTTATGGTTTGTTTTAGGGTTAGGGTTAGGGTTAGGGTTAGGGTTTGGGTTAGGGTTAGGGTTAGGTTTATAGTTAGGGTTAGGGTTAGGGATAGGATTATGATCAGGGTTACGGTTTGGGTTAGGTTTAGGGTTAGGGTTAGGGTTAGGGTTAGAGTTACGGTTACGGTTTGGGTTAGGGTTAGGGTTAGGGTTAGGGTTAGGGTTTGTGTTAGGGTTAGGGTTAGGGTTAGGTTTAGGGTTTAGGTTAGGGTGCAGGTTTCGGTTAGGGTTAGGATTACGGTTAGGGTTAGGGATAGGTTTAGAGTTAGTGTTAGTGTGAGGGTTTGGGTTTGGATTAGGGTTAGAGTTAAGGTTAGGGTTAGGGTTAGGGTTAGGGTTTCGGTTATTGTTAGGGTTAGTGTTAGGGTTAGTGTTATTGTTAGGTTTGGGTTAGGGTTATGGTTTAGGTTAGGATTAGGTTTAGGGTTAGAGTTAGGGTTAGGGTTAGGCTTTGGATTAGGGTTACGGTTAGGTTTAAGGTTAGTGTTATGATTTCGGTTTGGGTTTGGTTTAGCGTTAGGGTTAGGGTTAGGGTTTGGGTTTGGGTTAGTGTTAGGATAATGTTTAGTGTTAGGATTAGGGTTAGGGTTAGGGTTATCGTTAGGGTTAGGTTTAGGGTTAGGGTTCGAGTTAGGATTAGGGTTAGGTTTTGGTTTAGTTTTAGGGTTAGGGTTCGGGGTTAGGGGTAAGGGGTTATGGTTAGGGTTAGAATTAGGTTTTGGGTTAGGATTAGTGTTAATATTAGGGTTTGGGTAAGGGTTAGCGTTAGGCTTAGGTTTAGGGTTTCTGTTACGGTTAGGGTTAGTGTTAGGGTTAATGTTTAGGTTAGGGTTAGGGTTTCGGTTAGGGTTAGGACTAGGGTTAGGGTTAGGGTTAGGTTTAGCGTTAGTGTTAGTGTTAGGTTTTGGTTTTGTATTAGAGGTAGAGTTAAGGTTAGGGTTAGTGTTAGGGTTTGGGTTAGGGTTAGGGTTTGGTTTGGGTTAGGGTTAGAGTTAGGGTTAGGTTTTGGGTTGGGGTTAGGGTTAGGGTAAGGTTTGGTTTAGGGTTAGAGTTAGCGTTAGGGTTAGGTTTAGGGTGGGTTTTTGGGCTTGGGTTAGGGTTAGGTTTAGGTTTAGGGTTAGGGTTAGGGTTTGTTTTAGGGTTAGGGTTAGGGTTAGGTTTTGGGTTAGGGTTACGGTTTATGTTAGGTTTACGGTTAGGGTTTGGGTTAGGGTTAGAGTTACGGTTTGTGTTAGGGATAGTGTTAGGGTAAGGTTTGGTTTAGGGTTAGGGTTAGGGTTAGATTCAGGGTTAGGGTTTGTGTTAGGGTTAGGGTTAGGGTTAGGGTTTCGGTTTGGGTTAGGGTTAGTGTTAGGTTTAGGGTTAGGGTTTGGGTTTGGGTTAGGTTTAGTGTTAAGGTTAGGGTTTGGTTTTGGTTTAGGGTTAGTGTTAGTGTTAGGGTTAGGGTTTGGGTTTGGGTTAACGTTAGGGTTAGGGTTAGGGTTAGGGTTATTTTTAGCGTTAGGGTTAGGGTTTTGGTTAGGGTTAGGGTTAGGGTTAGGATTAGGTTTTGGGTTAGGGTTAGGGTTAGGTTTAGGGTTAGGGTTAGTGTTACTGTTTGGGTTAGGGTAAGGGTTAGGATTAGGGTTAGGGTTAGGGTTAGGGTTAGGGTTATGGTTTGGTTTGGGTTAGGGTTAGAGTTAGGGTTTAGGTTAGGTTTAAGGTTAGGGTTAGGGTAAGATTTGGTTTAGGGTTAGGGTTAGGGTTAGGGTTAGGTTTAGGGTTAGAGTTAGGGTTAGGGTTAAGGTTATTTTAGGGTTAGGATTAGGGGTAGGGTTAGGGTTAGCGTTACAGTTAGGTTTAGGGTTAGGTTTCAGGTTAGGGTTAGGTTTAGGGTTTGGTTTAGGTTTAGGGTTAGGGTTAGGGTTAGCTTTAGGGTTTCTGTTAGGGTTAGGGTTAGGGTTAGGGGTAGGGTTTAGGTTAGGGTTAGGGTTTCGTTTAGGGTTAGGACTAGGGTTTGGGTTATGGTTATGTTTAGGGTTAGGTTTAGGGTTAAGGTTATTTTAGGGTTAGGATTAGGGTTAGGGTTAGGGTTAGCGTTAGGGGTAGATTTAGGGTTAGTGTTAGGGTTAGGTTAGGTTTTCGGTTAGGGTTAGATTTAGGGTTTGGTTTATGTTTAGGGTTAGGGTTAGGGTTAGGTTTAGGGTTTCTGTTAGGGTTAGGGGTAGGGTTAGGGTTAGGGTTAGGGTTAGGGTTTGTTTTAGGGTTAGGGTTAGGGTAAGGGTTAGGGTTTGGGTTAGGGTTAGGGTTAGGTTTACAGTTAGGGTTAGGGTTAGGGATAGGATTATGATCAGGGTTACGGTTTGGGTTAGGTTTAGGGTTAGGGTTAGGGTTAGGGTTAGAGTTACGGTTACGGTTTGGGTTAGGGTTAGGGTTAGGGTTAGGGTTTGTGTTAGGGTTAGGGTTAGGGTTAGGTTTAGGGTTTTGGTGAGGGTGCAGGTTACGCTTAGGGTTAGGATTACGGTTAGGGTTAGGGATAGGTTTAGAGTTAGTGTTAGTGTGAGGGTTTGGGTTTGGATTAGGGTTAGAGTTAAGGTTAGGGTAAGGGTTAGGGTTAGGGTTTCGGTTATTGTTAGGGTTAGTGTTAGGGTTAGTGTTATTGTTAGGTTTGGGTTAGGGTTATGGTTTAGGTTAGGATTAGGTTTAGGGTTAGAGTTATGGTTAGGGTTAGGCTTTGGATTAGGGTTACGGTTAGGTTTAAGGTTAGTGTTATGATTTCGGTTTGGGTTTGGTTTAGCGTTAGGGTTAGGGTTAGGGTTTGGGTTTGGGTTAGTGTTAGGATAATGTTTAGTGTTAGGATTAGGGTTAGGGTTAGGGTTATCGTTAGGGTTAGGTTTAGGGTTAGGGTTCGAGTTAGGATTAGGGTTAGGTTTTGGTTTAGTTTTAGGGTTAGGGTTCGGGTTTAGGGGTAAGGGGTTATGGTTAGGGTTAGAATTAGGTTTTGGGTTAGGATTAGTGTTAATGTTACTGTTTGGGTGAGGGGTAGCGTTCTGCTTAGGTTTAGGGTTTCTGTTACGGTTAGGGTTAGTGTTAGGGTTAATGTTTAGGTTAGGGTTAGGGTTTCGGTTAGGGTTAGGACTAGGGTTAGGGTTAGGGTTAGGTTTAGCGTTAGTGTTAGTGTTAGGTTTTGGTTTTGTATTAGAGGTAGAGTTAACGTTAGGGTTAGTGTTAGGGTTTGGGTTAGGATTAGGGTTTGGTTTGGGTTAGGGTTAGAGTTAGGGTTAGGGTTTGGGTTAGGGTTAGGGTTAGGGTTAGGGTTTGGTTTGGGTTAGGGTTAGGGTTAGGGTTACGCTTTGGGTTAGGGTAAGGGTTAGGGTAAGGTTTGGTTTAGGGTTAGAGTTAGGGTTAGGGTTAGGTTTAGGGTGGGTTTTTGGGCTTGGGTTAGGGTTAGGTTTAGGTTTAGGGTTAGGGTTATGGTTTGTTTTAGGGTTAGGGTTAGGGTTAGGGTTAGGGTTTGGGTTAGGGTTAGGGTTAGGTTTAGGGTTAGGGTTCAAGTTAGGATTAGGGTTAGGTTTTGGTTTAGTTTTAGGGTTAGGGTTCGGGGTTAGGGGTAAGGGGTTATGGTTAGGGTTAGAATTAGGTTTTGGGTTAGGATTAGTGTTAATATTAGGGTTTGGGTGAGGGTTAGCGTTAGGCTTAGGTTTAGGGTTTCTGTTACGGTTAGGGTTAGTGTTAGGGTTAATGTTTAGGTTAGGGTTAGGGTTTCGGTTAGGGTTAGGACTAGGGTTAGGGTTAGGGTTAGGTTTAGCGTTAGTGTTAGTGTTAGGTTTTGGTTTTGTATTAGAGGTAGAGTTAAGGTTAGGTTTAGTGTTAGGGTTTGGGTTAGGGTTAGGGTTTGGTTTGGGTTAGGGTTAGAGTTAGGGTTAGGTTTTGGGTTAGGGTTAGGGTTAGGGTTAGGGTTTGGTTTGGGTTAGGGTTAGGGTTAGGGTTACGCTTTGGGTTAGGGTTAGGGTTAGGGTAAGGTTTGGTTTAGGGTTAGAGTTAGCGTTAGGGTTAGGTTTAGGGTGGGTTTTTGGGCTTGGGTTAGGGTTAGGTTTAGGTTTAGGGTTAGGGTTATGGTTTGTTTTAGGGTTAGGGTTAGGGTTAGGTTTTGGGTTAGGGTTACGGTTTATGTTAGGTTTACGGTTAGGGTTTGGGTTAGGGTTAGAGTTACGGTTTGTGTTAGGGATAGTGTTAGGGTAAGGTTTGGTTTAGGGTTAGGGTTAGCGTTAGATTCAGGGTTAGGGTTTGTGTTAGGGTTAGGGTTAGGGTTAGGGTTTCGGTTTGGGTTAGGGTTAGTGTTAGGTTTAGTGTTAGGGTTTGGGTTTGTGTTAGGTTTAGTGTTAAGGTTAGGGTTTGGTTTTGGTTTAGGGTTAGTGTTAGTGTTAGGGTTAGGGTTTGGGTTTGGGTTAACGTTAGGGTTAGGGTTAGGGTTAGGGTTATTTTTAGCGTTAGGGTTAGGGTTTTGGTTAGGGTTAGGGTTAGGGTTAGGATTAGGTTTTGGGTTAGGGTTAGGGTTAGTTTTAGGGTTAGGGTTAGTGTTACTGTTTGGGTTAGGGTAAGGGTTAGGATTAGGGTTAGGGTTAGGGGTAGTGTTAGGGTTAGGGTTAGTGTTAGGGTTTGGGTTAGGATTAGGCTTAGGGTTAGGGTTACGTTTAGGTTTTCGTTTAGGGTTATGGTTAGGTTTAGAGTTATGTTTAGTGTTAGGATTAGGGTTAGGTTTAGGGTTAGGGTTAGGGTTATGTTTACGGTTTGGGTTAGGGTTAGGGTTAATGTTAGGGTTAGGTTTAGGGTTACTGTTAGTGTTAGTGTTTGGGTTTGGATTAGGGGTTGAGTTAAGTTTAAGGTTAGTGTTAGGGTTTTGGTTAGGCTTATGGTTAGGTTTTGGGTTAGGTTTATTATTAGGGATAGGGTTAGGTTTAGGGTTAAGGTTATGGTTTGGTTTGGGTTAGGGTTAGAGTTAGGGTTTAGGTTAGGTTTAAGGTTAGGGTTAGGGTAAGATTTGGTTTAGGGTTAGGGTTAGGGTTAGGGTTAGGTTTAGGGTTAGAGTTAGGGTTAGGGTTAAGGTTATTTTAGGGTTAGGATTAGGGGTAGGGTTAGGGTTAGCGTTACAGTTAGGTTTAGGGTTAGGTTTCAGGTTAGGGTTAGGTTTAGGGTTTGGTTTAGGTTTAGGGTTAGGGTTAGGGTTAGCTTTAGGGTTTCTGTTAGGGTTAGGGTTAGGGTTAGGGGTAGGGTTTAGGTTAGGGTTAGGGTTTCGGTTAGGGTTAGGACTAGGGTTTGGGTTATGGTTATGGTTAGGGTTAGGTTTAGGGTTAAGGTTATTTTAGGGTTAGGATTAGGGTTAGGGTTAGGGTTAGCGTTAGGGGTAGATTTAGGGTTAGGGTTAGGGTTAGTGTTAGGTTTTCGGTTAGGGTTAGATTTAGGGTTTGGTTTATGTTTAGGGTTAGGGTTAGGGTTAGGTTTAGGGTTCCTGTTAGGGTTAGGGGTAGGGTTAGGGTTAGGCTTAGGGTTAGGGTTTGTTTTAGGGTTAGGGTTAGGGTTAGGGTTAGGGTTTGTGTTAGGGTTAGGGTTAGGGTTAGGTTTAGGGTTTAGGTTAGGGTGCAGGTTTCGGTTAGGGTTAGGATTACGGTTAGGGTTAGGGATAGGTTTAGAGTTAGTGTTAGTGTGAGGGTTTGGGTTTGGATTAGGGTTAGAGTTAAGGTTAGGGTTAGGGTTAGGGTTAGGGTTTCGGTTATTGTTAGGGTTAGTGTTAGGGTTAGTGTTATTGTTAGGTTTGGGTTAGGGTTATGGTTTAGGTTAGGATTAGGTTTAGGGTTAGAGTTAGGGTTAGGGTTAGGCTTTGGATTAGGGTTACGGTTAGGTTTAAGGTTAGTGTTATGATTTCGGTTTGGGTTTGGTTTAGCGTTAGGGTTAGGGTTAGGGTTTGGGTTTGGGTTAGTGTTAGGATAATGTTTAGTGTTAGGATTAGGGTTAGGGTTAGGGTTATCGTTAGGGTTACGGTTAGGTTTAAGGTTAGTGTTATGATTTCGGTTTGGGTTTGGTTTAGCGTTAGGGTTAGGGTTAGGGTTTGGGTTTGGGTTAGTGTTAGGATAATGTTTAGTGTTAGGATTAGGGTTAGGGTTAGGGTTATCGTTAGGGTTAGGTTTAGGGTTAGGGTTCGAGTTAGGATTAGGGTTAGGTTTTGGATTAGTTTTAGGGTTAGGGTTCGGGGTTAGGGGTAAGGGGTTATGGTTAGGGTTAGAATTAGGTTTTGGGTTAGGATTAGTGTTAATGTTAGTGTTTGGGTGAGGGTTAGCGTTATGCTTAGGTTTAGGGTTTCTGTTACGGTTAGGGTTAGTGTTAGGGTTAATGTTTAGGTTAGGGTTAGGGTTTCGGTTAGGGTTAGGACTAGGGTTAGGGTTAGGGTTAGGTTTAGCGTTAGTGTTAGTGTTAGGTTTTGGTTTTGTATTAGAGGTAGAGTTAACGTTAGGGTTAGTGTTAGGGTTTGGGTTAGGATTAGGGTTTGGTTTGGGTTAGGGTTAGAGTTAGGGTTAGGTTTTGGGTTAGGGTTAGGGTTAGGGTTAGGGTTTGGTTTGGGTTAGGGTTAGGGTTAGGGTTAGGTTTAGGGTTAGGTTTTGTTTTTGGGTTAGGTTTAGTTTTAAGGTTAGGGTTTGGTTTTGGTTTAGGGTTAGTGTTAGTGTTAGGGTTAGGGTTTGGGTTTGGGTTAACGTTAGGTTTAGGGTTAGGGTTAGGGTTATTTTTAGCGTTAGGGTTAGGGTTTTGGTTAGGGTTAGGGTTAGGGTTAGGATTAGGTTTTGGGTTAGGGTTAGGGTTAGGTTTAGGGTTAGGGTTAGTGTTACTGTTTGGGTTAGGGTAAGGGTTAGGATTAGGGTTGGGGTTGGGGGTGGTGTTAGGGTTAGGGTTAGTGTTAGGGTTTGGGTTAGGATTAGGCTTTGGGTTAGGGTTAGGTTTAGGTTTTCGTTTAGGGTTATGGTTAGGTTTAGGGTTATGTTTAGTGTTAGGATTAGGGTTAGGTTTAGGGTTAGGGTTAGGGTTATGTTTACAGTTTGGGTTAGGGTTAGGGTTAATGTTAGGGTTAGGTTTAGGGTTACTGTTAGTGTTAGTGTTTGGGTTTGGATTAGGGGTTGAGTTAAGTTTAAGGTTAGTGTTAGGGTTTTGGTTAGGGTTATGGTTAGGTTTTGGGTTAGGTTTATTATTAGGGATAGTGTTAGGGTTAGGGGTAGGGTTATGGTTTGGTTTGGGTTAGGGTTAGAGTTAGGGTTAAGGTTAGGTTTAATTTTAGGGTTAGGGTAAGATTTGGTTTAGGGTTAGGGTTAGGGTTAGGGTTAGGTTTAGGGATAGAGTTAGGGTTAGGGTTAAGGTTATTTTAGGGTTAGGATTAGGGTTAGGGTTAGGGTTAGCGTTACGGTTAGGTTTAGGGTTAAGTTTCGGGTTAGGGTTAGGTTTAGGGTTTGGTTTAGGTTTAGGGTTAGGGTTAGGGTTAGGTTTAGGGTTTCTGTTAGGGTTAGGGTTAGGGTTAGGGGTAGGGTTTAGGTTAGGGTTAGGGTTTCGGTTAGGTTTAGGACTAGGGTTTGGGTTATGGTTATGGTTAGGTTTAGGTTTAGGGTTAAGGTTATTTTAGCGTTTTGATTAGGGTTAGGGTTAGGGTTAGCGTTAGGGGTAGATTTAGGGTTAGGGTTAGGGTTAGTGTTAGGTTTTCGGTTAGGGTTAGATTTAGGGTTTGGTTTAGGTTTAGGGTTAGGTTTAGGGTTAGGTTTAGTGTTTCTGTTAGGGTTAGGGGTAGAGTTAGGGTTAGGGTTTAGGTTTGGTTAGGGTTTCGGTTAGGGTTAGGACTAGGGTTTGGGTTATGGTTATGGTTAGGGTTAGGTTTAGGGTTAAGGTTATTTTAGGGTTAGGATTAGGGTTAGGGTTAAGGTTAGCGTTAGGGGTAGATTTAGGGTTAGGGTTAGGGTTAGTGTTAGGTTTTCGGTTAGGGTTAAATTTATAGTTTGGTTTAGGTTTAGGGCTAGGTTTAGGGTTAGGTTTAGGGTTTCTGTTAGGGTTGGGGGTAGGGTTACGGTTAGGGTTTAGGTTTGGTTAGGGTTTCGGTTAGGGTTAGGACTCGGGTTAGGGTTAGAGTTAGGTTTAGGGTTAGTGTTAGTGTTAGTGTTTGGGTTTGGATTAGGGGTTGAGTTAATGTTAGGGTTAGTTTTAGGGTTTTGGTTAGGGTTAGGGTTAGGTTTTGGGTTAGGGTTACTATTAGGGTTAGGGTTAGGGTTAGGGTTAGGATTATGGTTTGGTTTGGGTTAGGGTTAGAGTTAGGGTTAGGGTTAGGTTTAGGGTTAGGTTTACGGTTTGGTTTAAGGTCAGGGTTAGGGTAAGGTTTGGTTTAGGGTTAGGGTTAGGGTTAGGTTTAGGGTGAGGTTTTGGGTTTAGGGTTAGGGTTAGGGTTAGGGTTATGTTTATGTTTAGGGTTAGGATTAGGGTTAGGGTTAGGGTGAGGATTAGGGTTAGGGTTCGGGTTAGGTTTAGGGTTAGGGTTAGGGTTAGGGTTATGGTTTGGGTTAGGGTTAGTGTTAGTGTTAGTTTTAGGGTTAGGGTTTGGGTTTGGGATAACGTTAGGGTTAGGGTTATCGTTAGGGTTATTGTTAGCGTTAGGGTTACGGTTTTGGTTAGGGTTAGGGTTAGGGTTAGGATTAGGGTTTGGTTTAGGTTTAGGCTTAGGTTTAGGGTTAGGGTTAGGGTTAGTGTTTGGGTTAGGGTAAGGGTTAGGATTAGGGTTAGGGTTAGGGTTAGGGTTAGTGTTAGTCTTAGGGTTTGGGTTAGGATTAGGCTTAGGTTTAGGGTTAGGTTTAGGTTTTCGTTTGGGGTTATGGTTAGGTTTAAGGTTATGTTTAGGGTTAGGATTAGGGTTAGGGTTAGGGTTAGGGTTAGGGTTACGTTTAGGGTTTGGGTTTGGGTTAGGGTTAGTATTAGGGTTAGGGTTAGGGTTTGGGTTTCGGTAAGGGTTAGTGTTAAGGTTAGGGTTTGGTTTTGGTTTAGGGTTAGTGTTAGTGTTAGCGTTAGGGTTTGGGTTTGGGTTAACGTTAGGGTTAGGGTTAGGGTTAGGGTTATTGTTAGCGTTAGGGTTAGGGTTTTGGTTAGGGTTAGGGTTAGGGTTAGGATTAGGGTTTGGTTTTGGGTTAGGGTTAGTGTTAGTGTTAGGGTTAGGGTTTGGGTTTGGGATAACGTTAGGGTTATGGTTAGGGTTAGGGTTATTTTTAGCGTTAGGGTTAGGGTTTTGGTTAGGGTTAGGTTTAGGGTTAGGATTTGGGTATGGTTTAGGGTTAGGCTTAGGTTTAGGGTTAGGTTTAGGGTTAGTGTTTGGGTTAGGGTAAGGGTTATTATTAGTGTTAGGGTTAGGGTTAGGGTTAGCGTTAGGTTTAATGTTAGGGTTACAGTTATTGTTGGTGTTTGGGTTAGCATTAGGCTTAGGGTTAAGGTTATTTTTACCTTTTTGTTTAGGGTTATCTTTAGGTTTAGGGTTATGTTTAGACTTAGGATTAGGGTTAGGGTTAGAGTTAGGGTTAGGTTTAGGTTTTGGGTTAGGGTTATGGTTTGTTTTAGGGTTAGGGTTAGGGTGAGGATTAGGGTTAGGGTTAGGATTAGGGTTAGGATTAGGGATAGGATTATGATTAGGGTTACAGTTTTGGGTAGGGTTAGGGTTAATGTTAGGGCTACGGTTTGGGTTAGGGTTAGGGTTAGGGTTAGGATTAGGGTTAGGGTTTGGGTTAGGGTTAGGGTTAGGGTTAGGGTTAGGTTTAGAGTTAGGTTTAGGGTTTTGGTTTGGGTTAGGGTTAGGGTTATTTTTTGGGTTAGGGTTAGGGTTACGGTTAGAGTTAGTGTTTGGGTTAGGGTTAGGATTAGGGGTTAAGGATAAAGTTAGGGTTAGATTGAGGGGTTAGAGTAAGGGTTAGAGTTATTGTTTGGGTTCGGTTTAGGGTTTAGTGTTTAGGGTTAGAGTTAGGGTTTGGGTTAGGGTTAGGGTTAGGGTTAGGGTTTGGGTTAGGGTTATGGTTTGTTTTAGGGTTAGGGTTAGGGTGAGGATTAGGGTTAGGGTTAGGGTTAGGGTTAGGATTAGGGTTACAGTTTGGGTTAGGTTTAGAGTTAGGGTTTTGGTTAGGGTTAGGTTTACGGTTTGGTTAGGGTTAGTGTTAGGGTAAGGTTTGGTTTAGGGTTAGGGTTAGGGTTAGGTTCAGGGTTAGGGTTTGTGTTAGGGTTAGGGTTAGGGTTAGGGTTTGGGTTTGGGTTAAGGTTAGGTTTAGGGTTAGCGTTAGTGTTAGGGTTTGGGTTAGGGTTAGGTTTACGATTAGGTTTAGGATTAGGGTTAGGTTAAGGTTTTGGGTTAGGGTTAGGGTTAGGTTTAGGATTAGGTATAGGATTACGATTAGGGTTACATTTTGGGTTAGGGTTAGAGTTAGGGTTAGGGTTAGGGTTAGGCTTACGGTTTGGGTTAGGGTTAGGGTTAGGGTATGGTTTGGTTTAGTGTTAGGGTTAGGTTTAGCTTTAGGGTGAGGTTTTGGGATTGGGTTAGGGTTAGGTTTAGGGTTAGGGTTAGGGTTTGGGTTTGAGTTAACGTTAGGGTTAGGGTTAGGGTTATTGTTAGCGTTAGGGTTAGATTTTTGTTTAGCGTTAGGATTAGGGTTAGGATTAGGGTTTGATTTAGGTTTAGGGTTAGGGTTAGGGTTAGGGTTATGGTTTGGGTTAGGGTTAGGGTTAGGGTTTGGGTTAGGGTTAGGGTTAGGTTTAGGGTTAGCGTTAGGGTTAGGGTTTGTGTTAGGGTTAGGTTTAGGATTAGGTTTAGGATTAGGGTTAGGTTAAGGTTTTGGATTAGGGTTAGGGTTAGGAAAAGGGTTAGGGTTAGTGTTTGTGTTTGGTTTACGGTTAGGTTTAGGTTTAGGGTGAGGGTTTGGGTTTGGGTTAATGTTAGGTTTAGGGTTAGGGTTAGGGTTAGGAATAGGGTTTGGGTTAGGGTTAGGGTTAGGGTTAGGGTTAGGTTTTGGGTTAGGGTTAGGGTTAGGTTTAGGGTTTGGGTTAGGGTTAGGGTTAGGTTTAGGTTTAGAATTAGTGTTAGTGTGAGGGTTTGGGTTTGGATTAGGTGTAGAGTTAAGGTTAGGGTTAGTGTTAGGGTTTGGGTTAGGGTTAGGGTTAGGTTTAGGTTTAGAGTTAGTGTTAGTGTGAGGGTTTGGGTTTGGATTAGGTGTAGAGTTAAGGTTAGGGTTAGGGTTAGGGTTTCGGTTAGGGTTAGGGTTAGGGTTAGGGTTTGTGTTAGGCTTAGGGTTAGGGTTAGGTTTAGGGTTTAGGTTACGGTGAGGGTTTCGGTTATGGTTAGGATTAGGGTTAGGGTTAGGGATAGGTTTACAGTTAGTGTTAGTGTGAGGTTTTGGGTTTGGATTAGTGGTAGAGTTAAGGTTAGGGTTAGTGTTACGGTTCGGGTTAGGGTTAGGGTTAGGTTTTGGGTTAGGGTTAGGGTTAGGGTTAGGGTTTGGGTTAGGGTTAGCGTAAGGTTTAGGGTTTGAGATAGGGTTATCGTTTGTTTTAGTGTTAGGGTTAGGGTAAGGATTAGGGTTAGGGTTAGGGTTAGGGTAAGGATTAGGGTTACAGTTTGGGTTAGGGTTAGGGTTAGGGTTAGGGTTAGGGTTTGGATTTGGGTTAGGGTTAGGGTTAGGGTTAGGGTTTGTGTTAGGGTTAGGGTTAGGGTTTGGGTTAGGGTTAGCTTTACGATTAGGTTTAGGATTAGGGTTAGGTTAAGGTTTTGGGTTAGGGTTAGGGTTAGGTTTAGGATTAGATATAGGATTACGATTAGGGTTACAGTTTGGGTTAGGGTTAGAGTTAGGGTTAGGGTTAGGGTTAGGCTTACGGTTTGGGTTAGGGTTAGGGTTAGGGTATGGTTTGGTTTAGTGTTAGGGTTAGGCTTAGCTTTAGGGTGAGGTTTTGGGTTTGGGTTAGGGTTAGGTTTAGGGTTAGGGTTAGGGTTTGGGTTTGTGTTAACGTTAGGGTTAGGGTTAGGGTTATTGTTAGCGTTAGGGTTAGATTTTTTTTAGCGTTAGGATTAGGGTTAGGATTAGGGTTTGATTTAGGTTTAGGGTTAGGTTTAGTGTTAGTGTTTGGGTTAGGGTAAGGGTTATTATTAGTGTTAGTGTTAGGGTTAGGGTTAGGTTTAGTGTTAGGGTTAGGGTTAGTGTTGGGGTTTGGGTTAGGATTAGGCTTAGGGTTAGGGTTATTTTTACTTTTTTGTTTAGGGTTATGGTTAGGTTTAGGGTTATGTTTAGACTTAGGATTAGGGTTAGGGTTAGAGTTAGGGTTAGGTTTAGGTTTTGGGTTAGGGTTATGGTTTTTTTTAGGGTTAGGGTTAGGGTGAGGATTAGGGTTAGGGTTAGGATTAGGGTTAGGATTAGGGATAGGATTATGATTAGGGTTACAGTTTTGGTTAGGGTTAGGGTTAATGTTAGGGCTACGGTTTGGGTTAGGGTTAGGGTTAGGGTTAGGATTAGGGTTAGGGTTTGGGTTAGGGTTAGGGTTAGGGTTAGGGTTAGGTTTAGAGTTAGGTTTAGGGTTTTGGTTTGGGTTAGGGTTAGGGTTATTTTTTGGGTTAGGGTTAGGGTTACGGTTAGAGTTAGTGTTTGGGTTAGGGTTAGGATTAGGGGTTAAGGATAAAGTTAGGGTTAGATTGAGGGGTTAGAGTAAGGGTTAGAGTTATTGTTTGGGTTCGGTTTAGGGTTTAGTGTTTAGGGTTAGAGTTAGGGTTTGGGTTAGGGTTAGGGTTAGGGTTAGGGTTTGGGTTAGGGTTATGGTTTGTTTTAGGGTTAGGGTTAGGGTGACGATTAGGGTTAGGGTTAGGGTTAGGGTGACGATTAGGGTTACAGTTTGGGTTAGGTTTAGAGTTAGGGTTTTGGTTAGGGTTAGGTTTACGGTTTGGTTAGGGTTAGTGTTAGGGTAAGGTTTGGTTTAGGGTTAGGGTTAGGGTTAGGTTCAGGGTTAGGGTTTGTGTTAGGGTTAGGGTTAGGGTTAGGGTTTGGGTTTGGGTTAAGGTTAAGTTTAGGGTTAGCGTTAGTGTTAGGGTTTGGGTTAGGGTTAGGTTTACGATTAGGTTTAGGATTAGGGTTAGGTTAAGGTTTTGGGTTAGGGTTAGGGTTAGGTTTAGGATTAGGTATAGGATTACGATTAGGGTTACATTTTGGGTTAGGGTTAGAGTTAGGGTTAGGGTTAGGGTTAGGCTTACGGTTTGGGTTAGGGTTAGGGTTAGGGTATGGTTTGGTTTAGTGTTAGGGTTAGGTTTAGCTTTAGGGTGAGGTTTTGGGATTGGGTTAGGGTTAGGTTTAGGGTTAGGGTTAGGGTTTGGGTTTGAGTTAACGTTAGGGTTAGGGTTAGGGTTATTGTTAGCGTTAGGGTTAGATTTTTGTTTAGCGTTAGGATTAGGGTTAGGATTAGGGTTTGATTTAGGTTTAGGGTTAGGGTTAGGGTTAGGGTTATGGTTTGGGTTAGGGTTAGGGTTAGGGTTTGGGTTAGGGTTAGGGTTAGGTTTAGGGTTAGCGTTAGGGTTAGGGTTTGTGTTAGGGTTAGGTTTAGGATTAGGTTTAGGATTAGGGTTAGGTTAAGGTTTTGGATTAGGGTTAGGGTTAGGAAAAGGGTTAGGGTTAGTGTTTGTGTTTGGTTTACGGTTAGGTTTAGGTTTAGGGTGAGGGTTTGGGTTTGGGTTAATGTTAGGTTTAGGGTTAGGGTTAGGGTTAGGAATAGGGTTTGGGTTAGGGTTAGGGTTAGGGTTAGGGTTAGGTTTTGGGTTAGGGTTAGGGTTAGGTTTAGGGTTTGGGTTAGGGTTAGGGTTAGGTTTAGGTTTAGAATTAGTGTTAGTGTGAGGGTTTGGGTTTGGATTAGGTGTAGAGTTAAGGTTAGGGTTAGTGTTAGGGTTTGGGTTAGGGTTAGGGTTAGGTTTAGGTTTAGAGTTAGTGTTAGTGTGAGGGTTTGGGTTTGGATTAGGTGTAGAGTTAAGGTTAGGGTTAGGGTTAGGGTTTCGGTTAGGGTTAGGGTTAGGGTTAGGGTTTGTGTTAGGCTTAGGGTTAGGGTTAGGTTTAGGGTTTAGGTTACGGTGAGGGTTTCGGTTATGGTTAGGATTAGGGTTAGGGTTAGGGATAGGTTTACAGTTAGTGTTAGTGTGAGGTTTTGGGTTTGGATTAGTGGTAGAGTTAAGGTTAGGGTTAGTGTTACGGTTCGGGTTAGGGTTAGGGTTAGGTTTTGGGTTAGGGTTAGGGTTAGGGTTAGGGTTTGGGTTAGGGTTAGCGTAAGGTTTAGGGTTTGAGATAGGGTTATCTTTTTTTTTAGTGTTAGGGTTAGGGTAAGGATTAGGGTTAGGGTTAGGGTTAGGGTAAGGATTAGGGTTACAGTTTGGGTTAGGGTTAGGGTTAGGGTTAGGGTTAGGGTTTGGATTTGGGTTAGGGTTAGGGTTAGGGTTAGGGTTTGTGTTAGGGTTAGGGTTAGGGTTTGGGTTAGGGTTAGGTTTACGATTAGGTTTAGGATTAGGGTTAGGTTAAGGTTTTGGGTTAGGGTTAGGGTTAGGTTTAGGATTAGATATAGGATTACGATTAGGGTTACAGTTTGGGTTAGGGTTAGAGTTAGGGTTAGGGTTAGGGTTAGGCTTACGGTTTGGGTTAGGGTTAGGGTTAGGGTATGGTTTGGTTTAGTGTTAGGGTTAGGCTTAGCTTTAGGGTGAGGTTTTGGGTTTGGGTTAGGGTTAGGTTTAGGGTTAGGGTTAGGGTTTGGGTTTGTGTTAACGTTAGGGTTAGGGTTAGGGTTATTGTTAGCGTTAGGGTTAGATTTTTTTTAGCGTTAGGATTAGGGTTAGGATTAGGGTTTGATTTAGGTTTAGGGTTAGGTTTAGTGTTAGTGTTTGGGTTAGGGTAAGGGTTATTATTAGTGTTAGTGTTAGGGTTAGGGTTAGGTTTAGTGTTAGGGTTAGGGTTAGTGTTGGGTTTTGGGTTAGGATTAGGCTTAGGGTTAGGGTTATTTTTACTTTTTTGTTTAGGGTTATGGTTAGGTTTAGGGTTATGTTTAGACTTAGGATTAGGGTTAGGGTTAGAGTTAGGGTTAGGTTTAGGTTTTGGGTTAGGGTTATGGTTTTTTTTAGGGTTAGGGTTAGGGTGAGGATTAGGGTTAGGGTTAGGATTAGGGTTAGGATTAGGGATAGGATTATGATTAGGGTTACAGTTTTGGTTAGGGTTAGGGTTAATGTTAGGGCTACGGTTTGGGTTAGGGTTAGGGTTAGGGTTAGGATTAGGGTTAGGGTTTGGGTTAGGGTTAGGGTTAGGGTTAGGGTTAGGTTTAGAGTTAGGTTTAGGGTTTTGGTTTGGGTTAGGGTTAGGGTTATTTTTTGGGTTAGGGTTAGGGTTACGGTTAGAGTTAGTGTTTGGGTTAGGGTTAGGATTAGGGGTTAAGGATAAAGTTAGGGTTAGATTGAGGGGTTAGAGTAAGGGTTAGAGTTATTGTTTGGGTTCGGTTTAGGGTTTAGTGTTTAGGGTTAGAGTTAGGGTTTGGGTTAGGGTTAGGGTTAGGGTTAGGGTTTGGGTTAGGGTTATGGTTTGTTTTAGGGTTAGGGTTAGGGTGAGGATTAGGGTTAGGGTTAGGGTTAGGGTGAGGATTAGGGTTACAGTTTGGGTTAGGGTTAGAGTTAGGGTTTTGGTTAGGGTTAAGTTTACGGTTTGGTTAGGGTTAGTGTTAGGGTAAGGTTTGGTTTAGGGTTAGGGTTAGGGTTAGGTTCAGGGTTAGGGTTTGTGTTAGGGTTAGGGTTAGGGTTAGGGTTTGGGTTTGGGTTAGGGTTAGGTTTAGGGTTAGCGTTAGGGTTAGGGTTTGGGTTAGGGTTAGGTTTACGATTAGGTTTAGGATTAGGATTAGGTTAAGGTTTTGGGTTAGGGTTAGGGTTAGGTTTAGGATTAGGTATAGGATTACGATTAGGGTTACAGTTTGGGTTAGGGTTAGAGTTAGGGTTAGGGTTAGGGTTAGGCTTACGGTTTGGGTTAGGGTTAGGGTTAGGGTATGGTTTGGTTTAGTGTTAGGGTTAGGCTTAGCTTTAGGGTGAGGTTTTGGGTTTGGGTTAGGGTTAGGTTTAGGGTTAGGGTTAGGGTTTGGGTTTGAGTTAACGTTAGGGTTAGGGTTAGGGTTATTGTTAGCGTTAGGGTTAGATTTTTGTTTAGCGTTAGGATTAGGGTTAGGATTAGGGTTTGATTTAGGTTTAGGGTTAGGGTTAGGGTTAGGGTTATGGTTTGGGTTAGGGTTAGGGTTAGGGTTTGGGTTAGGGTTAGGGTTAGGTTTAGGGTTAGCGTTAGGGTTAGGGTTTGTGTTAGGGTTAGGTTTAGGATTAGGTTTAGGATTAGGGTTAGGTTAAGGTTTTGGATTAGGGTTAGGGTTAGGAAAAGGGTTAGGGTTAGTGTTTGTGTTTGGTTTACGGTTAGGTTTAGGTTTAGGGTGAGGGTTTGGGTTTGGGTTAATGTTAGGTTTAGGGTTAGGGTTAGGGTTAGGAATAGGGTTTGGGTTAGGGTTAGGGTTAGGGTTAGGTTTTGGGTTAGGGTTAGGGTTAGGTTTAGGGTTTGGGTTAGGGTTAGGGTTAGGCTTAGGTTTAGAATTAGTGTTAGTGTGATGGTTTGGCTTTGGATTAGGGGTAGAGTTAAGGTTAGGGTTAGTGTTAGGGTTTGGGTTAGGGTTAGGGTTAGGTTTAGGTTTAGAGTTAGTGTTAGTGTGAGGGTTTGGGTTTGGATTAGGTGTAGAGTTAAGGTTAGGGTTAGGGTTAGGGTTTCGGTTAGGGTTAGGGTTAGGGTTAGGGTTTGTGTTAGTCTTAGGGTTAGGGTTAGGTTTAGGGTTTAGGTTACGGTGAGGGTTTCGGTTATGGTTAGGATTAGGGTTAGGGTTAGGGATAGGTTTACAGTTAGTGTTAGTGTGAGGTTTTGGGTTTGGATTAGTGGTAGAGTTAAGGTTAGGGTTAGTGTTAGGGTTTGGGTTAGGGTTAGGGTTAGGTTTTGGGTTAGTGTTAGGGTTAAGGATAGGGTTTGGGTTAGGGTTAGCGTTAGGGTTAGGGTTTGAGTTAGGGTTATCGTTTGTTTTAGTGTTAGTGTTAGGGTGAGGATTAGGGTTAGGGTTAGGGTTAGGGTTAGGATTAGGGTTACAGTTTGGGTTAGGGTTAGGGTTAGGGTTAGGGTTAGGGTTTGGATTTGGGTTAGGGTTAGGGTTAGGGTTAGGGTTTGTGTTAGGGTTAGGGTTAGGGTTTGGGTTAGGGTTAGGGTTAGGGTTAGGGTTTGTGTTGGCTTAGGGTTAGGGTTAGGTTTAGGGTTTAGGTTACAGTGAGGGTTTCGGTTATGGTTAGGATTAGGGTTAGGGTTAGGGATAGGTTTACAGTTAGTGTTAGTGTGAGGTTTTGGGTTTGGATTAGTGGTAGAGTTAAGGTTAGGGTTAGTGTTAGGGTTCGGGTTAGGGTTAGGGTTAGGTTTTGGGTTAGGGTTAGGGTTAGGATTAGTGTTACAGTTTGGGTTAGGGTTAGGGTTAGGGTTAGGGTTAGGGTTAGGGTTTGGATTTGGGTTAGGGTTAGGGTTAGGGTTAGGGTTAGGGTTTGGGTTAGGGTTAGGGTTAGGGTTTGGGTTAGGGTTAGGTTTACGATTAGGTTTAGGATTAGGGTTAGGTTAAGGTTTTGGGTTAGGGTTAGGGTTAGGTTTAGGATTAGGTATAGGATTACGATTAGGGTTACAGTTTGGGTTAGGGTTAGAGTTAGGGTTAGGGTTAGGGTTAGGCTTACGGTTTGGGTTAGGGATAGGGTTAGGGTATGGTTTGGTTTAGTGTTAGGGTTAGGCTTAGCTTTAGGGTTAGGTTTTGGGTTTGGGTTAGGGTTCGGTTTAGGGTTAGGGTTAGGGTTTGGGTTTGAGTTAACGTTAGGGTTAAGGTTAGGGTTATTGTTAGCGTTAGGGTTAGATTTTTGTTTAGCGTTCGGATTAGGGTTAGGATTAGGGTTTGATTTAGGTTTAGGGTTAGGGTTAGGGTTAGGGTTAGGGTTTGGGTTAGGGTTAGGGTTAGGGTTTGGGTTAGGGTTAGGGTTAGGTTTAGTGTTAGGGTTAGGGTTAATGTTGGGGTTTGGGTTAGGATTAGGCTTAGGGTTAGCGTTATTTTTACTTTTTTGTTTAGGGTTATGGTTAGGTTTAGGGTTATGTTTAGACTTAGGATTAGGGTTAGGGTTAGAGTTAGGGTTAGGTTTAGGTTTTGGGTTAGGGTTATGGTTTTTTTTAGGGTTAGGGTTAGGGTGAGGATTAGGGTTAGGGTTAGGATTAGGGTTAGGATTAGGGATAGGATTATGATTAGGGTTACAGTTTTGGTTAGGGTTAGGGTAAGTGTTAGGGCTACGGTTTGGGTAAGGGTTAGGGTTAGGGTTAGGATTAGGGTTAGGGTTTGGGTTAGGGTTAGGGTTAGGGTTAGGGTTAGGTTTAGAGTTAGGTTTAGGGTTTTGGTTTGGGTTAGGGTTAGGGTTATTTTTTGGGTTAGGGTTAGGGTTACGGTTAGAGTTAGTGTTTGGGTTAGGGTTAGGATTAGGGGTTAAGGATAAAGTTAGGGTTAGATTGAGGGGTTAGAGTAAGGGTTAGAGTTATTGTTTGGGTTCGGTTTAGGGTTTAGTGTTTAGGGTTAGAGTTAGGGTTTGGGTTAGGGTTAGGGTTAGGGTTAGGGTTTGGGTTAGGGTTATGGTTTGTTTTAGGGTTAGGGTTAGGGTGAGGATTAGGGTTAGGGTTAGGGTTAGAGTGAGGATTAGGGTTACAGTTTGGGTTAGGGTTAGAGTTAGGGTTTTGGTTAGGGTTAAGTTTACGGTTTGGTTAGGGTTAGTGTTAGGGTAAGGTTTGGTTTAGGGTTAGGGTTAGGGTTAGGTTCAGGGTTAGCATTTGTGTTAGGGTTAGGGTTAGGGTTAGGGTTTGGGTTTGGGTTAGGGTTAGGTTTAGGGTTAGCGTTAGGGTTAGGGTTTGGGTTAGGGTTAGGTTTACGATTAGGTTTAGGATTAGGATTAGGTTAAGGTTTTGGGTTAGGGTTAGGGTTAGGTTTAGGATTAGGTATAGGATTACGATTAGGGTTACAGTTTGGGTTAGGGTTAGAGTTAGGGTTACGGTTAGGGTTAGGCTTACGGTTTGGGTTAGGGTTAGGGTTAGGGTATGGTTTGGTTTAGTGTTAGGGTTAGGCTTAGCTTTAGGGTGAGGTTTTGGGTTTGGGTTAGGGTTAGGTTTAGGGTTAGGGTTAGGGTTTGGGTTTGAGTTAACGTTAGGGTTAGGGTTAGGGTTATTGTTAGCGTTAGGGTTAGATTTTTGTTTAGCGTTAGGATTAGGGTTAGGATTAGGGTTTGATTTAGGTTTAGGGTTAGGGTTAGGGTTAGGGTTATGGTTTGGGTTAGGGTTAGGGTTAGGGTTTGGGTTAGGGTTAGGGTTAGGTTTAGGGTTAGCGTTAGGGTTAGGGTTTGTGTTAGGGTTAGGTTTAGGATTATGTTTAGGATTAGGGTTAGGTTAAGGTTTTGGATTAGGGTTAGGGTTAGGAAAAGGGTTAGGGTTAGTGTTTGTGTTTGGTTTACGGTTAGGTTTAGGTTTAGGGTGAGGGTTTGGGTTTGGGTTAATGTTAGGTTTAGGGTTAGGGTTAGGGTTAGGAATAGGGTTTGGGTTAGGGTTAGGGTTAGGGTTAGGTTTTGGGTTAGGGTTAGGGTTAGGTTTAGGGTTTGGGTTAGGGTTAGGGTTAGGGTTAGGTTTAGAATTAGTGTTAGTGTGATGGTTTGGCTTTGGATTAGGGGTAGAGTTAAGGTTAGGGTTAGTGTTAGGGTTTGGGTTAGGGTTAGGGTTAGGTGTAGGTTTAGGGTTAGTGTTAGTGGGAGGGTTTGGGTTTGGATTAGGTGTAGGGGTAAGGTTAGGGTTAGGGTTAGGGTTTCGGTTAGGGTTAGGGTTAGGGTTAGGGTTTGTGTTAGGCCTAGGGTTAGGGTTAGGTTTAGGGCTTAGGTTACGGTGAGGGTTTCGGTTATGGTTAGGATTAGGGTTAGGGTTAGGGATAGGTTTACAGTTAGTGTTAGTGTGAGGTTTTGGGTTTGGATTAGTGGTAGAGTTAAGGTTAGGGTTAGTGTTAGGGTTTGGGTTAGGGTTAGGGTTAGGTTTTGGGTTAGGGTTAGGGTTAGGGATAGGGTTTGGGTTAGGGTTAGCGTTAGGGTTAGGGTTTGAGTTAGGGTTATCGTTTGTTTTAGTGTTAGGGTTAGGGTGAGGTTTAGGGTTACGGTTAGGGTTAGGGTTAGGATTAGTGTTACAGTTTGGGTTAGGGTTAGGGTTAGGGTTAGGGTTAGGGTTAGGGTTTGGATTTGGGTTAGGGTTAGGGTTAGGGTTAGGGTTAGGGTTTGGGTTAGGGTTAGGGTTAGGGTTTGGGTTAGGGTTAGGTTTACGATTAGGTTTAGGATTAGGGTTAGGTTAAGGTTTTGGGTTAGGGTTAGGGTTAGGTTTAGGATTAGGTATAGGATTACGATTAGGGTTACAGTTTGGGTTAGGGTTAGAGTTAGGGTTAGGGTTAGGGTTAGGCTTACGGTTTGGGTTAGGGTTAGGGTTAGGGTATGGTTTGGTTTAGTGTTAGGGTTAGGCTTAGCTTTAGGGTGAGGTTTTGGGTTTGGGTTAGGGTTCGGTTTAGGGTTAGGGTTAGGGTTTGGGTTTGAGTTAACGTTAGGGTTAAGGTTAGGGTTATTGTTAGCGTTAGGGTTAGATTTTTGTTTAGCATTCGGATTAGGGTTAGGATTAGGGTTTGATTTAGGTTTAGGGTTAGGGTTAGGGTTAGGGTTATGGTTTGGGTTAGGGTTAGGGTTAGGGTTTGGGTTAGGGTTAGGGTTAGGTTTAGCGTTAGCGTTAGGGTTAGGGTTTGTGTTAGGGTTAGGTATAGGATTAGGTTTAGGATTAGGGTTAGGTTAAGGTTTTGGATTAGGGTTAGGGTTAGGAAAAGGGTTAGGGTTAGTGTTTGTGTTTGGTTTACGGTTAGGTTTAGGTTTAGGGTGAGGGTTTGGGTTTGGGTTAATGTTAGGTTTAGGGTTAGGGTTAGGGTTAGGAATAGGGTTTGGGTTAGGGTTAGGGTTAGGGTTAGGTTTTGGATTAGGGTTAGGGTTAGGTTTAGGGTTAGGTTTAGGGTTTGGGTTAGGGTTAGGGTTAAGTTAGGTTTAGAATTAGTGTTAGTGTGAGGGTTTGGGTTTGGATTATGGGTAGAGTTAAGGTTAGGGTTAGTGTTAGGGTTTGGGTTAGGGTTAGGGTTAGGTTTAGGTTTAGAGTTAGTGTTAGTGTGAGGGTTTGGGTTTGGATTAGGTGTAGAGTTAAGGTTAGGGTTAGGGTTAGGGTTTCGGTTAGGGTTAGGGTTAGGGTTAGGGTTTGTGTTGGCTTAGGGTTAGGGTTAGGTTTAGGGTTTAGGTTACAGTGAGGGTTTCGGTTATGGTTAGGATTAGGGTTAGGGTTAGGGATAGGTTTACAGTTAGTGTTAGTGTGAGGTATTGGGTTTGGATTAGTGGTAGAGTTAAGGTTAGGTTTAGTGTTAGGGTTCGGGTTAGGGTTAGGGTTAGGTTTTCGGTTAGGGTTAGGGTTAGGGTTAGGGTTTGGGTTAGGGTTAGCGTTTGGGTTAGGGTTTGGGTTAGGGTTATCGTTTGTTTTAGTGTTAGGGTTAGGGTGAGGATTAGGGTTAGGGTTAGGGTTAGGGTTAGGATTAGGGTTACAGTTTGGGTTAGGGTTAGGGTTAGGGTTAGGGTTAGGGTTAGGGTTAGGGTTTGGATTTGTGTTAGGGTTAGGTTTAGGGTTAGCGTTAGGGTTAGGGTTTGGGTTAGGGTTAGGGTTAGGTTTAGGATTAGGTTTAGGATTGGGGTTAGGTTAAGGTTTTGGGTTAGGGTTAGGGTTAGGTTTAGGATTAGGGATAGGATTACGATTAGGGTTACAGTT
This sequence comes from Eospalax fontanierii, assembly GCA_035773235.1. NCBI lineage: Eukaryota > Metazoa > Chordata > Mammalia > Rodentia > Spalacidae > Eospalax > Eospalax fontanierii. The sequence continues at coordinate 2,365,828 of JAJHUQ010000046.1, read as the reverse complement.
TGGGTTAGGGTTAGAGTTAGGGTTAGGTTTAGGGTTAGGGTTACGGTTTGGGTTAGGGTTAGGGTTAGGGTATGGTTTGGTGTAGTGTTAGGGTTAGGCTTAGCTTTAGGGTGAGGTTTTGGACTTGGGTTAGGGTTAGGTTTAGGTTTAGGGTTAGGGTTAGGGTTAGTGTTAGGGTTTGGGTTAGGGTGAGTGTTAAGGTTAGGTTTAGTGTTAGGGTTAGGGTTTGGGTTTGGGTTAGGGTTAGGGTTATGTTTAGTGTTTGGATTAGGGTTGGGGTTATGGTTAGGGTTAGGGTTAGGTCTAGGGTTAGGGTTCGAGTTAGGATTAGGGTTAGGTTTTTGTTTAGGTTTAGGGTTAGGGTTCGGGGTTAGGGGTAAGGGGTTATGGTTAGGGTTAGAATTAGGTTTTGGGTTAGGATTAGTGTTAATGTTAGGGTTTGGGTGAGGGTTACGGTTAGGCTTAGGTTTAGGGTTTCTGTTAGGGTTTGGTTTGGGTTAGGGTTAGGGTTAGGGTTACGGTTTTTGTTAGGGTTAGGGTTAGGGTAAGGTTTGGTTTAGGGTTAGGGTAAGGGTTAGGGTTAGGTTTAGGGTGGGTTTTTGGGCTTGGGTTAGGGTTAGGTTTAGGTTTAGGGTTAGGGTTATGGTTTGTTTTAGGGTTAGGGTTAGGGTTAGATTTAGGGTTTGGGTTAGGGTTACGGTTTGGGTTAGGTTTATGGTTAGGGTTAGGGTTAGTGTTATGTTGAGTGTTAGGGTTTGTGTTAGGGTTAGGGTTAGGGTTAGGGTTTGGGTTTGGGTTAGGGTTAGGATTAGGGTTTGATTTAGGTTT
>JAJHUQ010000046.1:2335000-2362500 GCA_035773235.1 Eospalax fontanierii | reverse complement strand
AGGGTTAGGGGTAGTGTTAGGTTTAGGGTTAGTGTTAGGGTTTTGGTTAGGGTTATGGTTAGGTTTTGGGTTAGGTTTACTATTAGGGATAGGGTTAGGTTTAGGGTTAGGGTTATGGTTTGGTTTGGGTTAGGGTTAGAGTTAGGGTTAAGGTTAGGTTTAAGGTTAGGGTTAGGGTAAGGTTTGGTTTAGGGTTAGGGTAAGGGTTAGGTTTAGGGTGAGGTTTTGGTTTTGCGTTAGGGTTAGGTTTAGGGTTAGGGTTAGGGTTATGGTTTGTTTTAGGGTTAGGGTTAGGGTTAGGGTTAGGGTTTGGGTTAGGGTTAGGGTTAGGTTTATAGTTAGGGTTAGGGTTAGGGATAGGATTATGATCAGGATTACGGTTTGGGTTAGGTTTAGGGTTAGGGTTAGGGTTAGGGTTAGAGTTACGGTTACGGTTTGGGTTAGGGTTAGGGTTAGGGTTAGGGTTAGGGTTTGTGTTAGGGTTAGGGTTAGGGTTAGGTTTAGGGTTTAGGTTAGGGTGCAGGTTTGGGTTAGGGTTAGGATAAGGGTTAGGGTTAGTGAAAGATTTAGAGAAAGTGTAAGTGTATGGGTGTGGGTTTGGATTAGGATTAGAGTTAAGGTAAGGGTTAGGGTTAGCGTTAGGGTTTCGGTTATTGTTAGGGTTAGTGTTAGGGTTAGTGTTATTGTTAGGTTTGGGTTAGGGTTATGGTTTAGGTTAGGATTAGGTTTAGGGTTAGAGTTAGGGTTAGGGTTAGGCTTTGGATTAGGGTTACGGTTAGGTTTAAGGTTAGTGTTATGATTTCGGTTTGGGTTTGGTTTAGCGTTAGGGTTAGGGTTAGGGTTTGGGTTTGGGTTAGTGTTAGGATAATGTTTAGTGTTAGGATTAGGGTTAGGGTTAGGGTTATCGTTAGGGTTAGGTTTAGGGTTAGGGTTCGAGTTAGGATTAGGGTTAGGTTTTGGTTTAGTTTTAGGGTTAGGGTTCGGGGTTAGGGGTAAGGGGTTATGGTTAGGGTTAGAATTAGGTTTTGGGTTAGGATTAGTGTTAATATTAGGGTTTGGGTAAGGGTTAGCGTTAGGCTTAGGTTTAGGGTTTCTGTTACGGTTAGGGTTAGTGTTAGGGTTAATGTTTAGGTTAGGGTTAGGGTTTCAGTTAGGGTTAGGACTAGGGTTAGGGTTAGGGTTAGGTTTAGCGTTAGTGTTAGTGTTAGGTTTTGGTTTTGTATTAGAGGTAGAGTTAAGGTTAGGGTTAGTGTTAGGGTTTGGGTTAGGGTTAGGGTTTGGTTTGGGTTAGGGTTAGAGTTAGGGTTAGGTTTTGGGTTAGGGTTAGGGTTAGGGTTAGGGTTTGGTTTGGGTTAGGGTTAGGGTTAGGGTTACGCTTTGGGTTAGGGTTAGGGTTAGGGTAAGGTTTGGTTTAGGGTTAGAGTTAGCGTTAGGGTTAGGTTTAGGGTGGGTTTTTGGGCTTGGGTTAGGGTTAGGTTTAGGTTTAGGGTTAGGGTTATGGTTTGTTTTAGGGTTAGGGTTAGGGTTAGGTTTTGGGTTAGGGTTACGGTTTATGTTAGGTTTACGGTTAGGGTTTGGGTTAGGGTTAGAGTTACGGTTTGTGTTAGGGATAGTGTTAGGGTAAGGTTTGGTTTAGGGTTAGGGTTAGGGTTAGATTCAGGGTTAGGGTTTGTGTTAGGGTTAGGGTTAGGGTTAGGGTTTCGGTTTGGGTTAGGGTTACTGTTAGGTTTAGGGTTAGGGTTTGGGTTTGGGTTAGGTTTAGTGTTAAGGTTAGGGTTTGGTGTTGGTTTAGTGTTAGTGTTAGTGTTAGGGTTAGGGTTTGGGTTTGGGTTAAGGTTAGGGTTAGGGTTAGGGTTAGGGTTATTTTTAGCGTTAGGGTTAGGGTTTTGGTTAGGGTTAGGGTTAGGGTTAGGATTAGGTTTTGGGTTAGGGTTAGGGTTAGGTTTAGGGTTAGGGTTAGTGTTACTGTTTGGGTTAGGGTAAGGGTTAGGATTAGGGTTAGGGTTAGGGTTAGGGTTAGGGTTATGGTTTGGTTTGGGTTAGGGTTAGAGTTAGGGTTTAGGTTAGGTTTAAGGTTAGGGTTAGGGTAAGATTTGGTTTAGGGTTAGGGTTAGGGTTAGGGTTAGGTTTAGGGTTAGAGTTAGGGTTAGGGTTAAGGTTATTTTAGGGTTAGGATTAGGGGTAGGGTTAGGGTTAGCGTTACAGTTAGGTTTAGGGTTAGGTTTCAGGTTAGGGTTAGGTTTAGGGTTTGGTTTAGGTTTAGGGTTAGGGTTAGGGTTAGCTTTAGGGTTTCTGTTAGGGTTAGGGTTAGGGTTAGGGGTAGGGTTTAGGTTAGGGTTAGGGTTTCGTTTAGGGTTAGGACTAGGGTTTGGGTTATGGTTATGGTTAGGGTTAGGTTTAGGGTTAAGGTTATTTTAGGGTTAGGATTAGGGTTAGGGTTAGGGTTAGCGTTAGGGGTAGATTTAGGGTTAGGGTTAGGGTTAGTGTTAGGGTTTGTTTTAGGGTTAGGGTTAGGGTTAGGGTTAGGGTTTGGGTTAGGGTTAGGGTTAGGTTTACAGTTAGGGTTAGGGTTAGGGATAGGATTATGATCAGGGTTACGGTTTGGGTTAGGTTTAGGGTTAGGGTTAGGGTTAGGGTTAGAGTTACGGTTACGGTTTGGGTTAGGGTTAGGGTTAGGGTTAGGGTTTGTGTTAGGGTTAGGGTTAGGGTTAGGTTTAGGGTTTAGGTTAGGGTGCAGGTTTCGTTTAGGGTTAGGATTACGGTTAGGGTTAGGGATAGGTTTAGAGTTAGTGTTAGTGTGAGGGTTTGGGTTTGGATTAGGGTTAGAGTTAAGGTTAGGGTTAGGGTTAGGGTTAGGGTTTCGGTTATTGTTAGGGTTAGTGTTAGGGTTAGTGTTATTGTTAGGTTTGGGTTAGGGTTATGGTTTAGGTTAGGATTAGGTTTAGGGTTAGAGTTAGGGTTAGGGTTAGGCTTTGGATTAGGGTTACGGTTAGGTTTAAGGTTAGTGTTATGATTTCGGTTTGGGTTTGGTTTAGCGTTAGGGTTAGGGTTAGGGTTTGGGTTTGGGTTAGTGTTAGGATAATGTTTAGTGTTAGGATTAGGGTTAGGGTTAGGGTTATCGTTAGGGTTAGGTTTAGGGTTAGGGTTCGAGTTAGGATTAGGGTTAGGTTTTGGATTAGTTTTAGGGTTAGGGTTCGGGGTTAGGGGTAAGGGGTTATGGCTAGGGTTAGAATTAGGTTTTGGGTTAGGATTAGTGTTAATGTTAGTGTTTGGCTGAGGGTTAGCGTTATGCTTAGGTTTAGGCTTTCTGTTACGGTTAGGGTTAGTGTTAGGGTTAATGTTTAGGTTAGGGTTAGGGTTTCGGTTAGGGTTAGGACTAGGGTTAGGGTTAGGGTTAGGTTTAGCGTTAGTGTTAGTGTTAGGTTTTGGTTTTGTATTAGAGGTAGAGTTAACGTTAGGGTTAGTGTTAGGGTTTGGGTTAGGATTAGGGTTTGGTTTGGGTTAGGGTTAGAGTTAGGGTTAGGTTTTGGGTTAGGGTTAGGGTTAGGGTTAGGGTTTGGTTTGGGTTAGGGTTAGGGTTAGGTTTAGGGTTAGGTTTTGTTTTTGGGTTAGGTTTAGTTTTAAGGTTAGGGTTTGGTTTTGGTTTAGGGTTAGTGTTAGTGTTAGGGTTAGGGTTTGGGTTTGGGTTAACGTTAGGTTTAGGGTTAGGGTTAGGGTTATTTTTAGCGTTAGGGTTAGGGTTTTGGTTAGGGTTAGGGTTAGGGTTAGGATTAGGTTTTGGGTTAGGGTTAGGGTTAGGTTTAGGGTTAGGGTTAGTGTTACTGTTTGGGTTAGGGTAAGGGTTAGGATTAGGGTTAGGGTTAGGGGTAGTGTTAGGGTTAGGCTTAGTGTTAGGGTTTGGGTTAGGATTAGGCTTTGGGTTAGGGTTAGGTTTAGGTTTTCGTTTAGTGTTGTGGTTAGGTTTAGGGTTATGTTTAGTGTTAGGATTAGGGTTAGGTTTAGGGTTAGGGATAGGGTTATGTTTACAGTTTGGGTTAGGGTTAGGGTTAATGTTAGGGTTAGGTTTAGGGTGACTGTTAGTGTTAGTGTTTGGGTTTGGATTAGGGGTTGAGTTAAGTTTAAGGTTAGTGTTAGGGTTTTGGTTAGGGTTATGGTTAGGTTTTGGGTTAGGTTTATTATTAGGGTTAGTGTTAGGGTTAGGGTTAGGGTTATGGTTTGGTTTGGGTTAGGGTTAGAGTTAGGGTTAAGGTTAGGTTTAATTTTAGGGTTAGGGTAAGATTTGGTTTAGGGTTAGGGTTAGGGTTAGGGTTAGGTTTAGGGTTAGAGTTAGGGTTAGGGTTAAGGTTATTTTAGGGTTAGGATTAGGGTTAGGGTTAGGGTTAGCGTTACGGTTAGGTTTAGGGTTAAGTTTCGGGTTAGGGTTAGGTTTAGGGTTTGGTTTAGGTTTAGGGTTAGGGTTAGGGTTAGGTTTAGGGTTTCTGTTAGGTTTAGGGTTAGGGTTAGGGGTAGGGTTTAGGTTAGGGTTAGGGTTTCGGTTAGGTTTAGGACTAGGGTTTGGGTTATGGTTATGGTTAGGTTTAGGTTTAGGGTTAAGGTTATTTTAGCGTTTTGATTAGGGTTAGGGTTAGGGTTAGCGTTAGGGGTAGATTTAGGGTTAGGGTTAGGGTTAGTGTTAGGTTTTCGGTTAGGGTTAGATTTAGGGTTTGGTTTAGGTTTAGGGTTAGGTTTAGGGTTAGGTTTAGTGTTTCTGTTAGGGTTAGGGGTAGAGTTAGGGTTAGGGTTTAGGTTTGGTTAGGGTTTCGGTTAGGGTTAGGACTAGGGTTTGGGTTATGGTTATGGTTAGGGTTAGGTTTAGGGTTAAGGTTATTTTAGGGTTAGGATTAGGGTTAGGGTTAAGGTTAGCGTTAGGGGTAGATTTAGGGTTAGGGTTAGGGTTAGTGTTAGGTTTTCGGTTAGGGTTAGATTTATAGTTTGGTTTAGGTTTAGGGCTAGGTTTAGGGTTAGGTTTAGGGTTTCTGTTAGGGTTGGGGGTAGGGTTACGGTTAGGGTTTAGGTTTGGTTAGGGTTTCGGTTAGGGTTAGGACTCGGGTTAGGGTTAGAGTTAGGTTTAGGGTTAGTGTTAGTGTTAGTGTTTGGGTTTGGATTAGGGGTTGAGTTAAGGTTAGGGTTAGTTTTAGGGTTTTGGTTAGGGGTAGGGTTAGGTTTTGGGTTAGGGTTACTATTAGGGTTAGGGTTAGGGTTAGGGTTAGGATTATGGTTTGGTTTGGGTTAGGGTTAGAGTTAGGGTTAGGGTTAGGTTTAGGGTTAGGTTTACGGTTTGGTTTAAGGTCAGGGTTAGGGTAAGGTTTGGTTTAGGGTTAGGGTTAGGGTTAGGTTTAGGGTGAGGTTTTGGGTTTAGGGTTAGGGTTAGGGTTAGGGTTATGTTTATGTTTAGGGTTAGGATTAGGGTTAGGGTTAGGCTGAGGATTAGGGTTAGGGTCGGGGTTAGGGTTAGGGTTAGGATTTGGTGTTGGGTTAGGGTTAGTGTTAGTGTTAGTTTTAGGGTTAGGGTTTGGGTTTGGGTTAACGTTAGGGTTAGGGTTATCGTTAGGGTTATTGTTAGCGTTAGGGTTACGGTTTTGGTTAGGGTTAGGGTTAGGGTTAGGATTAGGGTTTGGTTTAGGTTTAGGCTTAGGTTTAGGGTTAGGGTTAGGGTTAGTGTTTGGGTTAGGGTAAGGGTTAGGATTAGGGTTAGGGTTAGGGTTAGGGTTAGAGTTAGTCTTAGGGTTTGGGTTAGGATTAGGCTTAGGTTTAGGGTTAGGTTTAGGTTTTCGTTTAGGGTTATGGTTAGCTTTAAGCTAATGTTTCGGGTTAGGATTAGGGTTAGGGTTAGGGTAAGGGTAACGTTTAGGGTTTGGGTTTGGGTTAGGGTTAGTATTAGGGTTAGGGTTAGGGTTTGGATTTCGGTAAGGGTTAGTGTTAAGGTTAGGGTTTGGTTTTGGTTTGGGTTAGTGTTAGTGTTAGCGTTAGGGTTTGGGTTTGGGTTAACGTTAGGGTTAGGGTTAGGGTTAGGGTTATTGTTAGCGTTAGGGTTAGGGTTTTGGTTAGGGTTAGGGTTAGGGTTAGGATTAGGGTTTGGTTTTGGGTTAGGGTTAGTGTTAGTGTTAGGGTTAGGGTTTGGGTTTGGGATAACGTTAGGGTTATGGTTAGGGTTAGGGTTATTTTTAGCGTTAGGGTTAGGGTTTTGGTTAGGGTTAGGTTTAGGGTTAGGATTAGGGTATGGTTTAGGGTTAGGCTTAGGTTTATGGTTAGGTTTAGGGTTAGTGTTTGGGTTAGGGTAAGGGTTATTATTAGTGTTAGGGTTAGGGTTAGGGTTAGGGTTAGGTTTAATGTTAGGGTTACGGTTAGTGTTGGGGTTTGGGTTAGGATTAGGCTTAGGGTTAGGGTTATTTTTACGTTTTTGTTTAGGGTTATGTTTAGGTTTAGGGTTATGTTTAGACTTCGGATTAGGGTTAGGGTTAGAGTTAGGGTTAGGTTTAGGTTTTGGGTTAGGGTTATGGTTTGTTTTAGGGTTAGGGTTAGGGTGAGGATTAGGGTTAGGGTGAGGATTAGGGTTAGGATTAGGGATAGGCTTATGATTAGGGGTACAGTTTTGGTTAGGGTTAGGGTTAATGTTAGGGCTACGGTTTGGGTTAGGGTTAGGGTTAGGGTTAGGATTAGGGTTAGGGTTTGGGTTAGGGTTAGGGTTAGGGTTAGGGTTAGGTTTAGAGTTAGGTTTAGGGTTTTGGTTTGGGTTAGGGTTAGGGTTATTGTTTGGGTTAGGGTTAGGGTTACGGTTAGAGTTAGTGTTTGGGTTAGGGTTAGAATTAGGGGTTAATGATAAAGTTAGGGTTAGATTGAGGGGTTAGAGTAAGGGTTAGAGTTATTGTTTGGGTTCGGTTTAGGCTTTAGTGTTTAGGGTTAGAGTTAGGGTTTGGGTTAGGGTTAGGGTTAGGGTTAGGGTTTGGGTTAGGGTTATGGTTTGTTTTAGGGTTAGGGTTAGGGTGAGGATTAGGGTTAGGGTTAGGCTTAGGGTTAGGATTAGGGTTACAGTTTGGGTTAGGTTTAGAGTTAGGGTTTTGGTTAGGGTTAGGTTTACGGTTTGGTTAGGGTTAGTGTTAGGGTAAGGTTTGGTTTAGGGTTAGGGTTAGGGTTAGGTTCAGGGTTAGGGTTTGTGTTAGGGTTAGGGTTAGGGTTAGGGTTTGGGTTTGGGTTAAGGTTAGGTTTAGGGTTAGCGTTAGTGTTAGGGTTTGGGTTAGGGTTAGGTTTACGATTAGGTTTAGGATTAGGGTTAGGTTAAGGTTTTGGGTTAGGGTTAGGATTAGGTTTAGGATTAGGTATAGGATTACGATTAGGGTTACATTTTGGGTTAGGGTTAGAGTTAGGGTTAGGGTTAGGGTTAGGCTTACGGTTTGGGTTAGAGTTAGGGTTAGGGTATGATTTGGTTTAGTGTTAGGGTTAGGCTTAGCTTTAGGGTGAGGTTTTGGTTTTGGGTTAGGGTTAGGTTTAGGGTTAGGGTTAGGGTTTGGGTTTGAGTTAACGTTAGGGTTAGGGTAAGGGTTATTGTTAGCGTTAGGGTTAGATTTTTGTTTAGCGTTAGGATTAGGGTTAGGATTAGGGTTTGATTTAGGTTTAGGGTTAGGGTTAGGGTTAGGGTTATGGTTTGGGTTAGGGTTAGGGTTAGGGTTTGGGTTAGGGTTAGGGTTAGGTTTAGGGTTAGCGTTAGGGTTAGGGTTTGTGTTAGGGTTAGGTTTAGGATTAGGTTTAGGATTAGGGTTAGGTTAAGTTTTGGATTAGGGTTAGGGTTAGGAAAAGGGTTAGGGTTAGTGTTTGTCTTTGGTTTACGGTTAGGTTTAGGTTTAGGGTGAGGGTTTGGGTTTGGGTTAATGTTAGGTTTAGGGTTAGGGTTAGGGTTAGGAATAGGCTTTGGGTTACGGTTAGGGTTAGGGTTAGGGTTAGGTTTTGGGTTAGGGTTAGGGTTAGGTTTAGGGTTTGGGTTAGGGTTAGGGTTAGGTTTAGGTTTAGAATTAGTGTTAGTGTGAGGGTTTGGGTTTGGATTAGGGGTAGAGTTAAGGTTAGGGTTAGTGTTAGGGTTTGGGTTAGGGTTAGGGTTAGGTTTAGGTTTAGAGTTAGTGTTAGTGTGAGGGTTTGGGTTTGGATTAGGTGTAGAGTTAAGGTTAGGGTTAGCGTTAGGGTTTCGGTTAGGGTTAGGGTTAGGGTTAGGGTTTGTGTTAGGCTTAGGGTTAGGGTTAGGTTTAGGGTTTAGGTTACGGTGAGGGTTTCGGTTATGGTTAGGATTAGGGTAAGGGTTAGGGATAGGTTTACTGTTAGTGTTAGTGTGAGGTTTTGGGTTTGGATTAGTGGTAGAGTTAAGGTTAGGGTTAGTGTTAGGGTTCGGGTTAGGGTTAGGGTTTGAGTTAGGGTTATCGTTTGTTTTAGTGTTAGGGTTAGGGTAAGGATTAGGGTTAGGGTTAGGGTTAGGGTAAGGATTAGGGTTACAGTTTGGGTTAGGGTTAGGGTTAGGGTTAGGGTTAGGGTTTGGATTTGGGTTAGGGTTAGGGTTAGGGTTAGGGTTTGTGTTAGGGTTAGGGTGAGGGTTTGGGTTAAGGTTAGGTTTACGATTAGGTTTAGGATTAGGGTTAGGTTAAGGTTTTGGGTTAGGGTTAGGGTTAGGTTTAGGATTAGGTATAGGATTACGATTAGGGTTACAGTTTGGGTTAGGGTTAGAGTTAGGGTTAGGGTTAGGGTTAGGCTTACGGTTTGGGTTAGGGTTAGGGTTAGGGTTAGGGTTAGGGTTAGGGTTTGGGTTTGTGTTAACGTTAGGGTTAGGGTTAGGGTTATTGTTAGCGTTAGGGTTAGATTTTTGTTTAGCGTTAGGATTAGGGTTAGGATTAGGGTTTGATTTAGGTTTAGGGTTAGGTTTAGTGTTAGTGTTTGGGTTAGGGTAAGGGTTATTATTAGTGTTAGTGTTAGGGTTAGGGTTAGGTTTAGTGTTAGGGTTAGGGTTAGTGTTGGGGTTTGGGTTAGGATTAGGCTTAGGGTTAGGGTTATTTTTACTTTTTTGTTTAGGGTTATGGTTAGGTTTAGGGTTATGTTTAGACTTAGGATTAGGGTTAGGGTTAGAGTTAGGGTTAGGTTTAGGTTTTGGGTTAGGTTTATGGATTTTTTTAGGGTTAGGGTTAGGGTGAGGATTAGGGTTAGGGTTAGGATTAGGGTTAGGATTAGGGATAGGATTATGATTAGGGTTACAGTTTTGGTTAGGGTTAGGGTTAATGTTAGGGCTACGGTTTGGGTTAGGGTTAGGGTTAGGGTTAGGATTAGGGTTAGGGTTTGGGTTAGGGTTAGGGTTAGGGTTAGGGTTAGGTTTAGAGTTAGGTTTAGGGTTTTGGTTTGGGTTAGGGTTAGGGTTATTGTTTGGGTTAGGGTTAGGGTTACGGTTAGAGTTAGTGTTTGGGTTAGGGTTAGGATTAGGGGTTAAGGATAAAGTTAGGGTTAGATTGAGGGGTTAGAGTAAGGGTTAGAGTTATTGTTTGGGTTCGGTTTAGGGTTTAGTGTTTAGGGTTAGAGTTAGGGTTTGGGTTAGGGTTAGGGTTAGGGTTAGGGTTTGGGTTAGGGTTATGGTTTGTTTTAGGGTTAGGGTTAGGGTGAGGATTAGGGTTAGGGTTAGGGTTAGGGTGAGGATTAGGGTTACAGTTTGGGTTAGGGTTAGAGTTAGGGTTTTGGTTAGGGTTAAGTTTACGGTTTGGTTAGGGTTAGTGTTAGGGTAAGGTTTGGTTTAGGGTTAGGGTTAGGGTTAGGTTCAGGGTTAGGGTTTGTGTTAGGGTTAGGGTTAGGGTTATGGTTTGGGTTTGGGTTAGGGTTAGGTTTAGGGTTAGCGTTAGTGTTAGGGTTTGGGTTAGGGTTAGGTTTACGATTAGGTTTAGGATTAGGATTAGGTTAAGGTTTTGGGTTAGGGTTAGGGTTAGGTTTAGGATTAGGTATAGGATTACGATTAGGGTTACAGTTTGGGTTAGGGTTAGAGTTACGGTTAGGGTTAGGGTTAGGCTTACGGTTTGGGTTAGGGTTAGGGTTAGGGTATGGTTTGGTTTAGTGTTAGGGTTAGGCTTAGCTTTAGGGTGAGGTTTTGGGTTTGGGTTAGGGTTAGGTTTAGGGTTAGGGTTAGGGTTTGGGTTTGAGTTAACGTTAGGGTTAGGGTTAGGGTTATTGTTAGCGTTAGGGTTAGATATTTGTTTAGCGTTAGGATTAGGGTTAGGATTAGGATTTGATTTAGGTTTAGGGTTAGGGTTAGGGTTAGGGTTATGGTTTGGGTTAGGCTTAGGGTTAGGGTTAGGGTTTGGGTTAGGGTTAGGGTTAGGTTTAGGGTTAGCGTTAGGGTTAGGGTTTGTGTTAGGGTTAGGTTTAGGATTAGGTTTAGGATTAGGGTTAGGTTAAGGTTTTGGATTAGGGTTAGGGTTAGGAAAAGGGTTAGGGTTAGTGTTTGTGTTTGGTTTACGGTTAGGTTTAGGTTTAGGGTGAGGGTTTGGGTTTGGGTTAATGTTAGGTTTAGGGTTAGGGTTAGGGTTAGGAATAGGGTTTGGGTTAGGGTTAGGGTTAGGGTTAGGTTTTGGGTTAGGGTTAGGGTTAGGTTTAGGGTTTGGGTTAGGGTTAGGGTTAGGGTTAGGGTTAGGTTTAGAATTAGTGTTAGTGTGATGGTTTGGCTTTGGATTAGGGGCAGAGTTAAGGTTAGGGTTAGTGTTAGGGTTTGGGTTAGGGTTAGGGTTAGGTTTAGGTTTAGAGTTAGTGTTAGTGTGAGGGTTTGGGTTTGGATTAGGTGTAGAGTTAAGGTTAGAGTTAGGGTTAGGGTTTCGGTTAGGGTTAGGGTTAGGGTTAGGGTTTGTGTTAGGCTTAGGGTTAGGGTTAGGTTTAGGGTTTAGGTTACGGTGAGGGTTTCGGTTATGGTTAGGATTAGGGTTAGGGTTAGGGATAGGCTTACAGTTAGTGTTAGTGTGAGGTTTTGGGTTTGGATTAGTGGTAGAGTTAAGGTTAGGGTTAGTGTTAGGGTTTGGGTTAGGGTTAGGGTTAGGTTTTGGGTTAGGGTTAGGGTTAGGGATAGGGTTTGGGTTAGGGTTAGCGTTAGGGTTATGGTTTGGGTTAGGGTTATCGTTTGTTTTAGTGTTAGGGTTAGGGTGAGGTTTAGGGTTAGGGTTAGGGTTAGGGTTAGGATTAGTGTTACAGTTTGGGTTAGGGTTAGAGTTAGGGTTAGGGTTAGGGTTAGGGTTTGGATTTGGGTTAGGGTTAGGGTTAGGGTTAGGGTTAGGGTTTGGGTTAGGGTTAGGGTTAGGGTTTGGGTTAGGGTTAGGTTTACGATTAGGTTTAGGATTAGGGTTAGGTTAAGGTTTTGGGTTAGGGTTAGGGTTAGGTTTAGGATTAGGTATAGGATTACGATTAGGGTTACAGTTTGGGTTAGGGTTAGAGTTAGGGTTAGGGTTAGGGTTAGGCTTACGGTTTGGGTTAGGGTTAGGGTTAGGGTATGGTTTGGTTTAGTGTTAGGGTTAGGCTTAGCTTTAGGGTGAGGTTTTGGGTTTGGGTTAGGGTTCGGTTTGGGGTTCGGGTTAGGGTTTGGGTTTGAGTTAACGTTAGGGTTAAGGTTAGGGTTTTTGTTAGCGTTAGGGTTAGATTTTTGTTTAGCGTTCGGATTAGGGTTAGGATTAGGGTTTGATTTAGGTTTAGGGTTAGGGTTAGGGTTAGGGTTATGGTTTGGGTTTGGGTTAGGGTTAGGGTTTGGGTTAGGGTTAGGGTTAGGTTTAGGGTTAGCGTTAGGGTTAGGGTTTGTGTTAGGGTTAGGTATAGGATTAGGTTTAGGATTAGGGTTAGGTTAAGGTTTTGGATTAGGGTTAGGGTTAGGAAAAGGGTTAGGGTTAGTGTTTGTGTTTGGTTTACGGTTAGGTTTAGGTTTAGGGTGAGGGTTTGGGTTTGGGTTAATGTTAGGTTTAGGGTTAGGGTTAGGGTTAGGAATAGGGTTTGGGTTAGGGTTAGGGTTAGGGTTAGGTTTTGGATTAGGGTTAGGGTTAGGTTTAGGGTTAGGTTTAGGGTTTGGGTTAGGGTTAGGGTTAGGTTAGGTTTAGAATTAGTGTTAGTGTGAGGGTTTGGGTTTGGATTATGGGTAGAGTTAAGTTTAGGGTTAGTGTTAGGGTTTGGGTTAGGGTTAGGGTTAGGTTTAGGTTTAGAGTTAGTGTTAGTGTGAGGGTTTGGGTTTGGATTAGGTGTAGAGTTAAGGTTAGGGTTAGGGTTAGGTTTTCGGTTAGGGTTAGGGTTAGGGTTAGGGTTTGTGTTGGCTTAGGGTTAGGGTTAGGTTTAGGGTTTAGGTTACAGTGAGGGTTTCGGTTATGGTTAGGATTAGGGTTAGGGTTAGGGATAGGTTTACAGTTAGTGTTAGTGTGAGGTATTGGGTTTGGATTAGTGGTAGAGTTAAGGTTAGGTTTAGTGTTAGGGTTCGGGTTAGGGTTAGGGTTAGGTTTTCGGTTAGGGTTAGGGTTAGGGTTAGGGTTTGGGTTAGGGTTAGTGTTAGGTTTAAGTTTAGAATTAGTGTTAGTGTGAGGGTTTGGGTTTGGATTAGGGGTAGAGTTAAGGTTAGGGTTAGTGTTAGGGTTTGGGTTAGGGTTAGGGTTAGGTTTAGGTTTAGAGTTAGTGTTAGTGTGAGGGTTTTGGTTTGGATTAGGTGTAGAGTTAAGTTTAGGGTTAGGGTTAGGGTTTCGGTTAGGGTTAGGGTTAGGGTTAGGGTTTGTGTTAGGCTTAGGGTTAGGGTTAGGTTTAGGGTTTAGGTTCCGGTGAGGGTTTCGGTTATGGTTAGGATTAGGGTTAGGGTTAGGGATAGGTTTACAGTTAGTGTTAGTGTGAGGTTTTGGGTTTGGATTAGTGGTAGAGTTAAGGTTAGGGTTAGTGTTAGGGTTCGGGTTAGGGTTAGGGTTTGAGTTAGGGTTATCGTTTGTTTTAGTGTTAGGGTTAGGGTAAGGATTAGGGTTAGGGTTAGGGTTAGGGTAAGGATTAGGGTTACAGTTTGGGTTAGGGTTAGGGTTAGGGTTAGGGTTAGGGTTTGGATTTGGGTTAGGGTTAGGGTTAGGGTTAGGGTTTGTGTTAGGGTTAGGGTTAGGGTTTGGGTTAGGGTTAGGTTTACGATTAGGTTTAGGATTAGGGTTAGGTTAAGGTTTTGGGTTAGGGTTAGGGTTAGGTTTAGGATTAGGTATAGGATTACGATTAGGGTTACAGTTTGGGTTAGGGTTAGAGTTAGGGTTAGGGTTAGGGTTAGGCTTACGGTTTGGGTTAGGGTTAGGGTTAGGGTATGGTTTGGTTTAGTGTTAGGGTTAGCCTTAGCTTTAGGGTGAGGTTTTGGGTTTGGGTTAGGGTTAGGTTTAGGGTTAGGGTTAGGGTTTGGGTTTGTGTTAACGTTAGGGTTAGGGTTAGGGTTATTGTTAGCGTTAGGGTTAGATTTTTGTTTAGCGTTAGGATTAGGGTTAGGATTAGGGTTTGATTTAGGTTTAGGGTTAGGTTTAGTGTTAGTGTTTGGGTTAGGGTAAGGGTTATTATTAGTGTTAGTGTTAGGGTTAGGGTTAGGTTTAGTGTTAGGGTTAGGGTTAGTGTTGGGGTTTGGGTTAGGATTAGGCTTAGGGTTAGGGTTATTTTTACTTTTTTGTTTAGGGTTATGGTTAGGTTTAGGGTTATGTTTAGACTTAGGATTAGGGTTAGGGTTAGAGTTAGGGTTAGGTTTAGGTTTTGGGTTAGGGTTATGGATTTTTTTAGGGTTAGGGTTAGGGTGAGGATTAGGGTTAGGGTTAGGATTAGGGTTAGGATTAGGGATAGGATTATGATTAGGGTTACAGTTTTGGTTAGGGTTAGGGTTAATGTTAGGGCTACGGTTTGGGTTAGGGTTAGGGTTAGGGTTAGGATTAGGGTTAGGGTTTGGGTTAGGGTTAGGGTTAGGGTTAGGGTTAGGTTTAGAGTTAGGTTTAGGGTTTTGGTTTGGGTTAGGGTTAGGGTTATTGTTTGGGTTAGGGTTAGGGTTACGGTTAGAGTTAGTGTTTGGGTTAGGGTTAGGATTAGGGGTTAAGGATAAAGTTAGGGATAGATTGAGGGGTTAGAGTAAGGGTTAGAGTTATTGTTTGGGTTCGGTTTAGGGTTTAGTGTTTAGGGTTAGAGTTAGGGTTTGGGTTAGGGTTAGGGTTAGGGTTAGGGTTTGGGTTAGGGTTATGGTTTGTTTTAGGGTTAGGGTTAGGGTGAGGATTAGGGTTAGGGTTAGGGTTAGGGTGAGGATTAGGGTTACAGTTTGGGTTAGGGTTAGAGTTAGGGTTTTGGTTAGGGTTAAGTTTACGGTTTGGTTAGGGTTAGTGTTAGGGTAAGGTTTGGTTTAGGGTTAGGGTTAGGGTTAGGTTCAGGGTTAGGGTTTGTGTTAGGGTTAGGGTTAGGGTTAGGGTTTGGGTTTGGGTTAGGGTTAGGTTTAGGGTTAGCGTTAGGGTTAGGGTTTGGGTTAGGGTTAGGTTTACGATTAGGTTTAGGATTAGGATTAGGTTAAGGTTTTGGGTTAGCGTTAGGGTTAGGTTTAGGATTAGGTATAGGATTACGATTAGGGTTACAGTTTGGGTTAGGGTTAGAGTTACGGTTACGGTTAGGGTTAGGCTTACGGTTTGGGTTAGGGTTAGGGTTAGGGTATGGTTTGGTTTGGTGTTAGGGTTAGGCTTAGCTTTAGGGTGAGGTTTTGGGTTTGGGTTAGGGTTAGGTTTAGGGTTAGGGTTAGGGTTTGGGTTTGAGTTAACGTTAGGGTTAGGGTTAGGGTTATTGTTAGCGTTAGGGTTAGATTTTTGTTTAGCGTTAGGATTAGGGTTAGGATTAGGGTTTGATTTAGGTTTAGGGTTAGGGTTAGGGTTAGGGTTATGGTTTGGGTTAGGGTTAGGGTTAGGTTTAGGGTTTGGGTTAGGGTTAGGGTTAGGTTTAGGGTTAGCGTTAGGGTTAGGGTTTGTGTTAGGGTTAGGTTTAGGATTAGGTTTAGGATTAGAATTAGGTTAAGGTTTTGGATTAGGGTTAGGGTTAGGAAAAGGGTTAGGGTTAGTGTTTGTGTTTGGTTTACGGTTAGGTTTAGGTTTAGGGTGAGGGTTTGGGTTTGGGTTAATGTTAGGTTTAGGGTTAGGGTTAGGGTTAGGAATAGGGTTTGGGTTAGGGTTAGGGTTAGGGTTAGGTTTTGGGTTAGGATTAGGGTTAGGTTTAGGGTTTGGGTTAGGGTTAGGGTTAGGGTTAGGTTTAGAATTAGTGTTAGTGTGATGGTTTGGCTTTGGATTAGGGGTAGAGTTAAGGTTAGGGTTAGTGTTAGGGTTTGGGTTAGGGTTAGGGTTATGTTTAGGTTTAGAGTTAGTGTTAGTGTGAGGGTTTGCGTTTGGATTAGGTGTAGAGTTAAGGTTAGGGTTAGGGTTAGGGTTTCGGTTAGGGTTAGGGTTAGGGTTAGGGTTTGTGTTAGGCTTAGGGTTAGGGTTAGGTTTAGGGCTTAGGCTACGGTGAGGGTTTCGGTTATGGTTAGGATTAGGGTTAGGCTTAGGGATAGGTTTACAGTTAGTGTTAGTGTGAGGTTTTGGGTTTGGATTAGTGGTAGAGTTAAGGTTAGGGTTAGTGTTAGGGTTTGGGTTAGGGTTAGGGTTAGGTTTTGGGTTAGGGTTAGGGTTAGGGATAGGGTTTGGGTTAGGGTTAGCGTTAGGGTTATGGTTTGGGTTAGGGTTATCGTTTGTTTTAGTGTTAGGGTTAGGGTGAGGTTTAGGGTTAGGGTTAGGGTTAGGGTTAGGATTAGTGTTACAGTTTGGGTTAGGGTTAGGGTTAGGGTTAGGGTTAGGGTTAGGGTTAGGGTTTGGATTTGGGTTAGGGTTAGGGTTAGGGTTAGGGTTAGGGTTTGGGTTAGGGTTAGGGTTAGGGTTTGGGTTAGGGTTAGGTTTACGATTAGGTTTAGGATTAGGGTTAGGTTAAGGTTTTGGGTTAGGGTTAGGGTTAGGTTTAGGATTAGGTATAGGATTACGATTAGGGTTACAGTTTGGGTTAGGGTTAGAGTTAGGGTTAGGGTTAGGGTTAGGCTTACGGTTTGGGTTAGGGTTAGGGTTAGGGTATGGTTTGGTTTAGTGTTAGGGTTAGGCTTAGCTTTAGGGTGAGGTTTTGGGTTTGGGTTAGGGTTCGGTTTAGGGTTAGGGTTAGGGTTTGGGTTTGAGTTAACGTTAGGGTTAAGGTTAGGGTTATTGTTAGCGTTAGGGTTAGATTTTTGTTTAGCGTTCGGATTAGGGTTAGGATTAGGGTTTGATTTAGGTTTAGGGTTAGGGTTAGGGTTAGGGTTATGGTTTGGGTTTGGGTTAGGGTTAGGGTTTGGGTTAGGGTTAGGGTTAGGTTTAGGGTTAGCGTTAGGGTTAGGGTTTGTGTTAGGGTTAGGTATAGGATTAGGTTTAGGATTAGGGTTAGGTTAAGGTTTTGGATTAGGGTTAGGGTTAGGAAAAGGGTTAGGGTTAGTGTTTGTGTTTGGTTTACGGTTAGGTTTAGGTTTAGGGTGAGGGTTTGGGTTTGGGTTAATGTTAGGTTTAGGGTTAGGGTTAGGGTTAGGAATAGGTTTTGGGTTAGGGTTAGGGTTAGGGTTAGGTTTTGGATTAGGGTTAGGGTTAGGTTTAGGGTTAGGTTTAGGGTTTGGGTTAGGGTTAGGGTTAGGTTAGGTTTAGAATTAGTGTTAGTGTGAGGGTTTGGGTTTGGATTATGGGTAGAGTTAAGTTTAGGGTTAGTGTTAGGGTTTGGGTTAGGGTTAGGGTTAGGTTTAGGTTTAGAGTTAGTGTTAGTGTGAGGGTTTGGGTTTGGATTAGGTGTAGAGTTAAGGTTAGGGTTAGGGTTAGGGTTTCGGTTAGGGTTAGGGTTAGGGTTAGGGTTTGTGTTGGCTTAGGGTTAGGGTTAGGTTTAGGGTTTAGGTTACAGTGAGGGTTTCGGTTATGGTTAGGATTAGGGTTAGGGTTAGGGATAGGTTTACAGTTAGTGTTAGTGTGAGGTATTGGGTTTGGATTAGTGGTAGAGTTAAGGTTAGGTTTAGTGTTAGGGTTCGGGTTAGGGTTAGGGTTAGGTTGTCGGTTAGGGTTAGGGTTAGGTTTAGGGTTTGGGGTAGGGTTAGAGTTAGGTTTAGGTTTAGAATTAGTGTTAGTGTGAGGGTGTGGGTTTGCATTAGGGGTAGAGTTAAGGTTAGGGTTAGTGTTAGGGTTTGGGTTAGGGTTAGGGTTAGGTTTAGGTTTAGAGTTAGTGTTAGTGTGAGGGTTTTGGTTTGGATTAGGTGTAGAGTTAAGGTTAGGGTTAGGGTTAGGGTTTCGGTTAGGGTTAGGGTTAGGGTTAGGGTTTGTGTTAGGCTTAGGGTTAGGGTTAGTTTTAGGGTTTAGGTTACGGTGAGGGTTTCGGTTATGGTTAGGATTAGGGTTAGGGTTAGGGATAGGTTTACAGTTAGTGTTAGTGTGAGGTTTTGGGTTTGGATTAGTGGTAGAGTTAAGGTTAGGGTTAGTGTTAGGGTTCGGGTTAGGGTTAGGGTTTGAGTTAGGGTTATCGTTTGTTTTAGTGTTAGGGTTAGGGTAAGGATTAGGGTTAGGGTTAGGGTTAGGGTAAGGATTAGGGTTACAGTTTGGGTTAGGGTTAGGGTTAGGGTTAGGGTTAGGGTTTGGATTTGGGTTAGGGTTAGGGTTAGGGTTAGGGTTTGTGTTAGGGTTAGGGTTAGGGTTTGGGTTAGGGTTAGGTTTACGATTAGGTTTAGGATTAGGGTTAGGTTAAGGTTTTGGGTTAGGGTTAGGGTTAGGTTTAGGATTAGGTATAGGATTACGATTAGGGTTACAGTTTGGGTTAGGGTTAGAGTTAGGGTTAGGGTTAGGGTTAGGCTTACGGTTTGGGTTAGGGTTGGGGTTAGGGTATGGTTTGGTTTAGTGTTAGGGTTAGCCTTAGCTTTAGGGTGAGGTTTTGGGTTTGGGTTAGGGTTAGGTTTAGGGTTAGGGTTAGGGTTTGGGTTTGTGTTAACGTTAGGGTTAGGGTTAGGGTTATTGTTAGCGTTAGGGTTAGATTTTTGTTTAGCGTTAGGATTAGGGTTAGGATTAGGGTTTGATTTAGGTTTACGGTTAGGTTTAGTGTTAGTGTTTGGGTTAGGGTAAGGGTTATTATTAGTGTTAGTGTTAGGGTAAGGGTTAGGTTTAGGGTTAGGGTTAGGGTTAGTGTTGGGGTTTGGGTTAGGATTAGGCTTAGGGTTAGGGTTATTTTTACTTTTTTGTTTAGGGTTATGGTTAGGTTTAGGGTTATGTTTAGACTTAGGATTAGGGTTAGGGTTAGAGTTAGGGTTAGGTTTAGGTTTTGGGTTAGGGTTATGGATTTTTTTAGGGTTAGGGTTAGGTGAGGATTAGGGTTAGGGTTAGGATTAGGGTTAGGATTAGGGATAGGATTATGATTAGGGTTACAGTTTTGGTTAGGGTTAGGGTTAATGTTAGGGCTACGGTTTGGGTTAGGGTTAGGGTTAGGGTTAGGATTAGGGTTAGGGTTTGGGTTAGGGTTAGGGTTAGGGTTAGGGTTAGGTTTAGAGTTAGGTTTAGGGTTTTGGTTTGGGTTAGGGTTAGGGTTATTGTTTGGGTTAGGGTTAGGGTTACGGTTAGAGTTAGTGTTTGGGTTAGGGTTAGGATTAGGGGTTAAGGATAAAGTTAGGGTTAGATTGAGGGGTTAGAGTAAGGGTTAGAGTTATTGTTTGGGTTCGGTTTAGGGTTTAGTGTTTAGGGTTAGAGTTAGGGTTTGGGTTAGGGTTAGGGTTAGGGTTAGGGTTTGGGTTAGGGTTATGGTTTGTTTTAGGGTTAGGGTTAGGGTGAGGATTAGGGTTAGGGTTAGGGTTAGGGTGAGGATTAGGGTTACAGTTTGGGTTAGGGTTAGAGTTAGGGTTTTGGTTAGGGTTAAGTTTACGGTTTGGTTAGGGTTAGTGTTAGGGTAAGGTTTGGTTTAGGGTTAGGGTTAGGGTTAGGTTCAGGGTTAGGGTTTGTGTTAGGGTTAGGGTTAGGGTTAGGGTTTGGGTTTGGGTTAGGGTTAGGTTTAGGGTTAGCGTTAGGGTTAGGGTTTGGGTTAGGGTTAGGTTTACGATTAGGTTTAGGATTAGGGTTAGGTTAAGGTTTTGGGTTAGGGTTAGGGTTAGGTTTAGGATTAGGTATAGGATTACGATTAGGGTTACAGTTTGGGTTAGGGTTAGAGTTAGGGTTAGGGTTAGGGTTAGGCTTACGGTTTGGGTTAGGGTTAGGGTTAGGGTATGGTTTGGTTTAGTGTTAGGGTTAGGCTTAGCTTTAGGGTGAGGTTTTGGGTTTGGGTTAGGGTTCGGTTTAGGGTTAGGGTTAGGGTTTGGGTTTGAGTTAACGTTAGGGTTAAGGTTAGGGTTTTTGTTAGCGTTAGGGTTAGATTTTTGTTTAGCGTTCGGATTAGGGTTAGGATTAGGGTTTGATTTAGGTTTAGGGTTAGGGTTAGGGTTAGGGTTATGGTTTGGGTTTGGGTTAGGGTTAGGGTTTGGGTTAGGGTTAGGGTTAGGTTTAGGGTTAGCGTTAGGGTTAGGGTTTGTGTTAGGGTTAGGTATAGGATTAGGTTTAGGATTAGGGTTAGGTTAAGGTTTTGGATTAGGGTTAGGGTTAGGAAAAGGGTTAGGGTTAGTGTTTGTGTTTGGTTTACGGTTAGGTTTAGGTTTAGGGTGAGGGTTTGGGTTTGGGTTAATGTTAGGTTTAGGGTTAGGGTTAGGGTTAGGAATAGGGTTTGGGTTAGGGTTAGGGTTAGGGTTAGGTTTTGGATTAGGGTTAGGGTTAGGTTTAGGGTTAGGTTTAGGGTTTGGGTTAGGGTTAGGGTTAGGTTAGATTTAAAATTAGTGTTAGTGTGAGGGTTTGGGTTTGGATTATTGGTAAAGTTAAGGTAAGAGTAAGTGTTAGGGTTTGGGTTAGGGTTAGGGTTAGGTTTAGGTTTAGAGTTAGTGTTAGTGTGAGGGTTTGGGTTTGGATTAGGTGTAGAGTTAAGGTTAGGGTTAGGGTTAGGGTTTCGGTTAGGGTTAGGGTTAGGGTTAGGGTTTGTGTTGGCTTAGGGTTAGGGTTAGGTTTAGGGTTTAGGTTACAGTGAGGGTTTCGGTTATGGTTAGGATTAGGGTTAGGGTTAGGGATAGGTTTACAGTTAGTGTTAGTGTGAGGTATTGGGTTTGGATTAGTGGTAGAGTTAAGGTTAGGTTTAGTGTTAGGGTTCGGGTTAGGGTTAGGGTTAGGTTTTCGGTTAGGGTTAGGGTTAGGGTTAGGGTTTGGGTTAGGGTTAGCGTTTGGGTTAGGGTTTGGGTTAGGGTTATCGTTTGTTTTAGTGTTAGGGTTAGGGTGAGGATTAGGGTTAGGGTTAGGGTTAGGGTTAGGATTAGGGTTACAGTTTGGGTTAGGGTTAGGGTTAGGGTTAGGGTTAGGGTTAGGGTTAGGGTTTGGATTTGTGTTAGGGTTAGGTTTAGGGTTAGCGTTAGGGTTAGGGTTTGGGTTAGGGTTAGGGTTAGGTTTAGGATTAGGTTTAGGATTAGGGTTAGGTTAAGGTTTTGGGTTAGGGTTAGGGTTAGGTTTAGGATTAGGGATAGGATTACGATTAGGGTTACAGTTTGGGTTAGGGTTAGAGTTAGGGTTAGGTTTAGGGTTAGGGTTACGGTTTGGGTTAGGGTTAGGGTTAGGGTATGGTTTGGTTTAATGTTAGGGTTAGGCTTAGCTTTAGGGTGAGGTTTTGGATTTGGGTTAGGGTTAGGTTTAGGTTTAGGGTTAGGGTTAGGGTTAGTGTTAGGGTTTGGGTTAGGGTGAGTGTTAAGGTTAGGTTTAGTGTTAGGGTTAGGGTTTGGCTTTGGGTTAGGGTTAGGGTTATGTTTAGTGTTTGGATTAGGGTTAGGGTTATGGTTAGGGTTACGGTTACGTTTAGCGTTAGGGTTCGAGCTAGGATTAGGGTTAGGTTTTGGTTTAGGTTTAGGGTTAGACTTCGAGGTTAGGGGTAAGGGGTTATGGTTAGGGTTAGAATTAGGTTTTGGGTTAGGATTAGTGTTAATGTTAGGGTTGGGGTGAGGGTTACGGTTAGGCTTAGGTTTAGGGTTTCTGTTAGGGTTTGGTTTGGGTTAGGGTTAGGGTTAGGGTTACGGTTTTTGTTAGGGTTAGGGTTAGGGTAAGGTTTGGTTTAGGGTTAGGGTAAGGGTTAGGGTTAGGTTTAGGGTGGGTTTTTGGGCTTGGGTTAGGGTTAGGTTTAGGTTTAGGGTTAGGGTTATGGTTTGTTTTAGGGTTAGGGTTAGGGTTAGATTTAGGGTTTGGGTTAGGGTTACGGTTTGGGTTAGGTTTACGGTTAGGGTTAGGGTTAGTGTTATGTTGAGTGTTAGGGTTTGTGTTAGGGTTAGGGTTAGGGTTAGGGTTTGGGTTTGGGTTAGGGTTAGGGTTAGGGTTAGGTTTAGGGTTTGGGTTTGGGTTAGGGTTAGTGTTAAGTTTATGGTTTGGTTTTGGGTTAGGGTTACTGTTAGTGTTAGGGTTAGGGTTTGGGTTTGGGTTAACGTTAGGGTTAGGGTTAGGGTTAGGGTTATTGTTAGCGTTAGGCTTAGGGTTTTGGTTAGGGTTAGGGTTAGGATTAGGGTTTGGTTTACGGTTAGGGTTAAGTTTAGGGTTAGGGTTAGGGTTAGTGTTTGGGTTAGAGTAAGGGTTAGGATTAGGGTTAGGGGTAGGGGTAGTGTTAGGTTTAGGGTTAGTGTTAGGGTTTTGGTTAGGGTTATGGTTAGGTTTTGGGTTAGGTTTACTATTAGGGATAGGGTTAGGTTTAGGGTTAGGGTTATGGTTTGGTTTGGGTTAGGGTTAGAGTTAGGGTTAAGGTTAGGTTTAAGGTTAGGGTTAGGGTAAGGTTTGGTTTAGGGTTAGGGTAAGGGTTAGGTTTAGGGTGAGGTTTTGGTTTTGCGTTAGGGTTAGGTTTAGGGTTAGGGTTAGGGTTATGGTTTGTTTTAGGGTTAGGGTTAGGGTTAGGGTTAGGGTTTGGGTTAGGGTTAGGGTTAGGGTTAGGGTTACGGTTTTTGTTAGGGTTAGGGTTAGGGTAAGGTTTGGTTTAGGGTTAGGGTAAGGGTTAGGGTTAGGTTTAGGGTGGGTTTTTGGGCTTGGGTTAGGGTTAGGTTTAGGTTTAGGGTTAGGGTTATGGTTTGTTTTAGGGTTAGGGTTAGGGTTAGAGTTAGGGTTTGGGTTAGGGTTACGGTTTGGGTTAGGTTTACGGTTAGGGTTAGGGTTAGTGTTAGGTTGAGGGTTAGGGTTTGTGTTAGGGTTAGGGTTAGGGTTAGGGTTTGGGTTTGGGTTAGGGTTAGGGTTAGGGTTAGGTTTAGGGTTTGGGTTTGGGTTAGGGTTAGTGTTAAGTTTATGGTTTGGTTTTGAGTTAGGGTTACTGTGAGTGTTAGGGTTAGGGTTTGGGTTTGGGTTAACGTTAGTGTTAGGTTTAGGGTTAGGGTTATTGTTAGCGTTAGGCTTGGGGTTTTGGTTAGGGCTAGGGTTAGGATTAGGGTTTGGTTTAGGGTTAGGGTTAAGTTTAGGGTTAGGGTTAGGGTTAGTGTTTGGGTTAGAGTAAGGGTTAGGATTAGGGTTAGGGTTAGGGGTAGTGTTAGGTTTAGGGTTAGTGTTAGGGTTTTGGTTAGGGTTATGGTTAGGTTTTGGGTTAGGTTTACTATTAGGGATAGGGTTAGGTTTAGGGTTAGGGTTATGGTTTGGTTTGGGTTAGGGTTAGAGTTAGGGTTAAGGTTAGGTTTAAGGTTAGGGTTAGGGTAAGGTTTGGTTTAGGGTTAGGGTAAGGGTTAGGTTTAGGGTGAGGTTTTGGTTTTGCGTTAGGGTTAGGTTTAGGGTTAGGGTTAGGGTTATGGTTTGTTTTAGGGTTAGGGTTAGGGTTAGGGTTTGGGTTAGGGTTAGGTTTAGGTTTATAGTTAGGGTTAGTGTGAGGGTTTGGGTTTGGATTAGGGTTAGAGTTAAGGTTAGGGTTAGGGTTAGGGTTTCGGTTATTGTTAGGGTTAGTGTTAGGGTTAGTGTTATTGTTAGGTTTGGGTTAGGGTTATGGTTTAGGTTAGGATTAGGTTTAGGGTTAGAGTTAGGGTTAGGGTTAGGCTTTGGATTAGGGTTACGGTTAGGTTTAAGGTTAGTGTTATGATTTCGGTTTGGGTTTGGTTTAGCGTTAGGGTTAGGGTTAGGGTTTGTGTTTGGGTTAGTGTTAGGATAATGTTTAGTGTTAGGATTAGGGTTAGGGTTAGGGTTATCGTTAGGGTTAGGTTTAGGGTTAGGGTTCGAGTTAGGATTAGGGTTAGGTTTTGGTTTAGTTTTAGGGTTAGGGTTCGGGGTTAGGGGTAAGGGGTTATGGTTAGGGTTAGAATTAGGTTTTGGGTTAGGATTAGTGTTAATATTAGGGTTTGGGTGAGGGTTAGCGTTAGGCTTAGGTTTAGGGTTTCTGTTACGGTTAGGGTTAGGGTTAGGGTTAATGTTTAGGTTAGGGTTAGGGTTTCGGTTAGGGTTAGGACTAGGGTTAGGGTTAGGGTTAGGTTTAGCGTTAGTGTTAGTGTTAGGTTTTGGTTTTGTATTAGAGGTAGAGTTAAGGTTAGGGTTAGTGTTAGGGTTTGGGTTAGGGTTAATGTTTGGTTTGGGTTAGGGTTAGAGGTAGGGTGAGGTTTTGGGTTAAGGTTAGGGTTAGGGTTAGGGTTTGGTTTGGGGTAGGGTTAGGGTTAGGGTTACGCTTTGGGTTAGGGTTAGGGTTAGGGTAAGATTTGGTTTAGGGTTAGAGTTAGGGTTAGGGTTAGGTTTAGGGTGGGTTTTTGGGCTTGGGTTAGGGTTAGGTTTAGGTTTAGGGTTAGGGTTATGGTTTGTTTTAGGGTTAGGGTTAGGGTTTGGGTTAGGGTTACGGTTTATGTTAGGTTTACGGTTAGGGTTTGGGTTAGGGTTAGAGTTACGGTTTGTGTTAGGGATAGTGTTAGGGTAAGGTTCGGTTTAGGGTTAGGGTTAGCGTTAGATTCAGGGTTAGGGTTTGTGTTAGGGTTAGGGTTAGGGTTAGGGTTTCGGTTTGGGTTAGGGTTAGTGTTAGGTTTAGGGTTAGGGTTTGGGTTTGGGTTAGGTTTAGTGTTAAGGTTAGGGTTTGGTTTTGGTTTAGGGTTAGTGTTAGTGTTAGGGTTAGGGTTTGGGTTTGGGTTAACGTTAGGGTTAGGGTTAGGGTTAGGGTTATTTTTAGCGTTAGGGTTAGGGTTTTGGTTAGGGTTAGGGTTAGGGTTAGGGTTAGGATTAGGTTTTGGGTTAGGGTTAGGGTTAGGTTTAGGGTTAGGGTTAGTGTTACTGTTTGGGTTAGGGTAAGGGTTAGGATTAGGGTTAGGGTTAGGGGTAGTGTTAGGGTTAGGGTTAGTGTTAGGGTTTGGGTTAGGATTAGGCTTAGGGTTAGGGTTAGGTTTAGGTTTTCGTTTAGGGTTATGGTTAGGTTTAGGGTTATGTTTAGTGTTAGGATTAGAGTTAGGTTTAGGGTTAGGGTTAGGGTTATGTTTACGGTTTGGGTTAGGGTTAGGGTTAATGTTAGGGTTAGGTTTAGGGTTACTGTTAGTGTTAGTGTTTGGGTTTGGATTAGGGGTTGAGTTAAGTTTAAGGTTAGTGTTAGGATTTTGGTTAGGGTTATGGTTAGGTTTTGGGTTAGGTTTATTATTAGGGATAGGGTTAGGGTTAGGGTTAGGGTTATGGTTTGGTTTGGGTTAGGGTTAGAGTTAGGGTTAAGGTTAGGTTTAAGGTTAGGGTTAGGGTAAGATTTGGTTTAGGGTTAGGGTTAGGGTTAGGGTTAGGTTTAGGGTTAGAGTTAGGGTTAGGGTTAAGGTTATTTTAGGGTTAGGATTAGGGGTAGGGTTAGGGTTAGCGTTACGGTTAGGTTTAGGGTTAGGTTTCGGGTTAGGGTTAGGTTTAGGGTTTGGTTTAGGTTTAGGGTTAGGGTTAGGGTTAGCTTTAGGGTTTCTGTTAGGGTTAGGGTTAGGGTTAGGGGTAGGGTTTAGGTTAGGGTTAGGGTTTCGGTTAGGGTTAGGACTAGGGTTTGGGTTATGGTTATGGTTAGGGTTAGGTTTAGGGTTAAGGTTATTTTAGGGTTTTGATTAGGGTTAGGATTAGGGTTAGCGTTAGGGGTAGATTTAGGGTTAGGGTTACGATTAGTGTTAGGTTTTCGGTTAGGATTAGATTTAGGGTTTGGTTTAGGTTTAGTGTTAGGTTTAGGGTTAGGTTTAGGGTTTCTGTTAGGGTTAGGGGTAGGGTTACGGTTAGGGTTTAGGTTTGGTTAGGGTTTCGGTTAGGGTTAGGACTAGGGTTTGGGTTATGGTTATGGTTAGGGTTAGGTTTAGGGTTAAGGTTATTTTAGGGTTAGGATTAGGGTTAGGGTTAAGGTTAGCGTTAGGGGTAGATTTAGTGTTAGAGTTAGGGTTAGTGTTAGGTTTTCGGTTAGGGTTAGCTTTAGGGTTTGGTTTAGGTTTAGGGTTAGGGTTAGGGTTAGGTTTAAGGTTTCTGTTAGGGTTGGGGGTAGGGTTACGGTTAGGGTTTAGGTTTGGTTAGGGTTTCGGTTAGGGTTAGGACTAGGGTTAGGGTTAGAGTTAGGTTTAGGGTTAGTGTTAGTGTTAGTGTTTGGGTTTGGATTAGGGGTTGAGTTAAGGTTAGGGTTAGTGTTAGGGTTTTGGTTAGGGTTAGGGTTAGGTTTTGGGTTAGGGTTACTATTAGGGTTAGGGTTAGGGTTAGGGTTAGGATTATGGTTTGGTTTGGGTTAGGGTTAGAGTTAGGGTTAGGGTTACGTTTAGGGTTAGGTTTACGGTTTGGTTTAAGGTCAGGGTTAGGGTAAGGTTTGGTTTAGGGTTAGGGTTAGGGTTAGGTTTAGGGTGAGGTTTTGGGTTTAGGGTTAGGGTTAGGTTTAGGGTTAGGTTTATGTTTAGGGTTAGGATTAGCGTTAGGGTTAGGGTGAGGATTAGGGTTAGGGTTCGGGTTAGGGTTAGGGTTAGGATTTGGTTTTGGGTTAGGGTTAGTGTTAGTGTTAGGTTTAGGGTTAGGGTTTGGGTTTGGGTTAACGTTAGGGTTAGGGTTATCATTAGGGTTATTGTTAGCGTTAGGGTTACGGTTTTGGTTAGGGTTAGGGTTAGGGTTAGGATTAGGGTTTGGTTTAGGTTTAGGCTTAGGTTTAGGGTTAGGGTTAGGGTTAGTGTTTGGGTTAGGGTAAGGGTTAGGATTAGGGTTAGGGTTAGGGTTAGGGTTAGTGTTAGTCTTAGGGTTTGGGTTAGGATTAGGCATAGGGTTAGGGTTAGGTTTAGGTTTTCGTTTAGGGTTATGGTTAGGTTTAAGTTTATGTTTAGGGTTAGGATTAGAGTTAGGGTTAGGGTTAGGGTTAGGGTTACGTTTAGGGTTTGGGTTAGGATTAGGGTTAGGGTTAGGGTTAGGGTTAGGTTTTGGGTTAGGGTTAGGGTTAGGTTTAGGGTTTGGGTTAGGGTTAGGGTTGGGATAGGTTTAGAGTTAGTGTTAGTGTGAGGGTTTGGGTTTGGATTAGGGGTAGAGTTAAGGTTAGGGTTAGTGTTAGGGTTTAGTTTAGGGTTAGGGTTTGATTTAGGTTTAGAGTTAGTGTTAGTGTGAGGGTTTGCGTTTGGATTAGGATAGATTTAAGGTTAGGTTTAGGGTTAGGTTTTCGGTTAGGTTTTGGGTTAGGGATAGGGTTAGGGTTTGTGTTAGGCTTAGGGTTAGGGTTAGGGTTAGGGTTTAGGTTACAGTGAGGGTTTCAGTTATGGTTAGGATTAGGGTTAGGGTTAGGGATAGGTTTACAGTTAGTGTTAGTGTGAGGTTTTGGGTTTGAATTCGTGGTAGAGTTAAGGTTAGCGTTAGTGTTAGGGTTCGGGTTAGGGTTAGGGTTAGGTTTTGGGTTAGGGTTAGGGTTAGGGTTAGGGTTTGGGTTAGGGTTAGGTTTATGGTTTGGTTTGGGTTAGGGTTAGAGTTAGTTTTAGGGTTAGGTTTAAGGTGAGGTCTACGCCTTGCCTTAAGGTTAGGGTTAGGCTAAGGCTTGGTTTAGGCTTAGGTCTAGGGTTAGGCTTAGGGCGAGGTTTTGGGTTTAGGGTTTTTGTTAGGGTTAGGGTTAGGGTTAGGGTTAGGGTTAGGGTTAGGGTTAGGGATTGGGTTAGGGTTAGGGTTAAGGTTTGGGTTAGTGTTAGGTTTAGGGTTTGGGTTTGGGTTAGAGTTAAGGTTAGGGATAGGGTTAGGGTTAGTGTTTGCGTTAGCGTTAGGGTTATTGTTATTTTTAGGATTAGCGTTTAGGTTAGCGTTAGGGTTAGGGTTAGGTTTAGGGTTAGGGTTAGGGTTAATGTTAGTGTTTGGGTTAGGGTTAGGGTTAGAGTTAGGGTTACGTTTAGTGTTAGGTTTAGGTTTAGGGTTAGGGTTAGGATTAATATTAGGTTTTGGGTTAGGGTTATGGTTAAGGTTTGC
>JAJHUQ010000046.1:2325000-2330000 GCA_035773235.1 Eospalax fontanierii | reverse complement strand
TAGGGTTAGGTTTAGGGTTTGGTTTAGGGTTAGGTTTTGGGTTAGGGTTAGGGTTACGGTTTGGGTTAGGGTTAGGGTTTACGGATTGGATTTGGGTTACACTTAGGGTTAGGTTTAGGTTTAGCGTTAGGGTTAGGGTTAGGGTTTAGTTTAGGTTTAGGATTAGGGTTAGGGTTGGGGTTTAGGTTGGGGTTAGGGTTTGGATTAGCGTTAGGGTTAGGGTTAGGATTTATGTTTCGTTTTGGGTTAGCGTTAGAGTTAGGATTAGGGTTAGGTTTAGCGTTAGGGTTAGGGTTAGGGTATGGGTTCGGGTTAGTGTTTGGATTAGGACTAGGGTTAATGTTAGGGTTTGGGTTAGGGTTAGGGTTAGCGTTTGGGTTAGCATTAGGGTGAGGGTTAGGATTAGGGTTAGGGTTAATGTTGGGTTTGGGTTAGGGTTAATGTTGCGGTTAGGGTTAGGTTTAGGGTTAGGGTTAGTATTAATGTTAGGGTTTGGGTTAGTGTTAGGGTTACGGTTAGGGTTAGGGTTTGGTTTAGGGTTAGGTTTAGGTTCAGGGTTAAAGATAGGGTTTGGTTTTGGGTTAGGGTTAGGGTTAGGGTTAGGGTTAGGGTTTTCGTTTGAGTTAGGGTTATGTTTAGGGTGAGGGTTAGGGTTAGGGTTTGTGTTAACGTTAGGTTTAGGATTAGAGTTAATTTTAGGGATTGGGTTAGGGTTACGGTTTGGGTTAGGGTTAGGGTCAGGTTTAGGGTTAGGGATTGGGTTAGGGTTAGGGTTATGGTTTGGGTTAGTGTTAGGTTTGGGGTTTGGGTTTGGGTTAGGGTTAAGTTTAGGGATAGGGTTAGGGTTAGTGTTTGCGTTAGCGTTAGGGTTATTGTTAGGTTTAGGATTAGCGTTTAGGTTAGCGTTAGGGTTAGGTTTAGGGTTAGGGTTAGGGTTAGGGTTAATGTTAGTGTTTGGGTTAGGGTTAGGGTTAGGGTTAGGGTTACGTTTAGTGTTAGGGTTAGGTTTAGGGTTAGGGTTAGGATTAATATTAGGTTTTGGGTTAGGGTTACGGTTACGGTTTGCGTTTGGGTTAGGGTTAGGTTTAGGGTTAGGGTTAGGGTTAGGGTTAGGGTTTGGGTTTGGTTAAGAGTTAGGGCTAGGGTAAGGATTAGGGTTTGCATTAGGGTTAGGGTTAGGGTTAGGGTTAGGGTTTGGGTTAGGTTTAGAGTTAGGGTTAGGGTTAGGGTTAGTGGTTAGGAGTTGGTGTTACTGTGAGGGTTAGGGCTGGGTTAAGGTTTTGGATAGTGTTAGGGATAGGGTTAGGGTTCGGGTTTGGGTTAGGGTTAGTGTTAGGTTTAGGGTTTGGGTTAGGGTTAGGGTTAGGTTTAGGGCTAGGCTTAGGGTTTGGGTTAGGTTTAGGGTTAGGGTTATGGTTAGAGGTTAGTGGTTAGGAGTTGGTGTTACTGTGAGGGTTAGGATTGGGTTAGGGTTAGGGTTTGGGTTAGAGTTATTGTTAGGGTTAGGGTTAGGGTTAGTGTTAGGATTAGGGTTTGTGTTTGTGTTAGGGTTGGTTTAGGGTTAGGGTTAGGAATAGGGATAGGGTTAGGGTTAGGGATAGGGATAGTGTAAGGATTTGGGTTTGGGTTTGGATTACGGTGAGGGTTAGGTTTTAGGGTATGAATTTGGGTTAGGGTTAGTGTTATGGCTAGGGTTAGGATTTGGGTTCGGTATAGGGTTAGGATAGGTTTAGGGCTTAGGGGTTTCGGTTAGGGTTTGTGTTAGGGTTAGGGTTAGTGTTAGCTTTAGGATTTGGGTTAGTGTTAGTGTTACGGTTAGCGGTAGTGTTAAGGTTAGGTTTTGGGTTAGCATAGGGTTTGGGTTAGGGTTAGGGTGAGGGTTAGAGTTAGGGTTTGGGTTAAGGTTAGGGGTAGGGTTTGGTTTAGGGTTATTGTTAGGGTTAGGGTTAGGCTTTGGGTTAGGGTTAGTGTTAGGTTTAGGGTTTGGGTTAGGGTTAGGGTTAGGTTTAGGGTTAGGTTTAGGGTTTGGGTTAAGGTTAGGGTTAGGGTTAGGTTTAGGCTTTGTGTTAGGGTTAGGGTTTGGGTTAGGGATAGGGTTAGGGTTTGGGTTAGTGTTAGTGATAGGTTAAGGTTCGGGTTTGGGTTAGGGTTAGGGTTAGGGTTAGGGTTGGGTTAGGGTTAGGGTTAGGTTTAGGCTTAGTGTTAGGGTTTATGTTAGGGTTAGGGTTACGCTTAAGGTTAGAGGGTAGTGGTTAGGAGTTGCGGTTAGTGTTAGCGTTAGGATTAGGGTTAGGGTTAGGGTTAGGGTTATGGTTAGGGTGTGGGTTAGGGTTACGGTTAGGGTTAGGTTTAGGGTTTGGTCTATGTTTATGTTTAGGTTTAGGGTTAGTTTTTGGGTTTGGGTTAGGGTTAGAGTTAGCGTTAGGGTTTGGGTTCGGGTTAGGGTTAGGGTTAGGTTTAGGGTTTAGGTTAGGTTTAGGGTTAGGGTTAAGGTTAGGAATTAGTGGGTAGGGTTTAGGGTTAGGGTTAGTTTTAGAATTAAGGTTAGGGTTATGGTTTGGGTTAGGGTTAGGGTTATTGTTAGTGTTTGGGTTAGGGTTTGGTTTTGGGTTAGGGTTAGGGTTTCGATTTGGTTTAGAGTTAGGGTTAGGTCTAGTGTTAGGTTTTGGGTTTGGGTTAGGGTTAGGTTTAAGTTTAGGGTTAGGGTTTGGGTTAGGTTTAGGGTTAGGGTTAGGCTTAAGGTTTGGTTAAGGTTTAGGGTTTGGGTTAGGGTTAGGTTTAAGTTTAGGGTTAGGGTTAGGGTTTGGGTTAGGGTTTGGGTGAGAGTTATGGTTAAGGTTTGGGTTAGGGTTAGGGTTAAGGTTTGGGTTAATGTTAGGGATAGGGTTAGCGTTCGGGTTTGGGTTAGGGTTAGTGTTAGGGTTAGGGTTTGGGTTATGGTTAGGGTTAGGGTTTGGTTTTGGTTAGCGTTAGAGTTAGGATTAGCATTAGGTTTAGGTTAGGGTTAGGGCTAGGGTTAGCGTTAGGTTTTGAGTTTGGGTTAGGGATAGATATAGGGTTAGGGTTTGGATTTTGGTTAGGGATAGGGTTAGGGTTAACGTTAGGTTTTCGGTTATTGTTAGGGATAGTTTTAGGGTTTGGGTTAGGGTTAAGTTTAGTGTTTGGGTTTTTTTTAGGGATATGGTTAGGGTTTGGGTTAGGGTTATGGTTAGGTTTAGGGTTTCGGTTTGGGTTAGATTTATAGTTAGAGTTAGTGTTAGGGTTTGGGTTTGGGTTACGGTTAGAGTTAGAGTTAGGGTTATTGCTTGGGTTAGGGTTAGGGTTAGGCTTAGGGTTAGGGTTAGGGATTTTTTTAGGTTTAGGGTTAGGTTTAGGGTTATGGTTAGGGGTAGGGTTAGGGTTTGGGTTAGGATTAGGATTAGATTTCGGGTTTGGGTTAAGGTTGGGTTAGGGTTAGGGTTAGGGTTAGCGTTAGGGTTTGGGTTTGGGTTAGGGTTAGAGTTAGGGTTAGGGTTTGGATTTGGGTTAGGGTTAGGGTTAGGTTTAGGGTTTGGTTTAGGGCTAGGTTTAGGGTTAGGGTTAGGGTTAGGGTTTGGGTTAGGGTTCGGTTTAGCGTTAATTATTGGTTAGGGTTAGGGTTAGGGTTACGGTTTGCTTTTGGATTAGGGTTATGTTTAGGTTTAGGGTATTGATTTGGGTTAGGGTTAGGGTTATGGCTAGGGTTAGGGTTTGGGTTAGGGTTAGAATTAGGGTTTGGGTTAGGGTTAGGATTAGAATTAGGGTATGGGTTAGGGTTAAGGTTTGGGTTTCCGTGAAAGTTAGGGTTAGGGTTAGGGTTTGCGTTAGGGTTAGGTTAGTGTTAGGGTTAGGGTTTGGGTTTGGGTTAGGGTTAGGGTTAGGTTTAGGGTTTGGGTTTGGGTTATGTTTAGGGTTAGCGTTAGGGTTAGGGTTTCTGTTAGGGTTAGGGTTAGGGTTAGGTTTAGGGTTAGGGTTAGGGTTAGGATTTGGGTTTGGGTAAGGGATAGGGTTTGGATTTGGGATAGGGTTAGGGTTATGGCTAGGGTTAGGGTTTGGTTTAGGGTTAGGATTAGGGTTTGGGTTAGGGTTAGAGTTAGAATTAGGGTATGGGTTAGGGTTACTGTTTGGGTTTGGGTTAAAGTTAGGGTTAGGTTTAGGGTTTGTGTTAGGGTTAGGGTCAGGTTAGGGTTAGGGTTAGGGCTTAGGGGTTTGGGTTAGGGTTTGCTTTAGGGTTTGGGTTACTGTTATGGTTACGGTTAGGGTTAGTGTTAAGGTTAAGGTTTAGGTTGGCTTAGGGTTTGGGTTAGGGTTTGGGTTAGAGTTAAGGTTTGGGTTAGGGTTAGGTTTTGGGTATGGGTTAGGGTTAGGGTTAGGGTTAGGTTTATGGCTAGCGTTAGTGTTTGGGTTAGGGTTAGGATTAGGGTTTGGATTAGGGTTAGGGTTAGGTTTAGGGTATGGGTTAGGGTTAGGGTTTGGGTTTGAGTTAAAGTTAGGTTTAGGGTTAGGGTTTGGGTTAGGGTTAGGGTTTGCTTTAGGGTTAGGGTTAGGGTTAGGGTTAGGGTTAGGGTTAGGCTTAGGGTTAGGGTTTGGGTTAGGGTTACGGTTACGGTTAAGGTTAGAGGTTAGTGGTTAGGAGTTGGGGTTACTATTAGGGTTAGGATTGGGGTTAGGGTTAGGGTTTGTGTTAGGGTTAGTGTTAGGGTTAGGGTTATTGTTAGTGTTAGGATTAGGGTTTGTGTTTGGGTTAGGGTTGGTTTAAGGTTAGGCTTAGGAATAGGGTTAGGGTTAGGGTTAGGGTTAGGGTTATAATTAGGGTATGGGTTATGGTTAGGGTTAGGGTTAGGGTTACGGTTTGGTTTAGGGTTAGTGTTAGAATTAGGTTATGGGTTAGGTTTAGGGTTTGGGTTTGGGTTAAAGATAGGGTTAGGTTTAGTGTTTGGGTTAGGGTTAGGGTTTGCGTTAGGGTTAGTTTTAGGGTTAGG
>JAJHUQ010000046.1:2310000-2320000 GCA_035773235.1 Eospalax fontanierii | reverse complement strand
GGGGTTAGTGGTTGGGTGTTGCGGTTACTGTTAGCGTTAGGATTAGGGTTAGGGTTAGGGTTAGGGTTAGGGTTTGGGTTAGGTTTACGGTTAAGGTTAGGTTTAGGGTTTGGTTTATGTTTAGGTTTAGGGTTAGGGTTTGGGTTTGGGTTAGGGTTAGAGTTAGCGTTAGGGTTTGGGTTCGGGTTAGGATTAGGGTTAGGTTTAGGGTTTAGGTTAGGGTTAGGGTTAGGGTTAAGGTTAGGAATTAGTGGGTAGGGTTTAGGGTTAGGGTTAGTTTTAGAATTAAGGTTAGGGTTATGGTTTGCGTTAGGGTTAGGGTTATGGTTAGTGTTTGGGTTAGGGTTTGGTTTTGGGTTAGGGTTACGGTTTCGATTTGGTTTAGAGTTAGGGTTAGGTCTAGCGTTAGGTTTTGGGTTTGGGTTACGGTTAGGTTTAGGTTTAGGGTTAGGGTTTGGGTTAGGTTTAGGGTTAGGGTTAGGGTTAAGGTTTGGTTAAGGGTTGGGGTTAGGGTTAGGGTTTGGGTTAGGGTTTGGGTGAGAGTTATGGTTAAGGTTTGGGTTAGTGTTGGGGTTAAGGTTTGGGTTAATGTTAGGGATAGGGTTAGCGTTCGGGTTTGGGTTAGGGTTAGTGTTAGGGTTAGGGTTTGGGTTAGGGTTAGGATTAGGGTTTGGGTTTGGGTTAGGGTTGGGTTAGGGTTAGGGGTAGGGTTTGGGTTAGGGTTAGGGCTAGGGTTAGCGTTAGGTTTTGAGTTTGGGTTAAGGTTAGAGATAGGGTTAGGGTTTGGATTTTGGTTAGGGTTAGCGTTAGGGTTAAGGTTAGGTTTTCGTTTATTGTTAGGGATAGTTTTAGTGTTTGGGTTAGGGTTAAGTTTAGTGTTTGGGTTTTTTTTACGGATATGGTTAAGGTTTGGGTTAGGGTTAGAGTTAGGGTTAGGGTTAGGGTTTGGGTTAGGGTTAGGAATAAGAATACGATTAGGGTTAGGGTTTGCGTTAAGGTTAGGGGTAGGCTTAGGGTTAGGGTTTGCTTTTGGATTAGGGTTATGTTTAGGTTTAGGGTATGGATTTGGGTTAGGGTTAGGGTTATGGCTAGGGTTAAGGTTTGGGTTAGGGTTAGGATTAGGGTTTGGGTTAGGGGTAGCATTAGAATTAGGGTATGGGTTAGGGTTAAGGTTTGGGTTTCCGTGAAAGTTAGGGTTAGGGTTAGGGTTTGCATTAGGGTTAGGTTAGTGTTAGGGTTAGGGTTTGGGTTTGGGTTAGGGTTAGGGTTAGTTTTAGGGTTTGGGTTTGGATTATGTTTAGGGTTAGCATTAGGGTTAGGGTTTCTGTTAGGGTTAGGGTTAGGGTTAGGTTTAGGGTTAGGATTTGGGTTTGGGTTAAGGATAGGGTGTGGATTTGGGATAGGGTTAGGGTTATGGCTAGGGTTAGGGTTTGGGTTAGGGTTAGGATTAGGGTTTGGGTTAGGGTTAGAGTTAGAATTAGGGTATGGGTTAGGGTTACTATTTGGGTTTGGGTTAAAATTAGGGTTAGGTTTAGTGTTTGTGTTAGGGTTAGGGTCAGATTAGGGTTAGGGTTAGGGCTTAGGGGTTTGGGTTAGGGTTTGCTTTAGGGTTTGGGTTACTGTTATGGTTACGGTTAGGGTTAGTGTTAAGGTTAAGGTTTAGGTTAGCTTAGGGTTTGGGTTAGGGTTTGGGTTAGAGTTAAGGTTTGGGTTAGGGTTAGGTTTTGGGTATGGGTTAGGGTTAGGATTAGGGTTAGGTTTAGGATTTGTGTTAGGTTTAGGGTTTGGGTTTGGGTTAGGGTTAGGGTTAGGGTTTGGATTTGGATTAGGGCTAGGTTTATGGCTAGCGTTAGTGTTTGGGTTAGGGTTAGGATTAGGGTTTGGGTTAGGGTTAGGGTTAGATTTAGGGTATGGGTTAGGGTTAGGGTTTGGGTTTGAGTTAAAGTTAGGGTTAGGGTTAGGGTTTGGGTTAGGGTTAGGGTTTGCTTTAGGGTTAGGGTTAGATTTAGGTTTATGGTTAGGCTTAGGGTTAGGGTTTGGGTTAGGGTTACGGTTACGGTTAAGGTTAGAGGTTAGTGGTAAGGAGTTGGGGTTACTATTAGGGTTAGGATTGGGGTTAGGGTTAGGGTTTGTGTTAGGGTTAGTGTTAGGGTTAGGGTTATTGTTAGTGTTAGGATTAGGGTTTGTGTTTGGGTTAGGGTTGGTTTAAGGTTAGGTTTAGGAATAGGGTTAGGGTTAGGGTTAGGGTTAGAATTAGGGTATGGGTTATGGTTATGGTTAGGGTTAGGGTTACGGTTTGGTTTAGGGTTAGTGTTAGAATTAGGTTATGGGTTAGGTTTAGGGTTTGGGTTTGGGTTAAAGATAGGGTTAGGTTTAGGGTTTGGATTAGGGTTAGGCTTTGCGTTAGGGTTAGTGTTAGGTTTAGGGTTAGGGTTAGGGTTAGTGTTAGGGTTAGGTTTTGGGTTAGGGTTAGGGTTAGGGTTTGGTTTTGGTTAGCGTTAGAGTTAGGATCAGCGTTAGGTTTAGGTTAGGGTTAGTGTTTGCATTTGGGTTCGGGATTAGGTTTAGGGTTAGGGTTAGGAATAGGGTTAGAGTTTGGGTTAGGGTTAGGGTAGGGTTAGGGTTTGGGTTTGGGTTTGGGTTAGATTTAGGGTTAGGGTTTGTGTTAGGGTTAGGATTAGGGTTAGGTTTAGGGTTAGGGTTAGGGTTTCGGTTTGGATTAGGGTTAGGGTTAGGGTTAGGGTTAGGAATAGGGTTAGAGTTTGGGTTAGGGCTAGGGTAGGGTTAGGGTTTGGGTTTGGGTTTGGGTTAGGTTTAGGGTTAGGGTTTGTGTTAGGGTTAGGATTACGGTTAGGTTTAGGGTTAGGGTTAGGGTTTCGGTTTGGATTAGGGTTAGGGTTAGGGTTAGGGTTTGATTACGGTTAGATTTAGTGTTAGGGTTAGGGTTTGGGTTAGTTTTAGTGTTAGGTTTAGGGTCAATTTTAGGGTTGGGGTTTGGCTTAGGGTTAGGTTTAGGGTTAGGGTTTGCGTTTGGTTCAGGGTTAGGTTTAGGGTTAAGGTTAGGGTTAGCGATTGTTATAGGGTTAGGCTTAGTGTTAGGGTTTGGGTTTCTGTTAGGGTTAGGGCTATGGTTTGGGTTATTGTTAGGTTTAGGGTGATGGTTAGCGTTAGGGTTACGGTTAGGGTTAGGGTAAGGGTTAGGGGTTAGGCTTAGGCTTAGGGTTTGGGTTAGGGTTAGGTTTAGGGTTAGGGTTAGGGTTTGGGTTAGTTTTAGGGTTAGGTTTAGGGTCAATTTTAGGGTTAGGGTTTGGCTTAGGGTTAGGTTTAGGGTTAGGGTTTGCGTTTGGGTCAGGGTTAGGTTTAGGGTTAAGGTTAGGGTTAGCGATTGTTATAGGGTTAAGCTTAGGGTTAGGGTTTGGTTTTGGGGGTGGGTGATGGTTAGAGTTAGGGTTAGAATTTAGGTTAGGTTAAGGGTTAGAGTTCGGGTTAGGGTTAGGGTTAGGGTTAGTGTTTGCGTTAGTGTTAGGGTTTGGTTAGGGTTAGGTTTAGGGTTAAGGTTAGGGTTAGCGATTGTTATAGGGTTAAGCTTAGGGCTAGGGTTTGGTTTTGGGGGTGGGTGATGGTTAGGGTTAGGGTTAGAATTTCGGTTAGGTTAAGGGTTAGGGTTCGGGTTAGGGTTAGGTTTAGGGTTAGTGTTTGCGTTAGTGTTAGGGTTTGGTTAGGGTTAGGTTTAGGGTTTGGTTTAGGGTTAGGTTTTGGGTTAGGGTTAGGGTTACGGTTTGGGTTAGGGTTAGGGTTTACGGATTGGATTTGGGTTATACTTAGGGTTAGGTTTAGGTTTAGCGTTAGGGTTAGGGTTAGGGTTTAGTTTAGGTTTAGGGTTAGGGTTAGGGTTTGGGTTAGGGTTTGGGTGAGAGTTATGGTTAAGGTTTGGGTTAGGGTTAGGGTTAAGGTTTGGGTTAATGTTAGGGATAGCGTTAGCGTTCGGGTTTGGGTTAGGGTTAGTGTTAGGGTTAGGGTTTGGGTTAGGGTTAGGATTAGGGTTTGGGTTAGGGTTAGAGTTAGAATTAGGGTATGGGTTAGGGTTACTGTTTGGGTTAAAGTTAGGGTTAGGTTTAGTGTTTGTGTTAGGGTTAGGGTCAGATTAGGGTTAGGGTTAGGGCTTAGGGGTTTGGGTTAGGGTTTGCTTTAGGGTTTGGGTTACTGTTATGGTTACGGTTAGGGTTAGTGTTAAGGTTAAGGTTTAGGTTAGCTTAGGGTTTGGGTTAGGTTTTGGGTTAGAGTTAAGGTTTGGGTTAGGGTTAGGTTTTGGGTATGGGTTAGGGTTAGGGTTAGGGTTAGGTTTAGGCTTTGTGTTAGGTTTAGGGTTTGGGTTTGGGTTAGGGTTAGGGTTAGGGTTTGGATTTGGATTAGGGTTAGGTTTATGGCTAGCGTTAGTGTTTGGGTTAGGGTTAGGATTAGGGTTTGGGTTAGGGTTAGGGTTAGATTTAGGGTATGGGTTAGGGTTAGGGTTTGGGTTTGAGTTAAAGTTAGGGTTAGGGTTAGGGTTTGGGTTACGGTTAGGGTTTGCTTTAGGGTTAGGGTTAGATTTAGGGTTAGGGTTAGGCTTAGGGTTAGGGTTTGGGTTAGGGTTACGGTTATGGTTAAGGTTAGAGGTTAGTGGTAAGGAGTAGGGGTTACTATTAGGGTTAGGATTGGGGTTAGGGTTAGGGTTTGTGTTAGGGTTAGTGTTAGGGTTAGGGTTATTGTTAGTGTTAGGATTAGGGTTTGTGTTTGGGTTAGGGTTGGTTTAAGGTTAGGCTTAGGAATAGGGTTAGGGTTAGGGTTAGGGTTAGAATTAGGGTATGGGTTATGGTTATGGTTAGGGTTAGGGTTACGGTTTGGTTTAGGGTTAGTGTTAGAATTAGGTTATGGGTTAGGTTTAGGGTTTGGGTTTGGGTTAAAGATAGGGTTAGGTTTAGGGTTTGGATTAGGGTTAGGCTTTGCGTTAGGGTTAGTGTTAGGGTTAGCGTTAGGGTTAGGGTTAGGGTTAGGGTTATTGTTAGGGTTAGGTTTTGGGTTAGGGTTAGGGTTAGGGTTTGGTTTTGGTTAGCGTTAGAGTTAGGATCAGCGTTAGGTTTAGGTTAGGGTTAGTGTTTGCATTTGGGTTCGGGATAGGTTTAGGGTTAGGGTTAGGAATAGGGTTAGAGTTTGGGTTAGGGTTAGGGTAGGGTTAGGGTTTGGGTTTGGGTTTGGGTTAGGTTTAGGGTTAGGGTTTGTGTTAGGGTTAGGATTAGGGTTAGGTTTAGGGTTAGGGTTAGGGTTTCGGTTTGGATTAGGGTTAGGTTTAGGGTTAGGGTTTGATTACGGTTAGATTTAGTGTTAGGGTTAGGGTTTGGGTTAGTTTTAGGGTTAGGTTTAGGGTCAATTTTAGGGTTAGGGTTTGGCTTAGGGTTAGGTTTAGGGTTAGGGTTTGCGTTTGGGTCAGGGTTAGGTTTAGGGTTAAGGTTAGGGGTAGCGATTGGTATAGGGTTAGGCTTAGTGTTAGGGTTTGGGTTTCTGTTAGGGTTAGGGCTATGGTTTGGGTTATTGTTAGGTTTAGGGTGAGGGTTAGCGTTAGGGTTACGGTTAGGGTTAGGGTAAGGGTTAGGGGTTAGGCTTAGGCTTAGGGTTTGGGTTAGGATTAGGTTTAGGGTTAGGGTTAGGGTTTGGGGTAGTTTTAGGGTTAGGTTTAGGGTCAATTTTAGGGTTAGGGTTTGGCTTAGGGTTAGGTTTAGGGTTAGGGTTTGCGTTTGGGTCAGGGTTAGGTTTAGGGTTAAGGTTAGGGTTAGCGATTGTTATAGGGTTAAGCTTAGGGTTAGGGTTTGGTTTTGGGGGTGGGTGATGGTTAGAGTTAGGGTTAGAATTTCGGTTAGGTTAAGGGTTAGGGTTCGGGTTAGGGTTAGGGTTAGGGTTAGTGTTTGCGTTAGTGTTAGGGTTTGGTTAGGGTTAGGTTTAGGGTTTGGTTTAGGGTTAGGTTTTGGGTTAGGGTTAGGGTTACGGTTTGGGTTAGGGTTAGGGTTTACGGATTGGATTTGGGTTATACTTAGGGTTAGGTTTAGGTTTAGGGTAAGGGTTAGGGTTAGGGTTTAGTTTAGGTTTAGGGTTAGGGTTAAGGTTGGGGTTAGGGTTGGGGTTAGGGTTTGGATTAGCGTTAGGGTTAGGGTTAGGATTTGGGTTTGGTTTTGGGTTAGCGTTAGAGTTAGGATTAGGGTTAGGTTTAGCGTTAGGGTTAGGGTTAGGGTATGGGTTAGGGTTAGTGTTTGGATTAGGACTAGGGTTAATGTTAGGGTTTGGGTTAGGGTTAGGGTTAGCGTTTGGGTTAGCATTAGGGTGAGGGTTAGGATTAGGGTTAGGGTTAATGTTGGGTTTGGGTTAGGGTTAGTGTTGCGGTTAGGGTTAGGTTTAGGGTTAGGGTTAGTATTAATGTTAGGGTTTGGGTTAGTGTTAGGGTTACAGTTAGGGTTAGGGTTTGGTTTAGGGTTAGGTTTAGGTTCAGGGTTAAAGTTAGGGTTTGGTTTTGGGTTAGGGTTAGGGTTAGGGTTAGGGTTAGGGTTTTCGTTTGAGTTAGGGTTATGTTTAGGGTGAGGATTAGGGTTAGGGTTTCGGTTAAGATTTGGGTTAGGGTTAGGGTTAGGCTTAGGCTTAGGGTTAGGGTTAGGGTTAGGGTTAGGGTTTTCGTTTGAGTTAGGGTTATGTTTAGGGTGAGGGTTAGGGTTAGGGTTTCGGTTAAGATTTGGGTTAGGGTTAGGGTTAGGCTTAGGCTTAGGGTTCGGTTTAGGGTTTTGATAAGGGTTTCGTTTAGTTTTAGGGTTAGGGTTAGAGGTGGGGGTTGGGTTGGGGTGAGGGTCAGGTTTAGTGTTAGGTTTAGTGTTAGGGTTAGGGTTTGGGTTAGTCTTAGGGTTAGGGTTCGTGTTACGGTTTTGGTTAGGGTAAGGGTTAGGGTTTGGGTTTGTGTTAACGTTAGGTTTAGGATTAGGGTTAAGTTTAGGGATTGGGTTAGGGTTAGGGTTTGGGTTAGGGTTAGGGTCAGGTTTAGGGTTAGGGATTGGGTTAGGGTTCGGGTTAAGGTTTGGGTTAGTGTTAGGTTTAGGGTTTGGGTTTGGGTTAGGGTTAAGTTTAGGGATAGGGTTAGGGTTAGTGTTTGCGTTACCGTTAGGGTTATAGTTAGGTTTAGGATTAGCGTTTAGGTTAGCGTTATTGTTAGTGTTAGGTTTAGGGTTAGGGTTAGGGTTAATGTTAGTGTTTGGGTTAGCGTTAGGGTTAGGGTTACGTTTAGTGTTAGGGTTAGGTTTAGGGTTAGGGTTAGGATTAATATTAGGTTTTGGGTTAGGGTTACGGTTACGGTTTGCATTTGGATTAGGGTTAGGTTTAGGGTTAGGGTTAGGGTTTGGTTTTGGTTAAGAGTTAGGTCTAGGATAAGGAATAGGGTTTGCATTAGGGTTAGGATTAGGGTTTGGCTTAGGGTTAGGGTTTGGGTTATGGTTAGGGTTAGGGTTAGGTTTAGGGTTAGGGTTAGGGTTAGAGTTTAGGGTCAGGGTTAGGGTTAGTGTAAGGTTTAGGGTTATGGTTAGATTTAGGGTTAGGGTTAGCGTTAGGGTTTGGGTTGGGTTAATGTTAGGGGTTACTGTTACGATTACGGTAGGGTTAGGGTTAGTGTTTGCATTTGGGTTCGGTATAGGTTTAGGGTTAGGGTTAGGAATAGTGTTAGAGTTTGGGCTAGGGCTAGATTAGGGTTAGGGTTTTGGTTTTGGTTTGGGTTAGATTTAGGGTTAGGGTTTGGGTTAGGGTTAGGATTATGGTTAGGGTTAGCGTTAGGGTTACGGTTTCGGTTTGGATTACGGTTAGGGTTAGGGTTAGGGTTTGATTAGGGTTAGATTTAGGGTTAGGGTTAGGGTTTGGGTTAGGGTTAGGGTTTGGGTTTCTGTTAGGTTTAGGGCTATGGTTTGGGTTATTGTTAGGTTAGATTTAGGGTTATGGTTAGCGTTACGGTTACGGTTTTGGTTAGGGTAAGGGTTAGGGGTTAGGCTTAGGCTTAGGTTTTGGGTTAGGGTTAGGTTTAGGGTTAGGGTTAGGGTTTGGGTTAATTTTAGGGTTAGGTTTACGGTTAATTTTAGGGTTAGGGTTTGGATTAGAGTTTGGGTTAGGGTTTGGGTTAGGGTTAGGGTTTGCGTTTGGATTAGGGTTAGGTTTAGGGTTAAGGTTAGGGTTAGGGTTTGTTATAGGGTTAGGCTTAGGTTTAGGATTTGGTTTTGGAGGTGGGTGATGGTTAGGGTTAGGGTTAGAATTTCGGTTAGGGTAAGGATTAGGGTTCGGGTTAGGGTTAGGTTTAGGGTTAAGATCAGTGTCAGGGTCAGGGTTTGTGTTAGGGTTATTGTTAGGGTAAGGGTTTGGGTTAGGGTTAGGGTGAAGGTTAGGATTTGGTTTAGGGTTGGGGATATGGATAGGTTTTGGGTTTGGGTTAGCGTTAGGGTTAGGATTAGGGTTAGATTTTGAGTTACGGTTAGGTTTAGGTTTTGGGTTAGGGTTAGGGTTAGGGTTAGGGTTAGGGTTCAGGTTTGGGATTGGGTTAGGGCTAGGGTCAGGGTTAGGGTTAGGGTTTGTGTTAGGGTTAGTGTTAGGGTTAGGATTAGGGTTTGGTTTAGTGTTAGGGTTATGGTTAGGGTTAGGTTTAGGGTTTGGGTTAGGGTTAGGTTTTGGGTTAGGGTTAGGGTTACAGTTAGGTTTAGGGTTAGGGTTAGGGTTAGGGTTAGGGTTAGGGTTAGGGTTAGGGTTTGGGTTAGGGTTAGGGTCAGGTTTAGGGTTAGGGATTGGGTTAGGGTTCGGGTTAAGGTTTGGGTTAGTGTTAGGTTTAGGGTTTGGGTTTGGGTTAGGGTTAAGTTTAGGGATAGGGTTAGGGTTAGTGTTTGCGTTACCGTTAGGGTTATAGTTAGGTTTAGGATTAGCGTTTAGGTTAGCGTTATTGTTAGTGTTAGGTTTAGGGTTAGGGTTAGGGTTAATGTTAGTGTTTGGGTTAGCGTTAGGGTTAGGGTTACGTTTAGTGTTAGGGTTAGGTTTAGGGTTAGGGTTAGGATTAATATTAGGTTTTGGGTTAGGGTTACGGTTACGGTTTGCATTTGGATTAGGGTTAGGTTTAGGGTTAGGGTTAGGGTTTGGTTTTGGTTAAGAGTTAGGTCTAGGATAAGGAATAGGGTTTGCATTAGGGTTAGGATTAGGGTTTGGCTTAGGGTTAGGGTTTGGGTTATGGTTAGGGTTAGGGTTAGGTTTAGGGTTAGGGTTAGGGTTAGAGTTTAGGGTCAGGGTTAGGGTTAGTGTAAGGTTTAGGGTTATGGTTAGATTTAGGGTTAGGGTTAGCGTTAGGGTTTGGGTTGGGTTAATGTTAGGGGTTACTGTTACGATTACGGTAGGGTTAGGGTTAGTGTTTGCATTTGGGTTCGGTATAGGTTTAGGGTTAGGGTTAGGAATAGTGTTAGAGTTTGGGCTAGGGCTAGATTAGGGTTAGGGTTTTGGTTTTGGTTTGGGTTAGATTTAGGGTTAGGGTTTGGGTTAGGGTTAGGATTATGGTTAGGGTTAGCGTCAGGGTTACGGGTTCGGTTTGGATTACGGTTAGGGTTAGGGTTAGGTCTTGATTACGGTTAGATTTAGGGTAACGGTTAGGGTTTGGGTTAGGGTTGGGGTTTGGGTTTCTGTTAGGTTTAGGGCTATGGTTTGGGTTATTGTTAGGTTAGATTTAGGGTTATGGTTAGCGTTACGGTTACGGTTTTGGTTAGGGTAAGGGTTAGGGGTTAGGCTTAGGCTTAGGATTTGGGTTAGGGTTAGGTTTAGGGTTAGGGTTAGGGTTTGGGTTAATTTTAGGGTTAGGTTTACGGTTAATTTTAGGGTTAGGGTTTGGATTAGAGTTTGGGTTAGGGTTTGGGTTAGGGTTAGGGTTTGCGTTTGGATTAGGGTTAGGTTTAGGGTTAAGGTTAGGGTTAGGGTTTGT
>JAJHUQ010000046.1:2302500-2305000 GCA_035773235.1 Eospalax fontanierii | reverse complement strand
AGGGTTAGGGTTAGGGTTATTGTTAGGGTTAGGTTTTGGGTTAGGGTTAGGGTTAGGGTTTGGTTTTGGTTAGCGTTAGAGTTAGGATCAGCGTTAGGTTTAGGTTAGGGTTAGTGTTTGCATTTGGGTTCGGGATAGGTTTAGGGTTAGGGTTAGGAATAGGGTTAGAGTTTGGGTTAGGGTTAGGGTAGGGTTAGGGTTTGGGTTTGGGTTTGGGTTAGGTTTAGGGTTAGGGTTTGTGTTAGGGTTAGGATTAGGGTTAGGTTTAGGGTTAGGGTTTCGGTTTGGATTAGGGTTAGGTTTAGGGTTAGGGTTTGATTACGGTTAGATTTAGTGTTAGGGTTAGGGTTTGGGTTAGTTTTAGGGTTAGGTTTAGGGTCAATTTTAGGGTTAGGGTTTGGCTTAGGGTTAGGTTTAGGGTTAGGGTTTGCGTTTGGGTCAGGGTTAGGTTTAGGGTTAAGGTTAGGGTTAGCGATTGTTATAGGGTTAGGCTTAGTGTTAGGGTTTGGGTTTCTGTTAGGGTTAGGGCTATGGTTAGGGTTATTGTTAGGTTTAGGGTGATGGTTAGCGTTAGGGTTACGGTAAGGGTAAGGGTAAGGGTTAGGGGTTAGGCTTAGGCTTAGGGTTTGGGTAA
The DNA here is from genome assembly GCA_035773235.1 of Eospalax fontanierii. Classification (NCBI taxonomy): domain Eukaryota; kingdom Metazoa; phylum Chordata; class Mammalia; order Rodentia; family Spalacidae; genus Eospalax; species Eospalax fontanierii. The sequence goes on along the minus strand of JAJHUQ010000046.1, from coordinate 2,304,366 downwards.
GGATTAGGTTAAGGGTAAGGGTAAGCGTTTGGGGTAGTTTTAGGGTTAGGTTTAGGGTCAATTTTAGGGTTAGGGTTTGGCTTAGGGTTAGGTTTAGGGTTAGGGTTTGCGTTTGGGTCAGGGTTAGGTTTAGGGTTAAGGTTAGGGTTAGCGATTGTTATAGGGTTAAGCTTAGGGTTAGGGTTTGGTTTTGGGGGTGGGTGATGGTTAGAGTTAGGGTTAGAATTTCGGTTAGGTTAAGGGTTAGGGTTCGGGTTAGGGTTAGGGTTAGGGTTAGTGTTTGCGTTAGTGTTAGGGTTTGGTTAGGGTTAGGTTTAGGGTTTGTTTTAGGGTTAGGTTTTGGGTTAGGGTTAGGGTTACGGTTTGGGTTAGGGTTAGGGTTTACGGATTGGATTTGGGTTATACTTAGGGTTAGGTTTAGGTTTAGGGTAAGGGTTAGGGTTAGGGTTTAGTTTAGGTTTAGGGTTAGGGTTAAGGTTGGGGTTAGGGTTGGGGTTAGGGTTTGGATTAGCGTTAGGGTTAGAGTTAGGATTTGGGTTTGGTTTTGGGTTAGCGTTAGAGTTAGGATTAGGGTTAGGTTTAGCGTTAGGGTTAGGGTTAGGGTATGGGTTAGGGTTAGTGTTTGGATTAGGACTAGGGTTAATGTTAGGGTTTGGGTTAGGGTTAGGGTTAGCGTTTGGGTTAGCATTAGGGTGAGGGTTAGGATTAGGGTTAGGGTTAATGTTGGGTTTGGGTTAGGGATAGTGTTGCGGTTAGGGTTAGGTTTAGGGTTAGGGTTAGTATTAATGTTAGGGTTTGGGTTAGTGTTAGGGTTACAGTTAGGGTTAGGGTTTGGTTTAGGGTTAGGTTTAGGTTCAGGGTTAAAGTTAGGGTTTGGTTTTGGGTTAGGGTTAGGGTTAGGGTTAGGGTTAGGGTTTTCGTTTGAGTTAGGGTTATGTTTAGGGTGAGGATTAGGGTTAGGGTTTCGGTTAAGATTTGGGTTAGGGTTAGGGTTAGGCTTAGGCTTAGGGTTAGGGTTAGGGTTAGGGTTAGGGTTTTCGTTTGAGTTAGGGTTATGTTTAGGGTGAGGGTTAGGGTTAGGGTTTCGGTTAAGATTTGGGTTAGGGTTAGGGTTAGGCTTAGGCTTAGGGTTCGGTTTAGGGTTTTGATAAGGGTTTCGTTTAGTTTTAGGGTTAGGGTTAGAGGTGGGGGTTGGGTTGGGGTGAGGGTCAGGTTTAGTGTTAGGTTTAGTGTTAGGGTTAGGGTTTGGGTTAGTCTTAGGGTTAGGGTTCGTGTTACGGTTTTGGTTAGGGTAAGGGTTAGGGTTTGGGTTTGTGTTAACGTTAGGTTTAGGATTAGGGTTAAGTTTAGGGATTGGGTTAGGGTTAGGGTTTGGGTTAGGGTTAGGGTCAGGTTTAGGGTTAGGGATTGGGTTAGGGTTCGGGTTAAGGTTTGGGTTAGTGTTAGGTTTAGGGTTTGGGTTTGGGTTAGGGTTAAGTTTAGGGATAGGGTTAGGGTTAGTGTTTGCGTTACCGTTAGGGTTATAGTTAGGTTTAGGATTAGCGTTTAGGTTAGCGTTATTGTTAGTGTTAGGTTTAGGGTTAGGGTTAGGGTTAATGTTAGTGTTTGGGTTAGCGTTAGGGTTAGGGTTACGTTTAGTGTTAGGGTTAGGTTTAGGGTTAGGGTTAGGATTAATATTAGGTTTTGGGTTAGGGTTACGGTTACGGTTTGCATTTGGATTAGGGTTAGGTTTAGGGTTAGGGTTAGGGTTTGGTTTTGGTTAAGAGTTAGGTCTAGGATAAGGAATAGGGTTTGCATTAGGGTTAGGATTAGGGTTTGGCTTAGGGTTAGGGTTTGGGTTATGGTTAGGGTTAGGGTTAGGTTTAG
>JAJHUQ010000046.1:2277500-2297500 GCA_035773235.1 Eospalax fontanierii | reverse complement strand
TGTTAGGGTTAGGGTCAGGTTAGGGTTAGGGTTAGGGCTTAGGGGTTTGGGTTAGGGTTTGCTTTAGGGATTGAGTTACTGTTATGGTTACAGTTAGGGTTAGTGTTAAGGTTAAGGTTTAGGTTAGCTTAGGGTTTGGGTTAGGGTTTGGGTTAGAGTTAAGGTTTGGTTTAGGGTTAGGTTTTGGGTATGGGTTAGGGTTAGGGTTAGGGTTAGGTTTAGGCTTTGTGTTAGGTTTAGGGTTTGGGTTTGGGTTAGGGTTAGGGTTAGGGTTTGGATTTGGATTAGGGTTAGATTTATGGCTATCGTTAGTGTTTGGGTTAGGGTTAGGATTAGGGTTTGGGTTAGGGTTAGGGTTAGATTTAGGGTATGGGTTAGGGTTAGGGTTTGGGTTTGAGTTAAAGTTAGGGTTAGGGTTAGGGTTTGGGTTAGGGTTAGGGTTTGCTTTAGGGTTAGGGTTAGATTTAGGGTTAGGGTTAGGCTTAGGGTTAGGGTTTGGGTTAGGGTTACGGTTACGGTTAAGGTTAGAGGTTAGTGGTAAGGAGTTGGGGTTACTATTAGGGTTAGGATTGGGGTTAGGGTTAGGGTTTGTGTTAGGGTTAGTGTTAGGGTTAGGGTTATTGTTAGTGTTAGGATTAGGGTTTGTGTTTGGGTTAGGGTTGGTTTAAGGTTAGGCTTAGGAATAGGGTTAGGGTTAGGGTTAGGGTTAGAATTAGGGTATGGGTTATGGTTAGGGTTAGGGTTAGGGTTACGGTTTGGTTTAGGGTTAGTGTTAGAATTAGGTTATGGTTTAGGTTTAGGGTTTGGGTTTGGGTTAAAGATAGGGTTAGGTTTAGGGTTTGGGTTAGGGTTAGGGTTTGCGTTAGGGTTAGTGTTAGGGTTAGGGTTAGGGTTAGTGTTAGGGTTAGGTTTTGGGTTAGGGTTAGGGTTAGGGTTTGGTTTTGGTTAGCGTTAGAATTAGGATTAGCGTTAGTTTTAGGTTAGGGTTAGTGTTTGCATTTGGGTTCGGGATAGGTTTAGGGTTAGTGTTAGGAATAGGGTTAGAGTTTGTGTTAGGGTTAGGGTAGGGTTAGGGTTTGTGTTTGGGTTTGGGTTAGGTTTAGGGTTAGGGTTTGTGTTAGGGTTAGGATTAGGGTTAGGTTTAGGGTTAGGGTTAGGGTTTCGGTTTGGATTAGGGTTAGGGTTAGGGTTAGGGTTTGATTACGGTTAGATTTAGTGTTAGGGTTAGGGTTTGGGTTAGTTTTAGGGTTAGGTTTATGGTCAATTTTAGGGTTAGGGTTTGGCTTAGGGTTAGGTTTAGGGTTAGAGTTTGCGTTTGGGTCAGGGTTAGGTTTAGGGTTAAGGTTAGGGTTAGCGATTGTTATAGGGTTAGGCTTAGTGTTAGGGTTTGGGTTTCTGTTAGGGTTAGGGCTATGGTTTGGGTTATTGTTAGGTTTAGGGTTATGGTTAGCGTTAGGGTTACGGTTAGGGTTAGGGTAAGGGTTAGGGGTTAGGCTTAGGCTTAGGGTTTGGGTTAGGGTTAGGTTTAGGGTTAGGGTTAGGGTTTGGGTTAGTTTTCGGGTTAGGTTTAGGGTCAATTTTAGGGTTAGGGTTTGGCTTAGGGTTAGGTTATGGTTAGGGTTTGCGTTTGAGTCAGGGTTAGGTTTAGGGTTAAGGTTAGGGTTAGCGATTGTTATAGGGTTAGGCTTAGGGTTAGGGTTTGGTTTTGGGGGTGGGTGATGGTTAGGGTTAGGTTTAGAATTTCGGTTAGGTTAAGGGTTAGGGTTCGGGTTAGGGTTAGGGTTAGGGTTAGTGTTTGCGTTAGTGTTAGGGTTTGGTTAGGGTTAGGTTTAGGGTTTGGTTTAGGGTTAGGTTTTGGGTTAGGGTTAGGGTTACGGTTTGGGTTAGGGTTAGGGTTTACGGATTGGATTTGGGTTACACTTAGGGTTAGGTTTAGGTTTAGCGTTAGGGTTAGGGTTAGGGTTTAGTTTAGGTTTAGGGTTAGGGTTAGGGTTGGGGTTAGGGTTGGGGTTAGGGTTTGGATTAGCGTTAGGGTTAGGGTTAGAATTTGGGTTTGGTTTTGGGTTAGCGTTAGAGTTAGGATTAGGGTTAGGTTTAGGTTTAGGGTTAGGGTTTGGGTTAGTTTTAGGGTTAGGTTTAGGGTTAATTTTAGGGTTAGGGTTTGGGTTAGGGTTAGGGTTTGCGTTTGGATTAGGGTTAGGTTTAGGGTTAAGGTTAGGGTTAGGGTTTGTTATAGGGTTAGGCTTAGGGTTAGGATTTGGTTTTGGGGGTGAGTGATGGTTAGGGTTAGGGTTAGAATTTCGATTAGGGTAAGGATTAGGGTTCGGGTTAGGGTTAGGTTTAGGGTTAAGATCAGGGTCAGGGTCAGGGTTTGTGTTAGGGTTATTGTTAGGGTAAGGGTTTGGGTTAGGGTTAGGGTGAAGGTTAGGATTTGGTTTAGGGTTGGGGATATGGATAGGGTTTGGGTTTGGGTTAGCGTTAGGGTTAGGATTAGGGTTAGGTTTTGGGTTAGGGTTAGGTTTAGGTTTTGGGTTAGGGTTAGGGTTAATGTTAGGGTTCAGGTTTGGGATTGGGTTAGGGCTAGGGTCAGGGTTAGAGTTAGGGTTAGTGTTAGGGTTAGGATTAGGGTTTGGTTTAGTGTTATTGTTATGGTTAGGGTTAGGTTTAGGGTTTGGGTTAGGGTTAGGTTTTGGGTTAGGGTTAGGGTTAGAGTTAGGTTTAGGGTTAGGGTTAGGGTTAGGGTTAGGGTTAGAGTTAGGGTTAGGGTTAGGGTTTGAGTTTGGTTTTGGGTTACGTTAGAGTTAGGATTAGGGTTAGGTTTAGCGTTAGGATTAGGGTTAGTGTATGGGTTAGGGTTAGGGTTTGGGATAGGATTAGGGTTAAGGTTAGGGTTTGGGTTAGGGTTAGGGTTAGGGTTAGGGTTAGAATTAGCATTTGCCTTAGATTTAGGTTTAGGGTTAGGGTTAGGATTAGCGTTTGGGTTAGTGTTAGGGTGAGGGTTAGGCTTAGGTTTACGGTTTGGGTTAGTATTAATGTTAGGGTTTGGGTTAGTGTTAGGGTTAGGGTTAGGGTTAGGGTTTGGTTTAGTGTTAGGGTTAGGTTCAGGGTTAAGGTTAGGGTTAGGGTTTGGGTTAGTGTTTGGGTTAGGGTTAGGGTTAGGGTTAGGGTTAGGCTTAAGGTTTGTGTTTGAGTTAGGGTTAGGTTTAGGGTGAGGGTTAGTGTTAGGGTTTCTGTTAGGGTTAGTGTTAGGGATTGGGTTTGGATTAGGGTTTGGGTTAGGGTTAGTGTTTGGGTTAGGGTTAGGTTTAAGTTTAAGGTTAGGGTCTGGGTTAGGGTTAGGGTTAGGGTTTGGTTTAGGGTTAGGGATAGGGTTAGGGTTAGGGTTTGGCTTAGGTTTAGGGTTAGGCTTAGGGTTTGCGTTTGGGTTAGGGTTAGGTGTAGGGTTAAGGTTAGGGTTTGGGTTAGGGTTAGGGTTAGGGTTTGGGTTAGGGTTAGGGTTAGGTTTAGGGTTAGGGTTTGGGTTAGGGTTAGGGTTAGGGTTAGGATTAGGGTTTGGGTTAGGGTTAAATTTAGGGTTAATGTTAGGGTTAGGGTTAGGGTTGGGGTTTTGTTTCGGTTTAGGTTTAGGGTTTCGGTTAGGGTTAGGGTTAGGGTTAGGGTTAGCATTTGCTTTACATTTAGTGTTTAGGTTAGGGTTAGGGTTAGCGTTTGGGTTAGTGTTAAGGTTAGGGTTAGCGATAATGTTATTGTTTGGCTTAGGGTTATGGTTAGGGTTAGGGTTAGGTTTAGGGTTAGGGCTATGGTTATGGTGAGGGTTAATGTTAGTGTTTGGGTTAGGGTTAGGGTTAGGGTTAGGGTTTGCTTTTAGGTTAGGGTTAGGTGTAGGTTTAAGGTTAGGGTTTGGGTTAGGGTTAGGGTTTGGGTTTGTATTAGGGTTAGGGCTATGGTTTGGGTTATTGTTAGATTTAGGATGATGGTTAGCGTTAGGGTTACGGTTAGGGTTAGGGTAAGGGTTAGGTGTTAGGCTTAGGCTTAGGGTTTGGGTTAGGGTTAGGTTTAGGGTTAGGGTTAGGGTTTGGTTTAGTTTTAGGGTTAGGTTTAGGGTCAATTTTAGGGTTAGGGTTTCGCTTAGGGTTAGATTTAGGGTTAGGGTTTGTGTTTGGGTCAGGGTTAAGTTTAGGGTTAAGGTAAGGGTTAGCGATTGTTATAGGGTTAGGCTTAGGGTTAGGGTTTGGTTTTGGGGGTGGGTGATGGTTAGGGTTAGGGTTAGAATTTCGGTTAGGTTAACGGTTAGGGTTCGGGTTAGGGTTAGGGTTCGGGTTAGTGTTTGGGTTAGTGTTACGGTTTGGTTAGGGTTAGGTTTAATGGTTGGTTTACGGTTAGGTTTTGGGTTAGGGTTAGGGTTACGGTTTTGGTTAGGGTTAGGGTTTACGGATTGGATTTGGGTTACACTTAGGGTTAAGTTTAGGTTTAGCATTAGGGTTAGGGTTAGGGTTTATGTTAGGTTTAGTGTTAGGGTTAGTGTTGGGGTTACGGTTGGGGTTAGGGCTTGGATTAGCGTTAGGGTTAGGGTTTGGATTTGGGTTTGGTTTTGGGTTAGCGTTAGAGTTAGTATTAGGGTTAGGTTTAGCGTTAGGTTTAGGGTTAGGGTATGGGTTAGGGTTAGTGTTTGGATTAGGACTAGGGTTAAGGTTAGGGTTTGGGTTAGGGTTAGGGTTAGCGTTTGGGTTAGCATTAGGGTGAGGGTTAGGGTTAGGGTTAGGGTTAATGTTGGGTTTGGGTTAGGGTTTGTGTTGCGGTAAGGGTTAGGTTTAGGGTTAGGGGTAGTATTAATTTTAGGGTTTGGGTTAGTGTTAGGGGTCCGGTTAGGGTTAGGGTTTGGTTTAGGGTTAGGTTTAGGTTCAGGGTTAAAGTTAGGGTTTGGGTTAAAGTTAAGATTTGGGTTAGGGTTAGGGTTAGGCTTAGGCTTAGGGTTCGGTTTAGGGTTTTGGTTAGGGTTTCGTTTAGTTTTAGGGTTAGGGCTAGACGTGGGGGTTGGGTTGGGGTGAGGGTCAGGTTTAGTGTTAGGTTTAGTGTTAGGGTTAGGGTTTGGGTTAGGCTTAGGGTTAGGGTTCGGGTTACGGTTTAGGTTAGGGTTAGGGTTAGGGTTTGGGTTTGTGTTAACGTTAGGTTTAGGATTAGGGTTATGTTTAGGGATAGGGTTAGGTTTAGGGTTTGGGTTAGGGTTAGGGTCAGGTTTAGGGTTAGGGATTGGGTTAGGGTTAGGGTTAAGGTTTGGGTTAGTGTTAGGTTTAGGGTTTGGGTTTGGGTTAGGGTTAAGGTTAGGGATAGGGTTAGGGTGAGTGTTTGCGTTAGCGTTAGGGTTATTGTTAGGGTTAGGATTAGCGTTTGGGTTAGCGTTAGGGTTAGGGTTAGGGTTAATGTTAGGGTTAATGTTAGTGTTTGAGGTAGGGTTAGGGTTAGGGTTAGGATTACGTTTAGTGTTAGGGTTACATTTAGGGTTAGGGTTAGGATTAATATTAGGTTTTGGGTTAGGGTTACGGTTACGGTTTGCGTTTGGGTTAGGGTTAGGTTTAGGGTTAAGGTTAGGGTTAGGGTTTTGGTTTGGTTAAGAGTTAGGGCTAGGGTAAGGAATAGGGTTTGCATTAGGGTTAGGGTTAGGGTTAGGATTAGGGTTTGGGTTAGGGTTAGGGTTTGGGTTACGGTTAGGGTTAGGGTTAGGTTTAGGTTTAGGGTTAGGGTTAGAGTTTAGGGTCAGGGTTAGGGTTAGTGTAAGGTTTAGGGTTATGGTTAGATTTAGGGATAGGGGTAGCGTTAGGGTTTGGGTTGGGTTACGGTTAGGGGTTCGTGTTACGATTACGGTAAGGTTAGGGTTAGTGTTTGCATTTGGGTTCGTAAGAGGTTTAGGGTTAGGGTTAGGAATATGCTTAGAGTTTGGGCTAGGGCTAGATTAGGGTTATGGTTTTGGGTTTGGTTTGGGTTAGGTTTAGGGTTAGGGTTTGGGTTAGGGTTAGGATTAGGGTTAGGGTTAGCGTTAGGGTTTGATTAGGTTTAGATTTAGGGTTATTGTTAGGGTTTGGGTTAGGGTTAGGGTTTGGGTTTCTGTTAGGGTTAGGCCTATGGTTTGGGTTATTGTTAGGTTTATGGTTATGGTTAGCGTTAGGGTTACGGTTTTGGTTAGGGTAAGGGTTAGGGGTTAGGCTTAGGCTTAGAATTTGGGTTAGGGTTAGGTTTAGGTTTAGGGTTAGGGTTTGGGTTAGTTTTAGGGTTAGGTTTAGGGTTAATTTTAGGGTTAGGGTTTGGGTTAGGGTTTGGGTTAGGGTTAGGGTTAGGGTTAGGGTTAGGCTTAGGGTTTGTGTTTGAGTTAGGGTTAGGTTTAGGGTGAGGGTTAGTGTTAGGGTTTCTATTAGGGTTAGTGTTAGGGATTGGGTTTGGATTAGGGTTTGGGTTAGGGTTAGGGTTTTGGTTAGGGTTAGGTTTAGGTTTAGGATTTGATTTAGTGTTCGGGATATGGATAGGGTTTGGGTTTGGATTAGGGTTAGGGTTAGGATTAGGGTTAGGTTTTGGGTTTGTTATAGGGTTAGGCTTAGGGTTAGGATTTGGTTTTGGGGGTGGGTGATGGTTAGGGTTAGGGTTAGAATTTCGGTTAGGTTAAGGATTAGGGTTCGGGTTAGGGTTAGGGTTAGGGTTAGGATCAGGGTCAGGGTCAGGGTTTGTGTTAGGTTTAGTGTTAGGGTAACGGTTTGGGTTAGGGTTAGGGTGAAGTTTAGGATTTGATTTAGGGTTGGGGATATGGATAGGGTTTGGGTTTGGGTTAGCGTTAGGGTTAGGATTAGGGTTAGGTTTTGGGTTAGGGTTAGGTTTAGATTTTGGGTTAGGGTTAGGGTTAATGTTAGGGTTCCGGTTTGAGATTGGGTTAGGGCTAGGTTCAGGGTTAGGGTTAGGGTTTGCGTTAGGGTTAGTGTTAGCGATAGGGTTAGGCTTTGGTTTAGTGTTAGGTTTATGGTTAGGGTTAGGTTTAGGGCTTGGGTTAGGGTTAGGTTTTAGGTTAGCGTTAGGGTTACAGTTAGGTTTAGGGTTAGGGTTAGGGTCAGGGTTAGGGTTAGAGTTAGGGTTAGGGTTAGGGTTTGAGTTTGGTTTTGGGTTACGTTAGAGTTAGGATTAGGGTTAGGTTTAGTGTTAGGGTTAGGGTTAGTGTATGGGTTAGGGTTAGGGTTTGGGTTAGGATTAGGGTTAAGGTTAGGGTTTGAGTTAGGGTTAGGGTTAGGGTTAGGGTTAGGATTAGCATTTGTCTTAGATTTACGTTTAGGGTTAGGGTTAGGATTAGCGTTTGGGTTAGCGTTAGGGTGAGGGTTAGGCTTAGGTTTAGGGTTTGGGTTAGTATTAATGTTAGGGTTTGGGTTTGTGTTAGGGTTAGGGTTAGAGTTAGGGTTTGGTTTAGGGTTGGGGTTAGGTTCAGGGTTATGTTTAGGGTTAGGGTTTGGGTTAGGGTTTGGGTTAGGGTTAGGGTTAGGGTTAGGGTTAGGCTTAGGGTTTGTGTTTGAGTTAGGGTTAGATTTAGGGTGAGGGTTAGTGTTAGGGTTTCTGTTAGGGTTAGTGTTAGGGATTGGGTTTGGATTAGGGTTTGGGTTAGGATTAGGGTTTGGGTTTCTGTTAGGGTTAAGGCTATGGTTTGGGTTATTTTTAGGTTTAGGGTTATGGTTAGCGTTAGGGTTACGGTTAGGGTTAGGGTAAGGGTTAGGGGTTAGTCTTAGGCTTAGGATTTGGGTTATGGTTAGGTTTAGGGTTAGGCTTAGGGTTTGGGTTAGTTTTAGGGTTAGGTTTAGGGTAAATTTTAGGGTTAGGTATTGGGTTAGGGTTTGGGTTAGGGATAGGGTTTGCGTTTGGATTTGGGTTAGGTTTAGGGTTAAGATTAGGGTTTGGGTTTGTTATAGGGTTAGGCTTAGGGTTAGGATTTGGTTTTGGGGGTCGTTGATGGTTAGGGTTAGGGTTAGAATTTCGGTTAGGGTAAGGATTAGGGTTCGGGTTAGGGTTCGGGTTAGGGTTAGGATCAGGGTCAGGGTGAGGGTTTGTGTTAGGGTTAGTGTTAGGGTAAGGGTTTGGGTTAGGGTTAGGGTGAAGGTTAGGATTTGGTTTAGGGTTGGGGATATACATAGGGTTTGGGTTTGGGTTAGCGTTAGGGTTAGGATTAGGGTTAGGTTTTGGGTTAGGGTTAGGTTTAGGTTTTGGGTTAGGGTTAGGGTTAGGGTTAGGGTTCAGGTTTGTGATTGGGTTAGGGCTAGGGTCAGGGTTAGGGTTAGGGTTTGTGTTAGGGTTAGTGTTAGGGTTAGGATTAGGGTTTGGTTTAGTGTTAGGGTTATGGTTAGGGTTAGGCCTAGGGTTTAGGTTAGGGTTAGGTTTGGGGTTAGGATTAGGGTTACAGTTAGGTTTAGGATTAGGGTTAGGGTTAGGGTTAGAGTTAGGGATAGGGTTAGGGTTTGAGTTTGGTTTTGTGTTACGTTAGAGTTAGGATAAGGGTTAGGTTTAGGGTTAGGGTTAGGGTAGGGTATGGGTTAGGGTTAGGGTTTGGGTTAGGATTAGTGTTAAGGTTAGGGTTTGGTTTAGGGTTAGGGTTAGGGTTAGCATTTGCCTTAGATTTACGTTTAGGGTTAGGGTTAGGATTAGCGTTTGGGTTAGCGTTAGGGTGAGGGTTAGGGTTATGTTTAGGGTTTGGGTTAGTATTAATATTAGGGTTTGGGTTAGTGTTAGGGTTAGGCTTAGGGTTAGGGTTTGGTTTATGGTTAGGGTTCGGTTCAGGGTTAAGGTTAGTGTTAGGGTTTGGGTTGGGGTTAGGGTTAGGGTTAGGGTTAGGGTTTGCGTTTGAGTTAGGGTTTGGATTAGGGTTTCGCTTAGGTTTAGGGTTTGGGTTAGTGGTAGGCTTATTTTTTAAGGTTAGGGTTTGGGTTAGGGTTAGGGTTAGGGTTAGGGTTAGGGTTAGGTTTTGGGTTAGGGTTAGGGTTAGGGTATGGTTTGGTTTAGTGTTAGGGTTAGGCTTAGCTTTAGGGTGAGGTTTTGGGTTTGGGTTAGGGTTCGGTTTAGGGTTAGGGTTAGGGTTTGGGTTTGAGTTAACGTTAGGGTTAAGGTTAGGGTTATTGTTAGCGTTAGGGTTAGATTTTTGTTTAGCGTTAGGATTAGGGTTAGGATTAGGGTTTGATTTAGGATTAGGGTTAGGGTTAGGGTTAGGGTTATGGTTTGGGTTAGGGTTAGGGTTAGGGTTTGGGTTAGGGTTAGGGTTAGGTTTAGGGTTAGCGTTAGGGTTAGGGTTTGTGTTAGGGTTAGGTTTAGGATTAGGTTTAGGATTAGGGTTAGGTTAAGGTTTTGGATTAGGGTTAGGGTTAGGAGAAGGGTTAGGGTTAGTGTTTGTGTTTGGTTTACGGTTAGGTTTAGGTTTAGGGTGAGGGTTTGGGTTTGGGTTAATGTTAGGTTTAGGGTTAGGGTTAGGGTTAGGGTTAGGAATAGGGTTTGGGTTAGGGTTAGGCTTAGGGTTAGGTTTTGGGTTAGGGTTAGGGTTAGGTTTAGGGTTAGGCTTTGTTTTAGGGTTAGGGTTAGGTTTAGTGTTAGGGTTAGGGTTAGTGTATGGGTTAGGGTTAGGGTTTGGGTTAGGATTAGGGTTAACGTTAGGGTTTTGGTTAGGGTTAGGGTTAGGGTTAGGGTTAGGATTAGCATTTGTCTTAGATTTACGTTTAGGGTTAGGGTTAGGATTAGCGTTTGGGTTAGCGTTAGGGTGAGGGTTAGGCTTAGGTTTAGGGTTTGGGTTAGTATTAATGTTAGGGTTTGGGTTTGTGTTAGGGTTAGGGTTAGAGTTAGGGTTTGGTTTAGGGTTAGGGTTAGGTTCAGGGTTAAGTTTAGGGTTAGGGTTTGGGTTAGGGTTTGGGTTAGGGTTAGGGTTAGGGTTAGGGTTAGGCTTAGGGTTTGTGTTTGAGTTAGGGTTAGATTTAGGGTGAGGGTTAGTGTTAGGGTTTCTGTTAGGGTTAGTGTTAGGGATTGGGTTTGGATTAGGGTTTGGGTTAGGATTAGGGTTTGGGTTTCTGTTAGGGTTAAGGCTATGGTTTGGGTTATTGTTAGGTTTAGGGTTATGGTTAGCGTTAGGGTTACGGTTAGGGTTAGGGTAAGGGTTAGGGGTTAGTCTTAGGCTTAGGATTTGGGTTATGGTTAGGTTTAGGGTTAGGCTTAGGGTTTGGGTTAGTTTTAGGGTTAGGTTTAGGGTTAATTTTAGGGTTAGGGTTTGGGTTAGGGTTTGGGTTAGGGTTAGGGTTTGCGTTTGGATTTGGGTTAGGTTTAGGGTTAAGATTAGGGTTTGGGTTTGTTATAGGGTTAGGCTTAGGGTTAGGATTTGGTTTTGGGGGTCGTTGATGGTTAGGGTTAGGGTTAGAATTTCGGTTAGGGTAAGGATTAGGGTTCGGGTTAGGGTTCGGGTTAGGGTTAGGATCAGGGTCAGGGTGAGGGTTTGTGTTAGGGTTAGTGTTAGGGTAAGGGTTTGGGTTAGGGTTAGGGTGAAGGTTAGGATTTGGTTTAGGGTTGGGGATATACATAGGGTTTGGGTTTGGGTTAGCGTTAGGGTTAGGATTAGGGTTAGGTTTTGGGTTAGGGTTAGGTTTAGGTTTTGGGTTAGGGTTAGGGTTAGGGTTAGGGTTCAGGTTTGTGATTGGGTTAGGGCTAGGGTCAGGGTTAGGGTTAGGGTTTGTGTTAGGGTTAGTGTTAGGGTTAGGATTAGGGTTTGGTTTAGTGTTAGGGTTATGGTTAGGGTTAGGCCTAGGGTTTAGGTTAGGGTTAGGTTCTGGGTTAGGATTAGGGTTACAGTTAGGTTTAGGATTAGGGTTAGGGTTAGGGTTAGAGTTAGGGATAGGGTTAGGGTTTGAGTTTGGTTTTGTGTTACGTTAGAGTTAGGATAAGGGTTAGGTTTAGGGTTAGGGTTAGGGTAGGGTATGGGTTAGGGTTAGGGTTTGGGTTAGGATTAGGGTTAAGGTTAGGGTTTGGTTTAGGGTTAGGGTTAGGGTTAGCATTTGCCTTAGATTTACGTTTAGGGTTAGGGTTAGGATTAGCGTTTGGGTTAGCGTTAGGGTGAGGGTTAGGGTTATGTTTAGGGTTTGGGTTAGTATTAATATTAGGGTTTGGGTTAGTATTAGGGTTAGACTTAGGGTTAGGGTTTGGTTTAGGGTTAGGGTTCGGTTCAGGGTTAAGGTTAGTGTTAGGGTTTGGGTTGGGGTTAGGGTTAGGGTTAGGGTTAGGGTTTGCGTTTGAGTTAGGGTTTGGATTAGGGTTTCGCTTAGGTTTAGGGTTTGGGTTAGTGGTAGGCTTATTCTTTAAGGTTAGGGTTTGGGTTAGGGTTAGGGTGAGGGTTAGGGTTAGGGTTAGGGTTAGGGTTAGGGTTTGGGTTAGGGTTAGGGTTAGGGTATGGTTTGGTTTAGTGTTAGGGTTAGGCTTAGCTTTAGGGTGAAATTTTGGGTTTGGGTTAGGGTTCGGTTTAGGGTTAGGGTTAGGGTTTGGGTTTGAGTTAACGTTAGGGTTAAGGTTAGGGTTATTGTTAGCGTTAGGGTTAGATTTTTGTTTAGCGTTAGGATTAGGGTTAGGATTAGGGTTTGATTTAGGTTTAGGGTTAGGGTTAGGGTTAGGGTTATGGTTTGGGTTAGGGTTAGGGTTAGGGTTTGGGTTAGGGTTAGGGTTAGGTTTAGGGTTAGCGTTAGGGTTAGGGTTTGTGTTAGGGTTAGGTTTAGGATTAGGTTTAGGATTAGGGTTAGGTTAAGGTTTTGGATTAGGGTTAGGGTTAGGAGAAGGGTTAGGGTTAGTGTTTGTGTTTGGTTTACGGTTAGGTTTAGGTTTAGGGTGAGGGTTTGGGTTTGGGTTAATGTTAGGTTTAGGGTTATGGTTAGGGTTAGGAATAGGGTTTGGGTTAGGGTTTGGGTTAGGGTTAGGTTTTGGGTTAGGGTTAGGGTTAGGTTTAGGGTTTGGGTTAGGGTTAGGGTTAGGGTTAGGTTTAGAATTAGTGTTAGTGTGAGGGTTTGGGTTTGGATTACGGGTAGAGTTAAGGTTAGGGTTAGTGTTAGGGTTTGGGTTAGGGTTAGGTTTAGGTTTAGAGTTAGTGTTAGTGTGAGGGTTTGGGTTTGGATTAGGGGTAGAGTTAAGGTTAGGGATAGGGTTAGGGTTTCGGTTAGGGTTAGGGTTAGGGTTAGGGTTTGTGTTAGGCTTAGGGTTAGGGTTAGGTTTGGGGTTTAGGTTGCGGTGAGGGTTTCGGTTATGGTTAGGATTAGGGTTAGGGTTAGGGATAGGTTTACAGTTAGTGTTAGTGTGAGGTTTTGGGTTTGGATTAGTGGTAGAGTTAAGGTTAGGGTTAGTGTTAGGGTTCGGGTTAGGGTTAGAGTTAGGTTTTGGGTTAGGGTTAGGGTTAGGGTTAGGGTTTGTGTTAGGGTTAGGTTTAGTGTTAGGGTTTGGGTTACGGTGAGTGTTAAGGTTAGGTTTAGTGTTAGGGTTAGGGTTTGGGTTTGGGTTAGGTTTAGGGTTATGTTTAGTGTTAGGATTAGGGTTAGCGTTAGGGTTAGCGTTAGGGTTAGGTTTTGGGTTAGGGTTCGAGTTAGGATTAGGGTTAGGTTTTGGTTTAGGTTTAGGGTTAGTGTTCGGGGTTAGGGGTAAGGGGTTATGGTTAGGGTTAGAATTAGGTTTTGGGTTAGGATTAGTGTTAATGTTAGGGTTTGGGTGAGGGTTAAGGTTAGGCTTAGGTTTAGGGTTTCTGTTAGGGTTAGTGTTAGGGTTAATGTTTAGGTTAGGGTGAGGGTTTCGGTTAGGGTGAGGACTAGGGTTAGGGTTAGGGTTAGGTTTAGCGTTAGTGTTAGTGTTAGGTTTCGGATTTGTATTAGGGGTAGAGTTTAGGTTAGGTTTAGTGTTAGGGTTTGGGTTAGGGTTAAGGTTAGGTTTTGGGTTAGGGTTAGGGTTAGGGTTAGGGTTAGGGTTTGGTTTGGGTTATAGTTAGAGTTAGGGTTAGCTTTGGGTTAGGGTTAGGGTTAGGGTTAGGGGTAGGGTTAGGGTTTGGTTTGGGTTAGGGTTAGGGTTAGGGTTACGGTTTGGGTTAGGGTTAGGGTTAGGGTAAGGTTTGGTTTAGGGTTAGGGTTAGGGTTAGGGTTAGGTTTAGGGTGGGTTTTTGGGCTTGGGTTAGGGTTAGGTTTAGGGTTAGGGTTAGGGTTATGGTTTGTTTTAGGGTTAGGGTTAGGGTTAGGGTTTGGGTTAGGGTTACCGTTTGGGTTAGGTTTACGGTTAGGGTTAGGGTTAGTGTTAGGTTCAGGGTTAGGGTTTGTGTTAGGGTTAGGGTTAGGGTTAGGGTTTGGGTTTGGGTTAGGGTTAGGGTTAGGGTTAGGTTTAGGGTTTGGTTTTGGGTTAGGGTTAGTGTTAGTGTTAGGGTTAGGGTTTGGGTTTGGGTTAATGTTAGGGTTAGGGTTAGGGTTAGGGTTATTGTTAGCGTTAGGGTTAGGGTTTTGGTTAGGGTTAGGGTTAGGATTAGGCCTTGGTTTACAGTTAGGGTTAAGTTTAGGCTTAGGGTTAGGGTTAGTGTTTGCGTTAGAGTAAGGGTTAGGATTAGGTTTAGGGTTAGGGGTAGTGTTAGGTTTAGGGTTAGTGTTAGGGTTTTGGTTAGGGTTATGGTTAGGTTTTGGGTTAGGTTTACTATTAGGGATAGGGTTAGGTTTAGGGTTAGGGTTATGGTTTGCTTTGGGTTAGGGTTAGAGTTAAGGTTAAGGTTAGGTTTAAGGTTAGGGTTAGGGTAAGGTTTGGTTTAGGGTTAGGGTAAGGGTTAGGTTTAGGGTGAGGTTTCGGTTTTGCGTTAGGGTTAGGTTTAGGGTTAGGGTTAGGGTTATGGTTTGTTTTAGGGTTAGGGTTAGGGTTAGGGTTAGGGTTTGGGTTAGGGTTAGGGTTAGGTTTATAGTTAGGGTTAGGGTTAGGAATAGGATTATGATCAGGGTTACGATTTTGGTTAGGTTTAGGGTTAGGGTTAGAGTTACGGTTACGGTTTGGGTTAGGGTTAGGGTTAGGTTTAGGGTTTGTGTTAGGGTTAGGGTTAGGGTTAGGTTTAGGGTTTAGGTTAGGGTGCAGGTTTCGGTTAGGGTTAGGATTAGGGTTAGGGTTAGGGATAGGTTTAGAGTTAGTGTTAGTGTGAGGGTTTGGGTTTGGATTAGGGTTAGAGTTAAGGTTAGGGTTAGGGTTAGGGTTAGGGTTTCGGTTATTGTTAGGGTTAGTGTTAGGGTTAGTGTTATTGTTATGTTTGGGTTAGGGTTATGGTTTAGGTTAGGATTAGGTTTAGGGTTAGAGTTAGGGTTAGGGTTAGGATTTGGGTTATGGATACGATTAGGTTTAGGGTTAGTGTTATGATTTCGGTTTGGGTTTGGTTTAGGGTTAGGGTTAGGGTTAGGGTTTGGGTTTGGGTTAGGGTTAGGATAATGTTTAGTGTTAGGATTAGGGTTAGGGTTAGGGTTAGGGTTAGCGTTAGGGTTAGGTTTAGGGTTAGGGTTCGAGTTAGGATTAGGGTTAGGTTTTGTTTTAGGTTTAGGGTTAGGGTTCGGTGTTAGGGGTAAGGGATTATGGTTAGGGTTAGAATTAGGTTTTGGGTTAGAATTAGTGTTAATGTTAGGGTTTGGGTGAGGGTTACGGTTAGGCTTAGGTTTAGGGTTTCTGTTAGGGTTAGGGTTAGTGTTAGGGTTAATGTTTAAGTTAGGGTTAGGGTTTCGGTTAGGGTTAGGACTAGGGTTAGGGTTAGGTTTACCGTTAGTGTTGGTGTTGGGTTTTGTTTTTGTATTAGGGGAGGAGTTAAGGTTAGGGTTAGTGTTAGGGTTTGGGTTAGGGTTAGGGTTTGGTTTGGGTTAGGGTTAGAGTTAGGGTTAGGTTTTGGGTTAGGCTTAGGGTTAGGGTTAGGGTTAGGGTTAGGGTTTGTTTTGGGTTAGGGTTAGGGTTAGGGTTACGATTTGGGTTAGGGTTAGGGTTAGGGTAAGGTTTGGTTTAGGGTTAGGGTTAGGGTTAGGGTTAGGTTTAGGGTGGGTTTTTGGGCTTGGGTTAGGGTTAGGTTTAGGTTTAGGGTTAGGGTAATGGTTTGTTTTAGGGTTAGGGTTAGGGTTAGGGTTTGGGTTAGGGTTACGGTTTATGTTAGGTTTACGGTTAGGGTTTGGGTTAGGGTTAGAGTTACGGTTTGTGTTAGGGATAGTGTTAGGGTAAGGTTTGGTTTAGGGTTAGGGTTAGCGTTAGATTCAGGGTTAGGGTTTGTGTTAGGTTTAGGGTTAGGGTTAGTGTTTCGGTTTGGGTTAGGGTTAGTGTTAGGTTTAGGGTTAGGGTTTGGGTTTGGGTTAGGTTTAGTGTTAAGGTTAGGGTTTGGTTTTGGTTTAGGGTTAGTGTTAGTGTTAGGCTTGGGGTTTGGGTTTGGGTTATCGTTAGGGTTAGGGTTAGGGTTAGGGTTATTTTTAGCGTTAGGGTTAGGGTTTTGGTTAGGGTTAGGGTTAGGGTTAGGATTAGGTTTTGGGTTAGGGTTAGGGTTAGGTTTAGGGTTAGGGTTAGTGTTACTGTTTGGGTTAGGGTAAGGGTTAGGATTAGGGTTAGGGTTAGGGGTAGTGTTAGGGTTAGGGTTAGTGTTAGGGTTTGGGTTAGGATTAGGCTTAGGGTTAGGGTTAGGTTTAGGTTTTCGTTTAGGGTTATGGTTAGGTTTAGGGTTATGTTTAGTGTTAGGATTAGGGTTAGGTTTAGTGTTAGGGTTAGGGTTATGTTTACGGTTTGGGTTAGGGTTAGGGTTAATGTTAGGGTTAGGTTTAGGGTTACTGTTAGTGTTAGTGTTTGGGTTTGGATTAGGGGTTGAGTTAAGTTTAAGGTTAGTGTTAGGGTTTTGGTTAGGGTTATGGTTAGGTTTTGGTTAGGTTTATTATTAGGGATAGGGTTAGGGTTAGGGTTAGGGTTATGGTTTGGTTTGGGTTAGGGTTAGGGTTAGGGTTTAGGTTAGCTTTAAGGTTATGGTTAGGGTAAGATTTGGTTTAGGGTTAGGGTTAGGGTTAGGGTTAGGTTTAGGGTTAGAGTTAGGGTTAGGGTTAAGGTTATTTTAGGGTTAGGATTAGGGGTAGGGTTAGGGTTAGCGTTACGGTTAGGTTTAGGGTTAGGTTTCAGGTTAGGGTTAGGTTTACGGTTTGGTTTAGGTTTAGGGTTAGGTTTAGGGTAAGCTTTAGGGTTTCTGTTAGGGTTAGGGTTAGGGTTAGGGGTAGGGTTTAGGTTAGGGTTAGGGTTTCGGTTAGGGTTAGGACTAGGGTTTGGGTTATGGTTATGGTTAGGGTTAGGTTTAGGGTTAAGGTTATTTTAGGGTTAGGATTAGGGTTAGGGTTAGGGTTAGCGTTAGGGGTAGATTTAGGGTTAGGGTTAGGGTTAGTGTTAGGTTTTCGGTTAGGGTTAGATTTAGGGTTTGGTTTATGTTTAGGGTTAGGGTTAGGGTTAGGTATAGGGTTTCTGTTAGGGTTAGGGGTAGGGTTAGGGTTAGGGTTAGGGTTAGGCTTTGTTTTAGGGTTAGGGTTAGGGTTAGGGTTAGGGTTTGGGTTAGGGTTAGGGTTAGGTTTATAGTTAGGGTTAGGGTTAGGGATAGGATTATGATCAGGGTTACGGTTTGGGTTAGGTTTAGGGTTAGGGTTAGGGTTAGGGTTAGAGTTACGGTTACGGTTTGGGTTAGGGTTAGGGTTAGGGTTAGGGTTTGTGTTAGGGTTAGGGTTAGGGTTAGGTTTAGGGTTTAGGTTAGGGTGCAGGTTTCGGTTAGGGTTAGGATTAGGATTAGGGTTAGGGTTAGGCTTAGGTTTAGCGTTAGTGTTAGTGTTAGGTTTTGGTTTTGTATTAGAGGTAGAGTTAAGGTTAGGGTTAGTGTTAGGGTTTGGGTTAGGATTAGGGTTTGGTTTGGGTTAGGGTTAGAGTTAGGGTTAGGTTTTGGGTTAGGGTTAGGGTTAGGGTTAGGGTTTGGTTTGGGTTAGGGTTAGGGTTAGGGTTACGCTTTGGGTTAGGGTTAGGGTTAGGGTAAGGTTTGGTTTAGGGTTAGAGTTAGGGTTAGGGTTAGGTTTAGGGTGGGTTTTTGGGCTTGGGTTAGGGTTAGGTTTAGGTTTAGGGTTAGGGTTATGGTTTGTTTTAGGGTTAGGGTTAGGGTTAGGGTTAGGGTTTGGGTTAGGGTTACGGTTTATGTTAGGTTTACGGTTAGGGTTTGGGTTAGGGTTAGAGTTACGGTTTGTGTTAGGGATAGTGTTAGGGTAAGGTTTGGTTTAGGGTTAGGGTTAGCGTTAGATTCAGGGTTAGGGTTTGTGTTAGGGTTAGGGTTAGGGTTAGGGTTTCGGTTTGGGTTAGGGTTAGTGTTAGGTTTAGGGTTAGGGTTTGGGTTTGGGTTAGGTTTAGTGTTAAGGTTAGGGTTTGGTTTTGGTTTAGGGTTAGTGTTAGTGTTAGGGTTAGGGTTTGGGTTAGGGTTAACGTTAGGGTTAGGGTTAGGGTTAGGGTTATTTTTAGCGTTAGGGTTAGGGTTTTGGTTAGGGTTAGGGTTAGGGTTAGGATTAGGTTTTGGGTTAGGGTTAGGGTTAGGTTTAGGGTTAGGGTTAGTGTTACTGTTTGTGTTAGGGTAAGGGTTAGGATTAGGGTTAGGGTTAGGGGTAGTGTTAGGGTTAGGGTTAGTGTTAGGGTTTGGGTTAGGATTAGGCTTAGGGTTAGGGTTAGGTTTAGGTTTTCGTTTAGGGTTATGGTTAGGTTTAGGGTTATGTTTAGTGTTAGGATTAGGGTTAGGTTTAGGGTTAGGGGTAGGGTTATGTTTACGGTTTGGGTTAGGGTTAGGGTTAATGTTAGGGTTAGGTTTAGGGTTACTGTTAGTGTTAGTGTTTGGGTTTGGATTAGGGGTTGAGTTAAGTTTAAGGTTAGTGTTAGGGTTTTGGTTAGGGTTATGGTTAGGTTTTGGGTTAGGTTTATTATTAGGGATAGTGTTAGGGTTAGGGTTAGGGTTATGGTTTGGTTTGGGTTAGGGTTAGAGTTAGGGTTAAGGTTAGGTTTAAGGTTAGGGTTAGGGTAAGATTTGGTTTAGGGTTAGGGTTAGGGTTAGGGTTAGGTTTAGGGTTAGAGTTAGGGTTAGGGTTAAGGTTATTTTAGGGTTAGAATTAGGGTTAGGGTTAGGGTTAGCGTTACGGTTAGGTTTAGTGTTAAGTTTCGGGTTAGGGTTAGGTTTAGGGTTTGGTTTAGGTTTAGGGTTAGGGTTAGGGTTAGGTTTAGGGTTTCTGTTAGGGTTAGGGTTAGGGTTAGGGGTAAGGTTCAGGTTAGGGTTAGGGTTTCGGTTAGGTTTAGGACTAGGGTTTGGGTTATGGTTATGGTTAGGGTTAGGTTTAGGGTTAAGGTTATTTTAGGTTTTTGATTAGGGTTAGGGTTAGGGATTTAGGGTTAGGGTTAGGGTTAGTGTTAGGTTTTCGGTTAGGGTTAGATTTAGGGTTTGGTTTAGGTTTAGGGTTAGGTTTAGGGTTAGGTTTAGGGTTTCTGTTAGGGTTAGGGGTAGGGTTAGGGTTAGGGTTTAGGTTTGGTTAGGGTTTCGGTTAGGGTTAGGACTAGGGTTTGGGTTATGGTTATGGTTAGGGTTAGGTTTAGGGTTAAGGTTATTTTAGGGTTAGGATTAGGGTTAGGGTTAAGGTTAGCGTTAGGGGTAGATTTAGGGTTAGGGTTAGGGTTAGTGTTAGGTTTTCGGTTAGGTTTAGATTTATGGTTTGGTTTAGGTTTAGGGCTAGGGTTAGGGTTAGGTTTAGGGTTTCTGTTAGAGTTGGGGGTAGGGTTACGGTTAGGGTTTAGGTTTGGTTAGGGTTTCGGTTAGGGTTAGGACTAGGGTTAGGGTTAGAGTTAGGTTTAGGGTTAGTGTTAGTGTTAGTGTTTGGGTTTGTATTAGGGGTTGAGTTAAGGTTAGGGTTAGTGTTAGGGTTTTGCTTAGGGTTAGGGTTAGGTTTTGGGTTAGGGTTACTATTAGGGTTAGGGTTAGGGTTAGGGTTAGGATTATGGTTTGGTTTGGGTTAGGGTTAGAGTTAGGGTTAGGGTTAGGTTTAGGGTTAGGTTTACGGTTTGGTTTAAGGTCAGGGTTAGGGTAAGGTTTGGTTTAGGGTTAGGGTTAGGGTTAGGTTTAGGGTGAGGTTTTCTGTTTAGGGTTAGGGTTAGGGTTAGGGTTAGGTTTATGTTTAGGGTTAGGATTAGGGTTAGGGTTAGGGTGAGGATTAGGGTTAGGGTTCGGGTTAGGGTTAGGGTTAGGATTTGGTTTTGGGTTAGGGTTAGTGTTAGTGTTAGTTTTAGGGTTAGGGTTTGGGTTTGGGTTAACGTTAGGGTTAGGGTTATCGTTAGGGTTATTGTTAGCGTTAGGGTTACGGTTTTGGTTAGGGTTAGGGTTAGGGTTAGGATTAGGGTTTGGTTTAGGTTTAGGCTTAGGTTTAGGGTTAGGGTTAGGGTTAGTGTTTGGGTTAGGGTAAGGGTTAGGATTAGGGTTAGGGTTAGGGTTAGGGTTAGTGTTAGTCTTAGGGTTTGGGTTAGGATTAGGCTTAGGTTTAGGGTTAGGTTTAGGTTTTCGTTTAGGGTTATGGTTAGGTTTAAGGTTATGTTTAGGGTTAGGATTAGGGTTAGGGTTAGGGTTAGGGTTACGTTTAGGGTTTGGGGTGGGGATAGGGTTAGTATTAGGGTTAGGGTGAGGGTTTGGGTTTCGGTAAGAGTTAGTGTTAAGGTTAGGTTTTGGTTTTGGTTTAGGGTTAGTGTTAGTGTTAGCGTTAGGGTTTGGGTTTGGGTTAACGTTAGGGTTAGGGTTAGGGTTAGGGTTATTCTTAGCGTTAGGGAGAGGGTATTGGTTAGGGTTAGGGGTAGGGTTAGGATTCGGGTTTGGTTTCCGGTTAGGGTTAGGGTTAGGGTTAGGTTTTGGGTTTAGGGTTAGGGTTAGGGTTAGGGTTAGGTTTAGGGTTATGGTTAGGGTTAGGGTTTCGTTT
>JAJHUQ010000046.1:2270000-2272500 GCA_035773235.1 Eospalax fontanierii | reverse complement strand
TAGGGTTATGTTTACGGTTTGGGTTAGGGTTAGGGTTAATGTTAGGGTTAGGTTTAGGGTTACTGTTAGTGTTAGTGTTTGGGTTTGAATTAGGGGTTGAGTTAAGTTTAAGGTTAGTGTTAGGGTTTTGGTTAGGGTTATGGTTAGGTTTTGGGTTAGGTTTATTATTAGGGATAGGGTTAGGGTTAGGGTTAGGGTTATGGTTTGGTTTGGGTTAGGGTTAGAGTTAGGGTTTAGGTTAGGTTTAAGGTTAGGGTTAGGGTAAGATTTGGTTTAGGGTTAGGGTTAGGGTTAGGGTTAGGTTTAGGGTTAGAGTTAGGGTTAGGGTTAAGGTTATTTTAGGGTTAGGATTAGGGGTAGGGTTAGGGTTAGCGTTACGGTTAGGTTTAGGGTTAGGTTTCAGGTTAGGGTTAGGTTTAGGGTTTGGTTTAGGTTTAGGGTTAGGGTTAGGGTTAGCTTTAGGGTTTCTGTTAGGGTTAGGGTTAGGGTTAGGGGTAGGGTTTAGGTTAGGGTTAGGGTTTCGGTTAGGGTTAGGACTAGGGTTTGGGTTATGGTTATGGTTAGGGTTAGGTTTAGGGTTAAGGTTATTTTAGGGTTAGGATTAGGGTTAGGGTTAGGGTTAGCGTTAGGGGTAGATTTAGGGTTAGGCTTAGGGTTAGTGTTAGGTTTTCGGTTAGGGTTAGATTTAGGGTTTGGTTTATGTTTAGGGTTAGGGTTAGGGTTAGGTTTAGGGTTTCTGTTAGGGTTAGGGGTAGGGTTAGGGTTAGGGTTATGGTTAGGCTTTGTTTTAGGGTTAGGGTTAGGGTTAGGGTTAGGGTTTTTGTTAGGGTTAGGGTTAGGTTTATAGTTAGGGTTAGGGTTAGGGATAGGATTATGATCAGGGTTACGGTTTGGGTGAGGTTTAGGGTTAGGGTTAGGGTTAGGGTTAGAGTTACGGTTACGGTTTGGGTTAGGGTTAGGGTTAGGGTTACGGTTTGTGTTAGGGTTAGGGTTAGGGTTAGGGTTAGGTTTATGTTTAGGGTTAGGATTAGGGTTAGGGTTAGGGTTAGGGTTAGGGTTAGGGTTAGGGTTCGGGTTAGGGTTAGGGTTAGGGTTAGGGTTTGGTTTTGGGTTAGGGTTAGTGTTAGTGTTAGGGTTAATGTTTGGGTTTGGGATAACGTTAGGGTTATGGTTGGGGTTAGGGTTATTTTTAGCGTTAGGGTTAGGGTTTTGGTTAGGGTTAGGTTTAGGGTTAGGATTAGGGTATGGTTTAGGGTTAGGCTTAGGTTTAGGGTTAGGTTTAGGGTTAGTGTTTGGGTTAGAGTAAGGGTTATTGTTAGTGTTAGAGTTAGGGTTAGTGTTAGGTTTAGAGTTAAAGTTAGGATAAGTGTTGGGATTTGTGCTAGGATTAGTTTTAGGTTTAGGGTTATTTTTAGGTTTTGGTTTAGGGTTATGATTAGGTTTAGGGTTATGTTTAAACTTAGGTTTAGGGTTAGGGTTAGAGTTAGGGTTAGATTTAGGTTTTGGGTTAGGGTTATGGTTTGTTTTAGGGTTAGGGTTAGGGTGAGGATTAGGGTTAGGGTTAGGATTAGGGTTAGGATTAGGGATAGGATTATGATTAGGGTTACAGTTTTGGTTAGGGTTAGGGTTAATGTTAGGGCTACGGTTTGGGTTAGGGTTAGGGTTAGGGTTAGGATTAGGGTTAGGGTTTGGGTTAGGGTTAGGGTTAGGGTTAGGGTTAGGTTTAGAGTTAGGTTTAGGGTTTTGGTTTGGGTTAGGGTTAGGGTTATTGTTTGGGTTAGGGTTAGGGTTACGGTTAGAGTTAGTGTTTGGGTTAGGGTTAGGATTAGGGGTTAAGGATAAAGTTAGGGTTAGATTGAGGGGTTAGAGTAAGGGTTAGAGTTATTGTTTGGGTTCGGTTTAGGGTTTAGTGTTTAGGGTTAGAGTGGGGGTTTGGGTTAGGGTTAGGGTTAGGGTTAGGGTTTGGGTTAGGGTTATGGTTTGTTTTAGGGTTAGGGTTAGGGTGAGGATTAGGGTTAGGGTTAGGGTTAGGGTTAGGATTAGGGTTACAGTTTGGGTTTGGGTTAGAGTTAGGGTTTTGGTTAGGGTTAAGTTTACGGTTTGGTTTGGGTTAGTGTTAGGGTAAGGTTTGGTTTAGGGTTAGGGTTAGGGTTAGGTTCAGGATTAGGGTTTGTGTTAGGGTTAGGGTTAGGGTTAGGGTTTGGGTTTGGGTTAGGGTTAGGTTTAGGGTTAGCGTTAGGGTTAGGGTTTGGGTTAGGGTTAGGTTTACGAGTAGGTTTAGGATTAGGATTAGGTTAAGGTTTTGGGTTAGGGTTAGGCTTAGGTTTAGGATTAGGTATAGGTTTACGATTAGGGTTCCAGTTTGGGTTAGGGTTAGAGTTAGGTTTAGGGTTAGGGTTAGGCTTACGGTTTGGGTTAGGGTTAGGGTTAGGGTATGGTTTGGTTTAGTGTTAGGGTTAGGCTTAGCTTTAGGGTGAGGTTTTGGGTTTGGGTTAGGGTT
>JAJHUQ010000046.1:2245000-2267500 GCA_035773235.1 Eospalax fontanierii | reverse complement strand
TTAGGGTTAGGATTAGGGTTAGGGTTAGGGTTAGGTTTAGCGTTAGTGTTAGTGTTAGGTTTCGGTTTTGTATTAGGGGTAGAGTTAAGGTTAGGGTTAGTGTTAGGGTTTGGGTTAGGGTTAAGGTTAGGTTTTGGGTTAGGGTTAGGGTTATGGTTAGGGTTTGTTTTGGGTTATGGTTAGAGTTAGGGTTAGGTTTTGGGTTAGGGTTAGGGTTAGGGTTAGGGTTAGGGTTAGGGTTTGGTTTGGGTTAGGGTTAGGGTTAGGGTTACGATTTGGGTTAGGGTTAGGGTTAGGGTAAGGTTTGGTTTAGGGTTAGGGTTAGGGTTAGGGTTAGGTTTAGGGTGGGTTTTTGGGCTTGGGTTAGGGTTAGGTTTAGGTTTAGGGTTAGGGTTATGGTTTGTTTTAGGGTTAGGGGTAGGGTTAGGGTTTGGCTTAGGGTCACGGTTTATGTTAGGTTTACGGTTAGGGTTTGGGTTAGGGTTAGAGTTACGGTTTGTGTTAGGGATAGTGTTAGGGTAAGGTTTGGTTTAGGGTTAGGGTTAGCGTTAGATTCAGGGTTAGGGTTTGTTTTAGGGTTAGGGTTAGGGTTAGGGTTTCGGTTTGGGTTAGGGTTAGTGTTAGGTTTAGGGTTAGGGTTTGGGTTTGGGTTAGGTTTAGTGTTAAGGTTAGGGTTTGGTTTTGGTTTAGGGTTAGTGTTAGTGTTAGGCTTGGGGTTTGGGATTGGGTTAACGTTAGGGTTAGGGTTAGGGTTAGGGTTATTTTTAGCGTTAGGGTTAGGGTTTTGGTTAGGGTTAGGGTTAGGGTTAGGATTAGGTTTTGGGTTAGGGTTAGGGTTAGGTTTAGGGTTAGGGTTAGTGTTACTGTTTGGGTTAGGGTAAGGGTTAGGATTAGGGTTAGGGTTAGGGGTAGTGTTAGGGTTAGGGTTAGTGTTAGGGTTTGGGTTAGGATTAGGCTTAGGGTTAGGGTTAGGTTTAGGTTTTCGTTTAGGGTTATGGTTAGGTTTAGGGTTATGTTTAGTGTTAGGATTAGGGTTAGGTTTAGGGTTAGGGTTAGGGTTATGTTTACGGTTTGGGTTAGGGTTAGGGTTAATGTTAGGGTTAGGTTTAGGGTTACTGTTAGTGTTAGTGTTTGGGTTTGAATTAGGGGTTGAGTTAAGTTTAAGGTTAGTGTTAGGGTTTTGGTTAGGGTTATGGTTAGGTTTTGGGTTAGGTTTATTATTAGGGATAGGGTTAGGGTTAGGGTTAGGGTTATGGTTTGGTTTGGGTTAGGGTTAGAGTTAGGGTTTAGGTTAGGTTTAAGGTTAGGGTTAGGGTAAGATTTGGTTTAGGGTTAGGGTTAGGGTTAGGGTTAGGTTTAGGGTTAGAGTTAGGGTTAGGGTTAAGGTTATTTTAGGGTTAGGATTAGGGGTAGGGTTAGGGTTAGCGTTACGGTTAGGTTTAGGGTTAGGTTTCAGGTTAGGGTTAGGTTTAGGGTTTGGTTTAGGTTTAGGGTTAGGGTTAGGGTTAGCTTTAGGGTTTCTGTTAGGGTTAGGGTTAGGGTTAGGGGTAGGGTTTAGGTTAGGGTTAGGGTTTCGGTTAGGGTTAGGACTAGGGTTTGGGTTATGGTTATGGTTAGGGTTAGGTTTAGGGTTAAGGTTATTTTAGGGTTAGGATTAGGGTTAGGGTTAGGGTTAGCGTTAGGGGTAGATTTAGGGTTAGGCTTAGGGTTAGTGTTAGGTTTTCGGTTAGGGTTAGATTTAGGGTTTGGTTTATGTTTAGGGTTAGGGTTAGGGTTAGGTTTAGGGTTTCTGTTAGGGTTAGGGGTAGGGTTAGGGTTAGGGTTATGGTTAGGCTTTGTTTTAGGGTTAGGGTTAGGGTTAGGGTTAGGGTTTTTGTTAGGGTTAGGGTTAGGTTTATAGTTAGGGTTAGGGTTAGGGATAGGATTATGATCAGGGTTACGGTTTGGGTGAGGTTTAGGGTTAGGGTTAGGGTTAGGGTTAGAGTTACGGTTACGGTTTGGGTTAGGGTTAGGGTTAGGGTTACGGTTTGTGTTAGGGTTAGGGTTAGGGTTAGGTTTAGGGTTTAGGTTAGGGTGCAGGTTTCGGTTAGGGTTAGGATTAGGGTTAGGGTTAGGGTTAGGTTTAGCGTTAGTGTTAGTGTTAGGTTTTGGTTTTGTATTAGAGGTAGAGTTAAGGTTAGGGTTAGTGTTAGGGTTTGGGTTAGGATTAGGGTTTGGTTTGGGTTAGGGTTAGAGTTAGGGTTAGGTTTTGGGTTAGGGTTAGGGTTAGGGTTAGGGTTTGGTTTGGGTTAGGGTTAGGGTTAGGGTTACGCTTTGGGTTAGGGTTAGGGTTAGGGTAAGGTTTGGTTTAGGGTTAGAGTTAGGGTTAGGGTTAGGTTTAGGGTGGGTTTTTGGGCTTGGGTTAGGGTTAGGTATAGGTTTAGGGTTAGGGTTATGGTTTGTTTTAGGGTTAGGGTTAGGGTTAGGGTTAGGGTTTGGGTTAGGGTTACGGTTTATGTTAGGTTTACGGTTAGGGTTTGGGTTAGGGTTAGAGTTACGGTTTGTGTTAGGGATAGTGTTAGGGTAAGGTTTGGTTTAGGGTTAGGGTTAGCGTTAGATTCAGGGTTAGGGTTTGTGTTAGGGTTAGGGTTAGGGTTAGGGTTTCGGTTTGGGTTAGGGTTAGTGTTAGGTTTAGGGTTAGGGTTTGGGTTTGGGTTAGGTTTAGTGTTAAGGTTAGGGTTTGGTTTTGGTTTAGGGTTAGTGTTAGTGTTAGGGTTAGGGTTTGGGTTTGGGTTAACGTTAGGGTTAGGGTTAGGGTTAGGGTTATTTTTAGCGTTAGGGTTAGGGTTTTGGTTAGGTTTAGGGTTAGGGTTAGGATTAGATTTTGGGTTAGGGTTAGGGTTAGGTTTAGGGTTAGGGTTAGTGTTACTGTTTGGGTTAGGGTAAGGGTTAGGATTAGGGTTAGGGTTAGGGGTAGTGTTAGGGTTAGGGTTAGTGTTAGGGTTTGGGTTAGGATTAGGCTTAGGGTTAGGGTTAGGTTTAGGTTTTCGTTTAGGGTTATTTTTAGGTTTAGGGTTATGTTTAGTGTTAGGATTAGGGTTAGGTTTAGGGTTAGGGTTAGGGTTATATTTACGGTTTGGGTTAGGGTTAGGGTTAATGTTAGGGTTAGGTTTAGGGTTACTGTTAGTGTTAGTGTTTGGGTTTGGATTAGGGGTTGAGTTAAGTTTAAGGTTAGTGTTAGGGTTTTGGTTAGGGTTATGGTTAGGTTTTGGGTTAGGTTTATTATTAGGGATAGTGTTAGGGTTAGGGTTAGGGTTATGGTTTGGTTTGGGTTACGGTTAGAGTTAGGGTTAAGGTTAGGGTTAGGGTAAGTTTTGGTTTAGGGTTAGGATTAGGGTTAGGGTTAGGTTTAGGGTTAGAGTTAGGGTTAGGGTTAAGGTTATTTTAGGGTTAGAATTAGGGTTAGGGTTAGGGTTAGCGTTACGGTTAGGTTTAGGGTTAAGTTTCGGGTTAGGGTTAGGTTTAGGGTTTGGTTTAGGTTTAGGGTTAGGGTTAGGGTTAGGTTTAGGGTTTCTGTTAGGGTTAGGGTTAGGGTTAGGGTTAGGGGTAGGGTTTAGGTTAGGGTTAGGGTTTCGGTTAGGTTTAGGACTAGGGTTTGGGTTATGGTTATGGTTAGGGTTAGGTTTAGGGTTAAGGTTATTTTAGGGTTTTGATTAGGGTTAGGGTTAGGGTTAGCGTTAGGGGTAGATTTAGGGTTAGGGTTAGGGTTAGTGTTAGGTTTTCGGTTAGGGTTAGATTTAGGGTTTGGTTTAGGTTTAGGGTTAGGTTTAGGGTTAGGTTTAGGGTTTCTGTTAGGGTTAGGGGTAGGGTTAGGGTTAGGGTTTAGGTTTGGTTAGGGTTTCGGTTAGGGTTAGGACTAGGGTTTGGGTTATGGTTATGGTTAGGGTTAGGTTTAGGGTTAAGGTTATTTTAGGGTTAGGATTAGGGTTAGGGTTAAGGTTAGCGTTAGGGGTAGATTTAGGGTTAGGGTTAGGGTTAGTGTTAGGTTTTCGGTTAGGGTTAGATTTATGGTTTGGTTTAGGTTTAGGGCTAGGGTTAGGGTTAGGTTTAGGGTTTCTG
Source organism: Eospalax fontanierii (assembly GCA_035773235.1). Classification (NCBI taxonomy): domain Eukaryota; kingdom Metazoa; phylum Chordata; class Mammalia; order Rodentia; family Spalacidae; genus Eospalax; species Eospalax fontanierii. The sequence continues at coordinate 2,263,402 of JAJHUQ010000046.1, read as the reverse complement.
TTAGGGTTGGGGGTAGGGTTACGGTTAGGGTTTAGGTTTGGTTAGGGTTTCGGTTAGGGTTAGGACTAGGGTTAGGGTTAGAGTTAGGTTTAGGGTTAGTGTTAGTGTTAGTGTTTGGGTTTGGATTAGGGGTTGAGTTAAGGTTAGGGTTAGTGTTAGGGTTTTGGTTAGGGTTAGGGTTAGGTTTTGGGTTAGGGTTACTATTAGGGTTAGGGTTAGGGTTAGGGTTAGGATTATGGTTTGGTTTGGGTTAGGGTTAGAGTTAGGGTTAGGGTTAGGTTTAGGGTTAGGTTTACGGTTTGGTTTAAGGTCAGGGTTAGGGTAAGGTTTGGTTTAGGGTTAGGGTTAGGGTTAGGTTTAGGGTGAGGTTTTGGGTTTAGGGTTATGGTTAGGGTTAGGGTTAGGTTTATGTTTAGGGTTAGGATTAGGGTTAGGTTTAGGGTGAGGATTAGTGTTAGGGTTCGTGTTAGGGTTAGGGTTAGGATTTGGTTTTGGGTTAGGGTTTGTGTTAGTGTTAGTTTTAGGGTTAGGGTTTGGGTTTGGGTTAACGTTAGGGTTAGGGTTATCGTTAGGGTTATTGTTAGCGTTACGGTTACGGTTTTGGTTAGGGTTAGGGTTAGGGTTAGGGTTAGGATTAGGGTTTGGTTTAGGTTTAGGCTTAGGTTTAGGGTTAGGGTTAGAGTTAGTGTTTGGGTTAGGGTAAGGGTTAAGATTAGGGTTAGGGTTAGGGTTAGTGTTAGTCTTAGGGTTTGGGTTAGGATTAGGCTTAGGTTTAGGGTTAGGTTTAGGTTTTCGTTTAGGGTTATGGTTAGGTTTAAGGTTATGTTTAGGGTTAGGATTAGGGTTAGGTTTAGGGTTAGGGTTCGAGTTAGGATTAGGGTTAGGTTTTGGTTTAGGTTTAGGGTTAGGGTTCGGGGTTAGGGGTAAGGGGTTATGGTTAGGGTTAGAATTAGGTTTTGGGTTAGGATTAGTGTTAATGTTAGGGTTTGGGTGAGGGTTACGGTTAGGCTAAGGTTTAGGGTTTCTGTTAGGGTTAGGGTTAGTGTTAGGGATAGTGTTTAGTGTTAGGGTTAGGGTTTCGGTTAGGGTTAGGATTAGGGTTAGGGTTAGGGTTAGGTTTAGCGTTAGTGTTAGTGTTAGGTTTCGGTTTTGTGTTAGGGGTAGAGTTAAGGGTAGGGTTAGTGTTAGGGTTTGGGTTAGGGTTAAGGTTAGGTTTTGGGTTAGGGTTAGGGTTATGGTTAGGGTTTGTTTTGGGTTATGGTTAGAGTTAGGGTTAGGTTTTGGGTTAGGGTTAGGGTTAGGGTTAGGGTTAGGGTTAGGGTTTGGTTTGGGTTAGGGTTAGGGTTAGGGTTACGATTTGGGTTAGGGTTAGGGTTAGGGTAAGGTTTGGTTTAGGGTTAGGGTTAGGGTTAGGGTTAGGTTTAGGGTGGGTTTTTGGGCTTGGGTTAGGGTTAGGTTTAGGTTTAGGGTTAGGGTTATGGTTTGTTTTAGGGTTAGGGTTAGGGTTAGGGTTTGGGTTAGGGTTACGGTTTATGTTAGGTTTACGGTTAGGGTTTGGGTTAGGGTTAGAGTTACGGTTTGTGTTAGGGATAGTGTTAGGGTAAGGTTTGGTTTAGGGTTAGGGTTAGCGTTAGATTCAGGGTTAGGGTTTGTGTTAGGGTTAGGGTTAGGGTTAGGGTTTCGGTTTGGGTTAGGGTTAGTGTTAGGTTTAGGGTTAGGGTTTGGGTTTGGGTTAGGTTTAGTGTTAAGCTTAGGGTTTGGTTTTGGTTTAGGGTTAGTGTTAGTGTTAGGGTTAGGCTTTGGGTTTGGTTTAACGTTAGGGTTAGGGTTAGGGTTAGGGTTATTTTTAGCGTTAGGGCTAGGGTTTTGGTTAGGGTTAGGGTTAGGGTTAGGATTAGGTTTTGGGTTAGGGTTAGGGTTAGGTTTAGGGTTAGGGTTAGTGTTACTGTTTGGGTTAGGGTAAGGGTTAGGATTAGGGTTAGGGTTAGGGGTAGTGTTAGGGTTAGGGTTAGTGTTAGGGTTTGGGTTAGGATTAGGCTTAGGGTTAGGGTTAGGTTTAGGTTTTCGTTTAGGGTTATGGTTAGATTTAGGGTTATGTTTAGTGTTAGGATTAGGGTTAGGTTTAGGGTTAGGGTTAGGGTTATATTTACGGTTTGGGTTAGGGTTAGGGTTAATGTTAGGGTTAGGTTTAGGGTTACTGTTAGTGTTAGTGTTTGGGTTTGGATTAGGGGTTGAGTTAAGTTTAAGGTTAGTGTTAGGGTTTTGGTTAGGGTTATGGTTAGGTTTTGTGTTAGGTTTATTATTAGGGATAGTGTTAGGGTTAGGGTTAGGGTTATGGTTTGGTTTGGGTTACGGTTAGAGTTAGGGTTCAGGTTAGGTTTAAGGTTAGGGTTAGGGTAAGTTTTGGTTTAGGGTTAGGGTTAGGGTTAAGGTTAGGTTTAGGGTTATAGTTAGGGTTAGGGTTAAGGTTATTTTAGGGTTAGAATTAGGGTTAGGGTTAGGGTTAGCGTTACGGTTAGGTTTAGGGTTAAGTTTCGGGTTAGGGTTAGGTTTAGGGTTTGGTTTAGGTTTAGGGTTAGGGTTAGGTTTAGGTTTAGGGTTTCTGTTAGGGTTAGGGTTAGGGTTAGGGGTAGGGTTTAGGTTAGGGTTAGGGTTTCGGTTAGGTTTAGGACTAGGGTTTGGGTTATGGTTATGGTTAGGGTTAGGTTTAGGGTTAAGGTTATTTTAGGGTTTTGATTAGGGTTAGGGTTAGGGTTAGCATTAGGGGTAGATTTAAGGTTAGGGTTAGGGTTAGTGTTAGGTTTTCGGTTAGGGTTAGATTTAGGGTTTGGTTTAGGTTTAGGGTTAGGTTTAGGGTTAGGTTTAGGGTTTCTGTTAGGGTTAGGGGTAGGGTTAGGGTTAGGGTTTAGGTTTGGTTAGGGTTTCGGTTAGGGTTAGGACTAGGGTTTGGGTTATGGTTATGGTTAGGGTTAGGTTTAGGGTTAAGGTTATTTTAGGGTTAGGATTAGGGTTAGGGTTAAGGTTAGCGTTAGGGGTAGATTTAGGGTTAGGGTTAGGGTTAGTGTTAGGTTTTCGGTTAGGGTTAAATTTATGGTTTGGTTTAGGTTTAGGGCTAGGGTTAGGGTTAGGTTTAGGGTTTCTGTTAGGGTTGGGGGTAGGGTTACGGTTAGGGTTTAGGTTTGGTTAGGGTTTCGGTTAGGGTTAGGACTAGGGTTAGGGTTAGAGTTAGGTTTAGGGTTAGTGTTAGTGTTAGTGTTTGGGTTTGGATTAGGGGTTGAGTTAAGGTTAGGGTTAGTGTTAGGGTTTTGGTTAGGGTTAGGGTTAGGTTTTGGGTTAGGGTTACTATTAGGGTTAGGGTTAGGGTTAGGGTTAGGATTATGGTTTGGTTTGGGTTAGGGTTAGAGTTAGGGTTAGGGTTAGGTTTAGGGTTAGGTTTACGGTTTGGTTTAAGGTCAGGGTTAGGGTAAGGTTTGGTTTAGGGTTAGGGTTAGGGTTAGGTTTAGGGTGAGGTTTTGGGTTTAGGGTTAGGGTTAGGGTTAGGGTTAGGTTTATGTTTAGGGTTAGGATTAGGGTTAGGGTTAGGGTGAGGATTAGGGTTAGGGTTCGGGTTAGGGTTAGGGTTAGGATTTGGTTTTGGGTTAGGGTTAGTGTTAGTGTTAGTTTTAGGGTTAGGTTTTGGGTTTGGGTTAACGTTAGGGTTAGGGTTATCGTTAGGGTTATTGTTAGCGTTAGGGTTACGGTTTTGGTTAGGGTTAGGGTTAGGGTTAGGATTAGGGTTTGGTTTAGGTTTAGGCTTAGGTTTAGGGTTAGGGTTAGAGTTAGTGTTTGGGTTAGGGTAAGGGTTAAGATTAGGGTTAGTGTTAGGCTTAGTGTTAGTCTTAGGGTTTGGGTTAGGATTAGGCTTAGGTTTAGGGTTAGGTTTAGGTTTTCGTTTAGGGTTATGGTTAGGTTTAAGGTTATGTTTAGGGTTAGGATTAGGGTTAGGGTTAGGGTTAGGGTTAGGGTTAGGGTTAGGGTTACGTTTAGGGTTTGGGTTTGGGTTAGGGTTAGTATTAGGTTTAGGGTTAGTGTTTGGGTTTCGGTAAGGTTTAGTGTTAAGGTTAGGGTTTGGTTTTGGTTTAGGGTTAGTGTTAGTGTTAGCGTTAGGGTTTGGGTTTGGTTTAACGTTAGGGTTAGGGTTAGGGTTAGGGTTATTGTTAGCGTTAGGGTTAGGGTTTTGGTTAGGGTTAGGATTAGGGTTAGGATTAGGGTTTGGTTTACGGTTAGGGTTAGGGTTAGGGTTAGGGTTAGGGTTAGGTTTTGGGTTTAGGGTTAGGGTTAGGGTTAGGGTTAGGTTTATGTTTAGGGTTAGGATTAGGGTTAGGGTTAGGGTTAGGGTTAGGGTTAGGGTTCGGGTTAGGGTTAGGGTTAGGGTTAGGGTTTGGTTTTGGGTTAGGGTTAGTGTTAGTGTTAGGGTTAATGTTTGGGTTTGGGATAACGTTAGGGTTATGGTTAGGGTTAGGGTTATTTTTAGCGTTAGGGTTAGGGTTTTGGTTAGGGTTAGGTTTAGGGTTAGGATTAGGGTATGGTTTAGGGTTAGGCTTAGGTTTATGGTTAGGTTTAGGGTTAGTGTTTGGGTTAGGGTAAGGGTTATTTTTAGTGTTAGGGTTAGGGTTAGGGTTAGGTTTAGTGTTAGGGTTAGGGTTAGTGTTGGGGTTTGGGTTAGGATTAGGCTTAGGGTTAGGGTTATTTTTACGTTTTTGTTTAGGGTTATGGTTAGGTTTAGGGTTATGTTTAGACTTAGGATTAGGGTTAGGGTTAGAGTTAGGGTTAGATTTAGGTTTTGGGTTAGGGTTATGGTTTGTTTTAGGGTTAGGGTTAGGGTGAGGATTAGGGTTAGGGTTAGGATTAGGGTTAGGATTAGGGATAGGATTATGATTAGGGTTACAGTTTTGGTTAGGGTTAGGGTTAATGTTAGGGCTACGGTTTGGGTTAGGGTTAGGGTTAGGGTTAGGATTAGGGTTAGGGTTTGGGTTAGGGTTAGGGTTAGGGTTAGGGTTAGGTTTAGAGTTAGGTTTAGGGTTTTGGTTTGGGTTAGGGTTAGGGTTATTGTTTGGGTTAGGGATAGGGCTACGGTTAGAGATGGTGTTTGGGATAGGGATAGGATTAGGGGGAAAGGATAAAGCTAGGGTAAGATTGAGGGGTTAGAGTAAGGGATAGATTTATTGTTTGGGGTCGGTTTAGGGTGTAGTGTTTATGGCTAGAGTTAGGGTTTGGGTTAGGGTTTGGGTTAGGGTTAGGGTTTGGGTTAGGGTTATGGTTTGTTTTAGGGTTAGGGTTAGGGTGAGGATTAGGGTTAGGGTTAGGGTTAGGGTTAGGATTAGGGTTACAGTTTGGGTTAGGGTTAGTGTTAGGGTTTTGGTTAGGGTTAGGTTTACGGTTTGGTTAGGGTTAGTGTTAGGGTAAGGTTTGGTTTACGGTAAGGGTTAGGGTTAGGTTCAGGGTTAGGGTTTGTGTTAGGGTTAGGGTTAGGGTTAGGGTTTGGGTTTGGGTTAGGGTTAGGTTTAGGGTTAGCGTTAGTGTTAGGGTTTGGGTTAGGGTTAGGTTTACGATTAGGTTTAGGATTAGGGTTAGGTTAAGGTTTTGGGTTAGGGTTAGGGTTAGGTTTAGGATTAGGTATAGGATTACGATTAGGGTTACATTTTGTGTTAGGGTTAGAGTTAGGGTTAGGGTTAGGGTTAGGCTTACGGTTTGGGTTAGGGTTAGGGTTAGGATATGGTTTGGTTTAGTGTTAGGGTTAGGCTTAGCTTTAGGGTGAGGTTTTGGGTTTGGGTTAGGGTTCGGTTTAGGGTTAGGGTTAGGGTTTGGGTTTGAGTTAACGTTAGGGTTAGGGTTAGGGTTATTGTTAGCGTTAGGGTTAGATTTTTGTTTAGCGTTAGGATTAGGGTTAGGATTAGGGTTTGATTTAGGTTTAGGGTTAGGGTTAGGGTTAGGGTTATGGTTTGGGTTAGGGTTAGGGTTAGGGTTTGGGTTAGGGTTAGGGTTAGGTTTAGGGTTAGCGTTAGGGTTAGGGTTTGTGTTAGGGTTAGGTTTAGGATTAGGTTTAGGATTAGGGTTAGGTTAAGGTTTTGGATTAGGGTTAGGGTTAGGAAAAGGGTTAGGGTTAGTGTTTGTGTTTGGTTTAAGGTTAGGTTTAGGTTTAGGGTGAGGGTTTGGGTTTGGGTTAATGTTAGGTTTAGGGTTAGGGTTAGGGTTAGGAATAGGGTTTGGGTTAGGGTTAGGGTTAGGGTTAGGTTTTGGGTTAGGGTTAGGGTTAGGTTTAGGGTTTGGGTTAGAGTTAGGGTTAGGTTTAGGTTTAGAATTAGTGTTAGTGTGAGGGTTTGGGTTTGGATTAGGGGTAGAGTTAAGGTTAGGGTTAGTGTTAGGGTTTGGGTTAGGGTTAGGGTTAGGTTTAGGTTTAGAGTTAGTGTTAGTGTGAGGGTTTGGGTTTGGATTAGGTGTAGAGTTAAGGTTAGGGTTAGGGTTAGGGTTTCGGTTAGGGTTAGGGTTAGGGTTAGGGTTTGTGTTAGGCTTAGGGTTAGGGTTAGGTTTAGGGTTTAGGTTACGGTGAGGGTTTCGGTTATGGTTAGGATTAGGGTTAGGGTAAGGGATAGGTTTACAGTTAGTGTTAGTGTGAGGTTTTGGGTTTGTATTAGTGGTAGAGTTAAGGTTAGGGTTAGTGTTAGGGTTCGGGTTAGGGTTAGGGTTAGGTTTTGGGTTAGGGTTAGGGTTAGGGTTAGGGTTTGGGTTAGGGTTAGCGTTAGGGTTAGGGTTTGGTTTAGGGCTACCGTTTGTTTTAGAGTTAGGGTTAGGGTGAGGATTAGGGCTAGGGTTAGGGTTAGGGTTAGGGTTAGGGTTAGGGTTTGGATTTGGGTTAGGGTTAGGGTTAGGGTTAGGGTTAGGGTTAGGGATTGGGTTAGGGTTAGGTATCCGATTAGGTTTAGGATTAGGGTTAGGTTAAGGTTTTGGGTTAGGGTTAGGGTTAGGTTTAGGATTAGGTATAGGATTACGATTAGGGTTACAGTTTGGGTTAGGGATAGAGTTAGGGTTAGGGTTAGGGTTAGGCTTACGGTTTGGGTTAGGGTTAGGGTTAGGGTATGGTTTGGTTTAGTGTTAGGGTTAGGTTTAGCTTTAGGGTGAGGTTTTGGGATTGGGTTAGGGTTAGGTTTAGGGTTAGGGTTAGGGTTTGGGTTTGTGTTAACGTTAGGGTTAGGGTTAGGTTTATTGTTAGCGTTAGGGTTAGATTTTTGTTTAGCGTTAGGATTAGGGTTAGGATTAGGGTTTGATTTAGGTTTAGGGTTAGGGTTAGGGTTATGGTTTGGGTTAGGGTTAGGGTTAGGGTTTGGGTTAGGTTTAGGGTTAGGTTTAGGGTTAGCGTTAGGGTTAGGTTTAGGGTTTGGGTTAGGGTTAGGGTTGGGATAGGTTTAGAGTTAGTGTTAGTGTGAGGGTTTGGGTTTGGATTAGGGGTAGAGTTAAGGTTAGGGTTAGTGTTAGGGTTTAGTTTAGGGTTAGGGTTTGATTTAGGTTTAGAGTTAGTGTTAGTGTGAGGGTTTGCGTTTGGATTAGGATAGATTTAAGGTTAGGTTTAGGGTTAGGTTTTCGGTTAGGTTTAGGGTTAGGGTTAGGGTTAGGGTTTGTGTTAGGCTTAGGGTTAGGGTTAGGGTTAGGGTTTAGGTTACAGTGAGGGTTTCAGTTATGGTTAGGATTAGGGTTAGGGTTAGGGATAGGTTTACAGTTAGTGTTAGTGTGAGGTTTTGGGTTTGGATTCGTGGTAGAGTTAAGGTTAGCGTTAGTGTTAGGGTTCGGGTTAGGGTTAGGGTTAGGTTTTGGGTTAGGGTTAGGGTTAGGGTTAGCGTTAGGGTTTGGGTTAGGGTTAGGTTTATGGTTTGGTTTGGGTTAGGGTTAGAGTTAGTTTTAGGTTTAGGTTTAGGGTGAGGTTTACGGTTTGGTTTAAGGTTAGGATTAGGGTAAGGTTTGGTTTAGGGTTAGGTTTAGGGTTAGGTTTAGGGTGAGGTTTTGGGTTTAGGGTTTTTGTTAGGGTTAGGGTTAGGGTTAGGGTTAGGGTTAGGGTTAGGGTTAGGGATTGGGTTAGGGTTAGGGTTAAGGTTTGGGTTAGTGTTAGGTTTAGGGTTTGGGTTTGGGTTAGGGTTAAGGTTAGGGATAGGGTTAGGGTTAGTGTTTGCGTAGCGTTAGGGTTATTGTTATTTTTAGGATTAGCGTTTAGGTTAGCGTTAGGGTTAGGGTTAGGTTTAGGGTTAGGGTTAGGGTTAATGTTAGTGTTTGGGTTAGGGTTAGGGTTAGGGTTAGGGTTACGTTTAGTGTTAGGTTTAGGTTTAGGGTTAGGGTTAGGATTCATATTAGGTTTTGGGTTAGGGTTATGGTTAAGATTTGCGTTTGGGTTAGGGTTAGGTTTAGGGTTAGGGTTAGGGTTAGGGTTAGGGTTTGGGTTTGGTTAAGAGTTAGGGCTAGGGTAAGGAATAGTGTTTGCATTAGGGTTAGGGTTAGGGTTAGGATTAGGGTTTGGGTTAGGGTTAGGGTTTGGGTTATGGTTAGGGTTAGGGCTAGGCTTAGGGTTAGGGTTAGGGTTAGAGTTTAGGGTCAGGGTTAGGGTTAGTGTAAGGTTTAGGGTTATGGTTAGATTTAGGGTTAGGGTTAGCGTTAGGGTTTGGGTTGGGTTACGGTTAGGGGTTAGTGTTACGATTACGGTACGGTTAGGGTTAGTGTTTGCATTTGGGTTCGGGATAGGTTTAGGGTTAGGGTTAGGAATAGGGTTAGAGTTTGGGCTAGGGCTAGATTAGGGTGAGGGTTTTGGTTTTGGTTTGGGTTAGATTTAGGGTTAGGGTTTGGGTTAGGGTTAGGATTATGGTTAGGGTTAGCCTTAGGGTTATGGTTTCGGTTTCGATTAGGGTTAGGGTTAGCGTTAGGGTTTGATTAGGGTTAGATTTAGGGTTAGGGTTAGGGTTTGGGTTAGGGTTAGGGTTTGTGTTTCTGTTAGGTTTAGGGCTATTGTTTGGGTTATTGTTAGGTTTATGGTTATGGTTAGCGTTAGGGTTACGGTTTTGGTTAGGGTAAGGGTTAGGGGTTAGGCTTAGGCTTAGGATTTGGGTTACGGTTAGGTTTAGGGTTAGGGTTAGGGTATGGTTTGGTTTAGTGTTAGGGTTAGGCTTAGCTTTAGGGTGAGGTTTTGGGTTTGGGTTAGGGTTAGGTTTAGGGTTAGGGTTTGGGTTTGAGTTAACGTTAGGGTTAGGGTTAGGGTTATTGTTAGCGTTAGGGTTAGATTTTTGTTTAGCGTTAGGATTAGGGTTAGGATTAGGGTTTGATTTAGGTTTAGGGTTAGGGTTAGGGTTAGGGTTATGGTTTGGGTTAGGGTTAGGGTTAGGGTTTGGGTTAGGGTTAGGGTTAGGTTTAGGGTTAGCGTTAGGGTTAGGGTTTGTGTTAGGGTTAGGTTTAGGATTAGGTTTAGGATTAGGGTTAGGTTAAGGTTTTGGATTAGGGTTAGGGGTAGGAAAAGGGTTAGGGTTAGTGTTTGTGTTTGGTTTACGGTTAGGTTTAGGTTTAGGGTGAGGGTTTGGGTTTGGGTTAATGTTAGGTTTAGGGTTAGGGTTAGGGTTAAGAATAGGGTTTGGGTTAGGGTTAGGGTTAGGGTTAGGTTTTGGGTTAGGGTTAGGGTAAGGTTTAGGGTTTGGGTTAGGGTTAGGGTTAGGTTTAGGTTTAGAATTAGTGTTAGTGTGAGGGTTTGGGTTTGGATTAGGGGTAGAGTTAAGGTTAGGGTTAGTGTTAGGGTTTGGGTTAGGGTTAGGGTTAGGTTTAGGTTTAGAGTTAGTGTTAGTGTGAGGGTTTGGGTTTGGATTAGGTGTAGAGTTAAGGTTAGGGTTAGGGTTAGGGTTTCGGTTAGGGTTAGGGTTAGGGTTAGGGTTTGTGTTAGGCTTAGGGTTAGGGTTAGGTTTAGGGTTTAGGTTACGGTGAGGGTTTCGGTTATGGTTAGGATTAGGGTTAGGGTAAGGGATAGGTTTACAGTTAGTGTTAGTGTGAGGTTTTGGGTTTGGATTAGTGGTAGAGTTAAGGTTAGGGTTAGTGTTAGGGTTCGGGTTAGGGTTAGGGTTAGGTTTTGGGTTAGGGTTAGGGTTAGGGTTAGGGTTAGGGTTTGGGTTAGGGTTAGCGTTAGGGTTAGGGTTTGGTTTAGGGTTATCGTTTGTTTTAGTGTTAGGGTTAGGGTGAGGATTAGGGTTAGGGTTAGGGTTAGGGTTAGGGTTAGGGTTAGGGTTAGGGTTTGGATTTGGGTTAGGGTTAGGGTTAGGGTTAGGGTTAGGGTTTGGGTTAGGGTTAGGGTTAGGGTTTGGGTTAGGGTTAGGTTTACGATTAGGTTTAGGATTAGGGTTAGGTTAAGGTTTTGGGTTAGGGTTAGGGTTAGATTTAGGATTAGGTATAGGATTACGATTAGGGTTACAGTTTGGGTTAGGGTTAGAGTTAGGGTTAGGGTTAGGGTTAGGCTTACGGTTTGGGTTAGGGTTAGGGTTAGGGTATGGTTTGGTTTAGTGTTAGGGTTAGGTTTAGCTTTAGGGTGAGGTTTTGGGATTGGGTTAGGGTTAGGTTTAGGGTTAGGGTTAGGGTTTGGGTTTGTGTTAACGTTAGGGTTAGGGTTAGGTTTATTGTTAGCGTTAGGGTTAGATTTTTGTTTAGCGTTAGGATTAGGGTTAGGATTAGGGTTTGATTTAGGTTTAGGGTTAGGGTTAGGGTTAGGGTTATGGTTTGGGTTAGGGTTAGGGTTAGGGTTTGGGTTAGGTTTAGGGTTAGGTTTAGGGTTAGCTTTAGGGTTAGGTTTAGGGTTTGGGTTAGGGTTAGGGTTGGGATAGGTTTAGAGTTAGTGTTAGTGTGAGGGTTTGGGTTTGGATTAGGGGTAGAGTTAAGGTTAGGGTTAGTGTTAGGGTTTAGTTTAGGGTTAGGGTTTGATTTAGGTTTAGAGTTAGTGTTTGTGTGAGGGTTTGCGTTTGGATTAGGATAGATTTAAGGTTAGGTTTAGGGTTAGGTTTTCGGTTAGGTTTAGGGTTAGGGTTAGGTTTAGGGTTTGTGTTAGGCTTAGGGTTAGGGTTAGGGTTAGGGTTTAGGTTACAGTGAGGGTTTCAGTTATGGTTAGGATTAGGGTTAGGGTTAGGGATAGGTTTACAGTTAGTGTTAGTGTGAGGTTTTGGGTTTGGATTCGTGGTAGAGTTAAGGTTAGCGTTAGTGTTAGGGTTCGGGTTAGGGTTAGGGTTAGGTTTTGGGTTAGGGTTAGGGTTAGGGTTAGCGCTAGGGTTTGGGTTAGGGTTAGGTTTATGGTTTGGTTTGGGTTAGGGTTAGAGTTAGTTTTAGGTTTAGGTTTAGGGTGAGGTTTACGGTTTGGTTTAAGGTTAGGATTAGGGTAAGGTTTGGTTTAGGGTTAGGTTTAGGGTTAGGTTTAGGGTGAGGTTTTGGGTTTAGGGTTTTTGTTAGGGTTAGGGTTAGGGTTAGGGTTAGGGTTAGGGTTAGGGTTAGGGATTGGGTTAGGGTTAGGGTTAAGGTTTGGGTTAGTGTTAGGTTTAGGGTTTGGGTTTGGGTTTGGGTTAAGGTTAGGGATAGGGTTAGGGTTAGTGTTTGCGTTAGCGTTAGGGTTATTGTTATTTTTAGGATTAGCGTTTAGGTTAGCGTTAGGGTTAGGGTTAGGTTTAGGGTTAGGGTTAGGGTTAATGTTAGTGTTTGGGTTAGGGTTAGGGTTAGGGTTAGGGTTACGTTTAGTGTTAGGTTTAGGTTTAGGGTTAGGGTTAGGATTAATATTAGGTTTTGGGTTAGGGTTATGGTTAAGGTTTGCGTTTGGGTTAGGGTTAGGTTTAGGGTTAGGGTTAGGGTTAGGGTTAGGGTTTGGGTTTGGTTAAGAGTTAGGGCTAGGGTAAGGAATAGGGTTTGCATTAGGGTTAGGGTTAGGGTTAGGATTAGGGTTTGGGTTAGGGTTAGGGTTTGGGTTATGGTTAGGGTTAGGGTTAGGTTTAGGGTTAGGGTTAGGGTTAGAGTTTAGAGTCAGGGTTAGGGTTAGTGTAAGGTTTAGGGTTATGGTTAGATTTAGGGTTAGGGTTAGCGTTAGGGTTTGGGTTGGGTTACGGTTAGGGGTTAGTGATACGATTACGGTACGGTTAGGGTTAGTGTTTGCATTTGGGTTCGGGATAGGTTTAGGGTTAGGGTTAGGAATAGGGTTAGAGTTTGGGCTAGGGCTAGATTAGGGTGAGGGTTTTGGTTTTGGTTTGGGTTAGATTTAGGGTTAGGGTTTGGGGTAGGGTTAGGATTATGGTTAGGGTTAGCCTTAGGGTTATGGTTTCGGTTTCGATTAGGGTTAGGGTTAGCGTTAGGGTTTGATTAGGGTTAGATTTAGGGTTAGGGTTAGGGTTTGGGTTAGGGTTAGGGTTTGGGTTTCTGTTAGGTTTAGGGCTATGGTTTGGGTTATTGTTAGGTTTATGGTTATGGTTAGCGTTAGGGTTACGGTTTTGGTTAGGGTAAGGGTTAGGGGTTAGGCTTAGGCTTAGGATTTGGGTTACGGTTAGGTTTAGGGTTAGGGTTAGGGTTTGGGTTAGTTTTAGGGTTAGGTTTAGGGTTAATTTTAGGGTTATTGTTTGGGTTAGGGTTTGGGTTAGGGTTAGGGTTTCCGTTTGGATTAGGGTTAGGTTTAGGGTTAAGGTTAGGGTTAGGGTTTGTTATAGGGTTAGGCTTAGGGTTAGGATTTGGTTTTGGAGGTGGGTGATGGTTAGGGTTAGGGTTAGAATTTCGGTTAGGGTAAGGATTAGGGTTCGGGTTAGGGTTAGGTTTAGGGTTAAGATCAGGGTCAGGGTCAGGGTTTGTGTTAGGGTTATTGTTAGGGTAAGGGTTTGGGTTAGGGTTAGGGTGATGGTTAGGATTTGGTTTAGGGTTGGGGATATGGATAGGTTTTGGGTGTGGGTTAGTGTTAGGGTTAGGATTAGGGTTAGATTTTGGGTTAGGGTTAGGTTTAGGTTTTGGGTTAGGGTTAGGGTTAGGGTTAGGGTTCAGGTTTGGGATTGGGTTAGGGCTAGGGTCAGGGTTAGGGTTAGGGTTTGTGTTAGTGTTAGTGTTAGGGTTAGGATTAGGGTTTGGTTTAGTGTTAGGCTTATGGTTAAGGTTAGGTTTAGGGTTTGGGTTAGGGTTAGGTTTTGGGTTAGGTTTAGGGTTACAGTTAGGTTTAGGGTTAGGGTTAGGGTTAGGGTTAGGGTTAGGGTTAGGGTTAGGGTTAGAGTTAGGGGTAGGGTTAGGGTTTGAGTTTGGTTTTGGGTTACGTTAGAGTTAGGATTAGGGTTACGTTTAGCGTTAGGGTTAGGGTTAGTGTATGGGTTAGGGTTAGGATTTGGGTTAGGATTAGGGTTAAGGTTAGGGTTTGGGTTAGGGTTAGGGTTAGGGTTAGGGTTAGGATTAGAATTTGCCTTAGATTTACGTTTAGGGTTAGGGTTAGGGATTGGGTTAGGGTTAGGGTTAGGTTTAGGGTTAGGGTTTGGGTTAGGGTTAGGGTTAGGGTTAGGGTTTGGGTTAGGGTTAAGTTTAGGGTTTGAATTAGGGTTAGTATTAGTATTAGGGTATGGGTTATGGTTAGGGTTTGGGTTTGGGTTAAAGTAGGGTTAGGGTTAGGGTTTGGGTAAAGGTTAGGGTTTGCGTTAGGGTTAGTGTTAGGGTTAGGGTTAGGGTTAGGGTTAGGGTTTGAGTTCGGTTTAGGTTTAGGTTAGGGTTAAGTTTTAGGGCTTAGGGTTTAGGGTTCGGGTTTGGGTTAGGGTCAGGGTTAGGGTTAGGTTTAGGGTTTGGGTTAGTGTTAGGGTTACGGTTAGGGTTAGTGTTAAGGTTACGGTTTGGGTTAGCTTAGCATTTGAATTAGGGTTAGGGTTAGACTTAGGGTTTGGGTTAGGGTTAGGTTTTGGGTTTGGATTAGGGTTAGGGTTAGGGTTAGGTTTAGGGTTTGTGTTAGGGTTAGGGCTTGGGTTTGCGTTAGCGTTATTGATAGGGTTTGGATTTGGATTAAGGTTAGGGTTATGGCTAGGGTTAGGGTTTGGGTTAGGGTTTGGATTAGGGTATGGTTTAGGGTTAGTGTTAGATTTAGGGTATGGGTTAGGATTAGGGTTTTGGTTTGAGTTAAAGTTAGGGTTAGGGTTAGGGTTTGAGTTAGGGTTGGGGTTGGGGTTTGGGTTTGGTTTAGGTTTCCTGTTGCGATTCGGGTTTGGGTTTGGGTTGAGGTTGGGTTAGGGGTGGGTTTAGGGGTAGGGTTGGGGGTAGGGATAGGTTTAGGGTTTGGGTTAGGTTTAGGGTTAGGCTTAAGGTTAGGGTTAGTGTTAGGGTTAAGGTTAGGGTTTCGGTTTTTGTTAGGGATAGGGTTAGGGTTTGGGTTAGGGTTAAGGTTAGAGTTAGGGTTAGGCTTAGGGTTTGGGTTAGGGGTAGGATTAAGATTAGGATTAGGGTTAGGGATTGCGTTAGGGTTAGGGTTAGGCTTAGGGTTAGTGTTAGGTTTAGGGTTTGGGTTTGGGTTAGGTTTACGGTTAGGGTTAGGGTTAGGGTTAGAGTTAGGGCTTAGGTTAGGGTTAGGGTTACGGTTAAGGTTAGAGTTTAGTGGTTAGGAGTTGGGGTTACTGTTAGGATTAGGATTAGGGTTAGGGTTAGGGTTTGGGTTAGGTTTAGGGTTAGGGTTAGGGTTAGGGTTTGGTTTAGGTTTAGGGATAGGGTTAGGGTTTGGGTTTGGGTTAGGGTTAGAGTTAGGGTTAGGGTTTGGGTTCGGGTTAGGTTTAGGGTTAGGGTTAAGGTTAGGGGTGAGTGGGTAGGCTTTAGCCTTAGGGTTAGGGTTATGGTTTCGGTTAGGGTTAGGGTTAGGGTTAGGGTTAAGGTTAGGGGTTAGTGGGTAGGTTTTAGCCTTAGTGTTAGGGTTATGGTTTGGGTTAGGGTTAGGGTTATGGTTAGGGTTTGGGTTAGGGTTTGGTTTTGGGTTAGGGTTAGGGTTTGGACTTGGTTTAGACTTAGGCTTAGGTCTAGCATTAGGTTTTGGGTTAGGGTTAGGGTTAGGTTTAGCTTTAGGGTTAGGGTTTGGGTTAGGTTTAGAGTTAGGGTTAGGGTTAGGGTTAGTGGTTAGGAGTTGGTGTTACTGTGAGGGTTAGGGCTGGGTTAAGGTTTTGGATAGTGTTAGGGATAGGGTTAGGGTTCGGGTTTGGGTTAGGGTTAGTGTTAGGTTTAGGGTTTGGGTTAGGGTTAGGGTTAGGTTTAGGGCTAGGCTTAGGGTTTGGGTTAGGTTTAGGGTTAGGGTTATGGTTAGAGGTTAGTGGTTAGGAGTTGGTGTTACTGTGAGGGTTAGGATTAGGGTTAGGGTTAGGGTTTGGGTTAGAGTTATTGTTAGGGTTAGGGTTAGGGTTAGTGTTAGGATTAGGGTTTGTGTTTGTGTTAGGGTTGGTTTAGGGTTAGGGTTAGGAATAGGGTTAGGGTTAGGGTTAGGGATAGGGATAGTGTAAGGATTTGGGTTTGGGTTTGGATTACGGTTAGGGTTAGGTTTTAGGGTATGAATTTGGGTTAGGGTTAGGGTTATGGCTAGGGTTAGGATTTGGGTTCGGTATAGGGTTAGGATAGGTTTAGGGCTTAGGGGTTTCGGTTAGGGTTTGGGTTAGGGTTAGGGTTAGTGTTAGCTTTAGGATTTGGGTTAGTGTTAGTGTTACGGTTAGCGGTAGTGTTAAGGTTAGGGTTTGGGTTAGCTTAGGGTTTGGGTTAGGGTTAGGGTGAGGGTTAGAGTTAGGGTTTGGGTTAAGGTTAGGGGTAGGGTTTGGTTTAGGGTTATTGTTAGGGTTAGGGTTAGGCTTTGGGTTAGGATTAGTGTTAGGTTTAGGGTTTGGGTTAGGGTTAGGGTTAGGTTTAGGGTTAGGTTTAGGGTTTGTGTTAGGGTTAGGGTTTGGGTTTGGGTTAAGGTTAGGGTTAGCGTTAGGTTTAGGCTTTGTGTTAGGGTTAGGGTTTGGTTTTGGTTAGCGTTAGAGTTAGGATTAGCGTTAGGTTTAGGTTAGGGTTAGTGTTTGCATTTGGGTTCAGGATAGGTTTAGGGTTAGGGTTAGGAATAGGGTTAGAGTTTGGGTTAGGGTTAGGGTAGGGTTAGGGTTTGGGTTTGGGTTTGGGTTTGGTTTAGTGTTAGGGTTTGGGTTAGGGTTAGGATTAGGGTTAGGTTTAGGATTAGGGTTAGGGTTTCGATTTGGATTAGGGTTAGGGTTAGGGTTAGGGTTTGATTACGGTTAGATTTAGTGTTAGGGTTAGGGTTTGGGTTAGTTTTAGGGTTAGGTTTAGGGTCAATTTTAGGGTTAGGGTTTGGCTTAGGGTTAGGTTTAGGGTTAGCGTTTGCGTTTGGGTCAGGGTTAGGTTTAGGGTTAAGGTTAGGGTTAGCGATTGTTATAGGGTTAGGCTTAGTGTTAGGGTTTGGGTTTCTGTTAGGCTTAGGGCTATGGTTTGGGTTATTGTTAGGTTTAGGGTTATGGTTAGCGTTAGGGTTACGGTTAGGTTTAGGGTAAGGGTTAGGGGTTAGGCTTAGGCTTAGGGTTTGGGTTAGGGTTAGGTTTAGGGTTAGGGTTAGGGTTTGGGTTAGTTTTCGCGTTAGGCTTAGGGTCAATTTTAGGGTTAGGGTTTGGCTTAGGGTTAGGATTAGGGTTAGGGTTAGGGTTAGTGATTGTTATAGGGTTAAGCTCAGGGTTAGGGTTTGGTTTTGGGGGTGGGTGATGGTTAGGGTTAGGGTTAGAATTTCGGTTAGGTTAAGGGTTAGGGTTAGGGTTCGGGTTAGGGTTAGGGTTAGGGTTAGTGTTTGCGTTAGTGTTAGGGTTTGGTTAGGGTTAGGTTTAGGGTTTGGTTTAGGGTTAGGTTTTGGGTTAGGGTTAGGGTTACGGTTTGGGTTAGGGTTAGGGTTTACGGATTGGATTTGGGTTACACTTAGGGTTAGGTTTAGGTTTAGCGTTAGGGTTAGGGTTAGGGTTTAGTTTAGGTTTAGGATTAGGGTTAGGTTTGGGGTTAGGTTTGGGGTTAGAGTTTGGATTAGCGTTAGGGTTTGGGTTAGGATTTGGGTTTGGTTTTGGGTTAGCGTTAGAGTTAGGATTAGGGTTAGGTTTAGCGTTAGGGTTAGGTTTAGGGTATGGGTTCGGGTTAGTGTTTGGATTAGGACTAGGGTTAATGTTAGGGTTTGGGTTAGGGTTAGGGTTAGCGTTTGGGTTAGCATTAGGGTGAGGGTTAGGATTAGGGTTAGGGTTAATGTTGGGTTTGGGTTAGGGTTAGTGTTGCGGTTAGGGTTAGGTTTAGGGTTACGGTTAGTATTAATGTTAGGGTTTGGGTTAGTGTTAGGGTTACGGTTAGGGTTAGGGTTTGGTTTAGGGTTAGGTTTAGGTTCAGGGTTAAAGTTAGGGTTTGGTTTTGGGTTAGGGTTAGGGTTAGGGTTAGGGTTAGGGTTTTCGTTTGAGTTAGGGTTATGTTTAGGGTGAGGGTTAGGGTTAGGGTTTCGGTTAAGATTTGGGTTACGGTTAGGGTTAGCCTTAGGCTTAGGGTTCGGTTTCGGGTTTTGGTAAGGGTTTCGTTTAGTTTTAGGGTTACGGTTAGAGGTGGGGCTTGGTTTGGGGTGAGGGTCAGGTTTAGTGTTAGGTTTAGTGTTAGGGTTAGGGTTTGGGTTAGTCTTAGGGTTAGGGTTCGCGTTACGGTTTAGGTAAGGATAAGGGTTAGGGTTTGGGTTTGTGTTAACGTTAGGTTTAGGATTAGAGTTAATTTTAGGGATTGGGTTAGGATTAGGGTTTGGCTTAGGGTTAGGGTCAGGTTTAGGGTTAGGGATTGGGTTAGGGTTAGGGTTAAGGTTTGGGTTAGTGTTAGGTTTGGGGTTTGGGTTTGGGTTAGGGTTAAGTTTAGGGATAGGGTTAGGGTTAGTGTTTGCGTTAGCGTTAGGGTTATTGTTAGGTTTAGGATTAGCGTTTAGGTTAGCGTTAGGGTTAGGTTTAGGGTTAGGGTTAGGGTTAGGGTTAATGTTAGTGTTTGGGTTAGGGTTAGGGTTAGGGTTAGGGTTACGTTTAGTGTTAGGTTTAGGTTTAGGGTTAGGGTTAGGATTAATATTAGGTTTTGGGTTAGGGTTACGGTTACGGTTTGCGTTTGGGTTAGGGTTAGGTTTAGGGTTAGGGTTAGGGTTAGGGTTAGGTTTTGGCTTTGGTTAAGAGGTAGGGCTAGGGTAAGGAATAGGGTTTGCATTAGGGTTAGGGTTAGGGTTAGGGTTAGGGTTTGGGTTAGGTTTAGAGTTAGGGTTAGGGTTAGGGTTAGTGGTTAGAAGTTGGTGTTACTGTGAGGGTTAGGGCTGGGTTAAGGTTTTGGATAGTGTTAGGGATAGGGTTAGGGTTCGGGTTTGGG
>JAJHUQ010000046.1:2227500-2235000 GCA_035773235.1 Eospalax fontanierii | reverse complement strand
GTTAGGTTAGTGTTAGGGTTAGGGTTTGGGTTTGGGTTAGGGTTAGGGTTAGGTTTAGGGTTTGGGTTTGGGTTATGTTTAGGGTTAGCGTTAGGGTTAGGGTTTCTGTTAGGGTTAGGGTTAGGGTTAGGTTTAGGGTTAGGATTTGGGTTTGGGTTAGGGATAGGGTGTGGATTTGGGATAGGGTTAGGGTTATGGCTAGGGTTAGGGTTTGGGTTAGGGTTAGGATTAGGGTTTGGGTTAGGGTTAGAGTTAGAATTAGGGTATGGGTTAGGGTTACTGTTTGGGTTTGGGTTAAAGTTAGGGTTAGGTTTAGTTTTTGTGTTAGGGTTAGGGTCAGATTAGGGTTAGGGTTAGGGCTTAGGGGTTTGGGTTAGGGTTTGCTTTAGGGTTTGGGTTACTGTTATGGTTACGGTTAGGGTTAGTGTTAAGGTTAAGGTTTAGGTTAGCTTAGGGTTTGGGTTAGGGTTTGGGTTAGAGTTAAGGTTTGGGTTAGGGTTAGGTTTTGGGTATGGGTTAGGGTTAGGGTTAGGGTTAGGTTTAGGCTTTGTGTTAGGTTTAGGGTTTGGGTTTGGGTTAGGGTTAGGGTTAGGGTTTGGATTTGGATTAGGGTTAGGTTTATGGCTAGCGTTAGTGTTTGGGTTAGGGTTAGGATTAGGGTTTGGGTTAGGGTTAGGGTTGGATTTAGGGTATGGGTTAGGGTTAGGGTTTGGGTTTGAGTTAAAGTTAGGGTTAGGGTTAGGGTTTTGGTTAGGGTTAGGCTTTGCTTTAGGGTTAGGGTTAGATTTAGGGTTAGGGTTAGGCTTAGGGTTAGGGTTTGGGTTAGGGTTACGGTTACGGTTAAGGTTAGAGGTTAGTGGTAAGGAGTTGGGGTTACTATTAGGGTTAGGATTGGGGTTAGGGTTAGGGTTTGTGTTAGGGTTAGTGTTAGGGTTAGGGTTATTGTTAGTGTTAGGATTAGGGTTTGTGTTTGGGTTAGGGTTGGTTTAAGGTTAGGTTTAGGAATAGTGTTAGGGTTAGGGTTAGGGTTAGAATTAGGGTATGGGTTATGGTTATGGTTAGGGTTAGGGTTACGGTTTGGTTTAGGGTTAGTGTTAGAATTAGGTTATGGGTTAGGTTTAGGGTTTGGGTTTGGGTTAAAGATAGGGTTAGGTTTAGGGTTTGGATTAGGGTTAGGCTTTGCGTTAGGGTTAGTGTTAGGGTTAGGGTTAGGGTTAGGGTTAGGGTTAGGGTTAGTGTTAGGGTTAGGTTTTGGGTTAGGGTTAGGGTTAGGGTTTGGTTTTGGTTAGCGTTAGAGTTAGGATCAGCGTTAGGTTTAGGTTAGGGTTAGTGTTTGCATTTGGGTTCGGGATAGGTTTAGGGTTAGGGTTAGGAATAGGGTTAGAGTTTGGGTTAGGGTTAGGGTAGGGTTAGGGTTTGGGTTTGGGTTTGGGTTAGGTTTAGGGTTAGGATTTGTGTTAGGGTTAGGATTAGGGTTAGGTTTAGGGTTAGGGTTAGGGTTTCGGTTTGGATTATGGTTAGGTTTAGGCTTAGGGTTTGATTACGGTTAGATTTAGTGTTAGGGTTAGGGTTTGGGTTAGTTTTAGGGTTAGGTTTAGGGTCAATTTTAGGGTTAGGGTTTGGCTTAGGGTTAGGTTTAGGGTTAGGGTTTGCGTTTGGGTCAGGGTTAGGTTTAGGGTTAAGGTTAGGGTTAGCGATTGTTATAGGGTTAGGCTTAGTGTTAGGGTTTGGGTTTCTGTTAGGGTTAGGGCTATGGTTTGGGTTATTGTTAGGTTTAGGGTGATGGTTAGCGTTAGGGTTACGGTTAGGGTTAGGGTAAGGCTTATTGGTTAGCCTTAGGCTTAGGGTTTGGGTTAGGGTTAGCTTTAGGGTTAGGGTTAGGGTTTGGGTTAGCTTTAGGGTTAGGTTTACGGTCAATTTTAGGGTTAGGGTTTGGCTTAGTGTTAGGTTTAGGGTTAGGGTTTGCGTTTGGGTCAGGGTTAGGTTTAGGGTTAAGGTTAGGGTTAGCGATTGTTATAGGGTTAAGCTTAGGGTTAGGGTTTGGTTTTGGGGGTGGGTGATGGTTAGAGTTAGGGTTAGAATTTCGGTTAGGTTAAGGGTTAGGGTTCGGGTTAGGGTTAGGGTTAGTGTTTGCGTTAGTGTTAGGGTTTGCTTAGGGTTAGGTTTAGGGTTAAGGTTAGGGTTAGCGATTGTTATAGGGTTAAGCTTAGGGTTAGGGTTTGGTTTTGGGGGTGGGTGATGGTTAGGGTTAGGGTTAGAATTTCGGTTAGGTTAAGGGTTAGGGTTCGGGTTAGGGTTAGGGTTAGGGTTAGTGTTTGCGTTAGTGTTAGGGTTTGGTTAGGGTTAGGTTTAGGGTTTGGTTTAGGGTTAGGTTTTGGGTTAGGGTTAGGGTTACGGTTTGGGTTAGGGTTAGGGTTTACGGATTGGATTTGGGTTATACTTAGGGTTAGGTTTAGGTTTAGCGTTAGGGTTAGGGTTAGGGTTTAGTTTAGGTTTAGGGTTAGGGTTAGGGTTTGGGTTAGGGTTTGGGTGAGAGTTATGGTTAAGGTTTGGGTTAGGGTTAGGGTTAAGGTTTGGGTTAATGTTAGGGATAGCGTTAGCATTCGGGTTTGGGTTAGGGTTAGTGTTAGGGTTAGGGTTTGGGTTAGGGTTAGGATTAGGGTTTGGGTTTGGGTTAGGGTTGGGTTAGGCTTAGGGGTAGGGTTTGGGTTAGGGTTAGGGCTAGGGTTAGCATTAGGTTTTGAGTTTGGGTTAAGGTTAGAGATAGGGTTAGGGTTTGGATTTTGTTTGGGGATAGGGTGAGGGTTATGGTTATGTCTTCGTCTATTGTTAGAGATAGTTTTAGTGTTTGGGTAAGGGTAAAGTTAATTGTTTGGATTTTTTATAGGAAAAAGGTTAGGGTGTGGGTTAGGGTAAGGGTTAGAGTTAGGGTTAGGTTTAGGGTTTGGGTTAGGGTTAGGATTAAGATTAGGATTAGGGTTAGGGTTTGCGTTAAGGTTAGGGTTAGGCTTAGGGGTAGGGTTTGCTTTTGGATGAGGGTTATGGTTGGGTTTAGGGTATGGATTTGGGATAGGGTTAGGGTTATGGCTAGGGTTAGGGTTTGGGTTAGGGCTAGGATTAGGGTTTGGGTTAGGGTTAGCATTAGAATTAGGGTATGGGTTAGGGTTAAGGTTTGGGTTTCCGTGAAAGTTAGGGTTAGGGTTAGGGTTTGCATTAGGGTTAGGTTAGTGTTAGGGTTAGGGTTTGGGTTTGGGTTAGGGTTAGGGTTAGGGTTAGGGTCTGGGTTTGGGTTATGTTTAGGGTTAGCGTTAGGGTTAGGGTTTCTGTTAGGGTTAGGGTTAGGGTTAGGTTTAGGGTTAGGATTTGGGTTTGGGTTAGGGATAGGGTTTGGATTTGGGATAGGGTTAGGGTTATGGCTAGGGTTAGGGTTTGGGTTAGGGTTAGGATTAGGGTTTGGGTTAGGGTTAGAGTTAGAATTAGGGTATGGGTTAGGGTTACTGTTTGGGTTTGGGTTAAAGTTAGGGTTAGGTTTAGTGTTTGTGTTAGGGTTAGGGTCAGATTAGGGTTAGGGTTAGGGCTTAGGGGTTTGGGTTAGGGTTTGCTTTAGGGTTTGGGTTACTGTTATGGTTACGGTTAGGGTTAGTGTTAAGGTTAAGGTTTAGGTTAGCTTAGGGTTTGGGTTAGGGTTTGGGTTAGAGTTAAGGTTTGGGTTAGGGTTAGGTTTTGGGTATGGGTTAGGGTTAGGGTTAGGGTTAGGTTTAGGCTTTGTGTTAGGTTTAGGGTTTGGGTTTGGGTTAGGGTTAGGGTTAGGGTTTGGATTTGGATTAGGGTTAGGTTTATGGCTAGCGTTAGTGTTTGGGTTAGGGTTAGGATTAGGGTTTGGGTTAGGGTTAGGGTTAGATTTAGGGTATGGGTTAGGGTTAGGGTTTGGGTTTGAGTTAAAGTTAGGGTTAGGGTTAGGGTTTGGGTTAGGGTTAGGGTTTGCTTTAGGGTTAGGGTTAGATTTAGGGTTAGGGTTAGGCTTAGGGTTAGGGTTTGGGTTAGGGTTACGGTTACGGTTAAGGTTAGAGGTTAGTGGTAAGGAGTTGGGGTTACTATTAGGGTTAGGATTGGGGTTAGGGTTAGGGTTTGTGTTAGGGTTAGTGTTAGGGTTAGGGTTATTGATAGTGTTAGGATTAGGGTTTGTGTTTGGGTTAGGGTTGGTTTAAGGTTAGGCTTAGGAATAGGGTTAGGGTTAGGTTTAGGGTTAGAATTAGGGTATGGGTTATGGTTATGGTTAGGGTTAGGGTTACGGTTTGGTTTAGGGTTAGTTTTAGAATTAGGTTATGGGTTAGGTTTAGGGTTTGGGTTTGGGTTAAAGATAGGGTTAGGTTTAGGGTTTGGATTAGGGTTAGGCTTTGCGTTAGGGTTAGTGTTAGGGTTAGGGTTAGGGTTAGGGTTAGGGTTATTGTTAGGGTTAGGTTTTGGGTTAGGGTTAGGGTTAGGGTTTGGTTTTGGTTAGCGTTAGAGTTAGGATCAGCGTTAGGTTTAGGTTAGGGTTAGTGTTTGCATTTGGGTTCGGGATAGGTTTAGGGTTAGGGTTAGGAATAGGGTTAGAGTTTGGGTTAGGGTTAGGGTAGGGTTAGGGTTTGGGTTTGGGTTTGGGTTAGGTTTAGGGTTAGGATTTGTGTTAGGGTTAGGATTAGGGTTAGGTTTAGGGTTAGGGTTAGGGTTTCGGTTTGGATTATGGTTAGGTTTAGGCTTAGGGTTTGATTACGGTTAGATTTAGTGTTAGGGTTAGGGTTTGGGTTAGTTTTAGGGTTAGGTTTAGGGTCAATTTTAGGGTTAGGGTTTGGCTTAGGGTTCGGTTTAGGGTTAGGGTTTGCGTTTGGGTCAGGGTTAGGTTTAGGGTTAAGGTTAGGGTTAGCGATTGTTATAGGGTTAGGCTTAGTGTTAGGGTTTGGGTTTCTGTTAGGGTTAGGGCTATGGTTTGGGTTATTGTTAGGTTTAGGGTGATGGTTAGCGTTAGGGTTACGGTTAGGGTTAGGGTAAGGGTTATTGGTTAGGCTTAGGCTTAGGGTTTGGGTTAGGGTTAGGTTTAGGGTTAGGGTTAGGGTTTGGGTTAGTTTTAGGGTTAGGTTTAGGGTCAATTTTAGGGTTAGGGTTTGGCTTAGGGTTAGGTTTAGGGTTAGGGTTTGCGTTTGGGTCAGGGTTAGGTTTAGGGTTAAGGTTAGGGTTAGCGATTGTTATAGGGTTAAGCTTAGGGTTAGGGTTTGGTTTTGGGGGTGGGTGATGGTTAGAGTTAGGGTTAGAATTTCGGTTAGGTTAAGGGTTAGGGTTCGGGTTAGGGTTAGGGTTAGGGTTAGTGTTTGCGTTAGTGTTAGGGTTTGGTTAGGGTTAGGTTTAGGGTTTGGTTTAGGGTTAGGTTTTGGGTTAGGGTTAGGGTTACGGTTTGGGTTAGGGTTAGGGTTTACGGATTGGATTTGGGTTATACTTAGGGTTAGGTTTAGGTTTAGCGTTAGGGTTAGGGTTAGGGTTTAGTTTAGGTTTAGGGTTAGCGTTAGGGTTGGGGTTAGGGTTGGGGTTAGGGTTTGGATTAGCGTTAGGGTTAGGGTTAGGATTTGGGTTTGGTTTTAGGTTAGCGTTAGAGTTAGGATTAGGGTTAGGTTTAGCGTTAGGGTTAGGGTTAGGGTATGGGTTCGGGTTAGTGTTTGCATTAGGACTAGGGTTAATGTTAGGGTTTGGGTTAGGGTTAGGGTTAGCGTTTGGGTTAGCATTAGGGTGAGGGTTAGGATTAGGGTTAGAGTTAATGTTGGGTTTGGGTTAGGGTTAGTGTTGCGGTTAGGGTTAGGCTTAGGGTTAGGGTTAGTATTAATGTTAGGGTTTGGGTTAGTGTTAGGGTTACAGTTAGGGTTAGGGTTTGGTTTAGGGTTAGGTTTAGGTTCAGGGTTAAAGTTAGGGTTTGGTTTTGGGTTAGGGTTAGGGTTAGGGTTAGGGTTAGGGTTTTCGTTTGAGTTAGGGTTATGTTTAGGGTGAGGGTTAGGGTTTCGGTTAAGATTTGGGTTAGGGTTAGGGTTAGGCTTAGGCTTAGGGTTCGGTTTAGGGTTTTGGTAAGGGTTTCGTTTAGTTTTAGGGTTAGGGTTAGAGGTGGGGGTTGGGTTGGGGTGAGGGTCAGGTTTAGTGTTAGGTTTAGTGTTAGGGTTAGGGTTTGGGTTAGTCTTAGGGTTAGGGTTCGGGTTACGGTTTTGGTTAGGGTAAGGGTTAGGGTTTGGGTTTGTGTTAACGTTAGGTTTAGGATTAGGGTTAAGTTTAGGGATTGGGTTAGGGTTAGGGTTTGGGTTAGGGTTAGGGTCAGGTTTAGGGTTTGGGATTGGGTTAGGGTTCGGGGTAAGGTTTGGGTTAGTGTTAGGTTTAGGGTTTGGGTTTGGGTTAGGGTTAAGGTTAGGGATAGGGTTAGGGTTAGTGTTTGCGTTAGCGTTAGGGTTATTGTTAGGTTTAGGATTAGCGTTTAGGTTAGCTTTATTGTTAGTGTTAGGTTTAGGGTTAGGGTTAGGGTTAATGTTAGTGTTTGGGTTAGGGTTAGGGTTAGGGTTACGTTTAGTGTTAGGGTTAGGTTTAGGGTTAGGGTTAGGATTAATATTAGGTTTTGGGTTAGGGTTACGGTTACGGTTTGCATTTGGATTAGGGTTAGGTTTAGGGTTAGGGTTAGGGTTTGGGTTTGGTTAAGATTTAGGGCTAGGGTAAGGAATAGGGTTTGCATTAGGGTTTGCATTAGGGTTAGGATTAGGGTTTGGGTTAGGGTTAGGGTTTGGGTTATGGTTAGGGTTAGGGTTAGGTTTAGGGTTAGGGTTAGGGTTAGAGTTTAGGGTCAGGGTTAGGGTTAGTGTAAGGTTTAGGGTTATGGTTAGATTTAGGGTTAGGTTTAGCGTTAGGGTTTGGGTTGGGTTAATGTTAGGGGTTACTGTTACGATTACGGTAGGGTTAGGGTTAGTGTTTGCATTTGGGTTCGGTATAGGTTTAGGGTTAGGGTTAGGAATAGGGTTAGAGTTTGGGCTAGGGCTAGATTAGGGTTAGGGTTTTGGTTTTGGTTTGGGTTAGATTTAGGGTTAGGGTTTGGGTTAGGGTTAGGATTATGGTTAGGGTTAGCGTTAGGGTTACGGTTTCGGTTTGGATTACGGTTAGGGTTAGGGTTAGGGTTTGATTAGGGTTAGATTTAGGGTTAGGGTTAGGGTTTGGGTTAGGGTTAGGGTTTGGGTTTCTGTTAGGTTTAGGGCTATGGTTTGGGTTATTGTTAGGTTTATGGTTATGGTTAGCGTTAGGGTTACGGTTTTGGTTAGGGTAAGGGTTAGGGGTTAGGCTTAGGCTTAGGATTTGGGTTAGGGTTAGGTTTAGGGTTAGGGTTAGGGTTTGGGTTAATTTTAGGGTTAGGTTTACGGTTAATTTTAGGGTTAGGGTTTGGGTTAGGGTTTGGATTAGGGTTAGGGTTTGCGTTTGGATTAGGGTTAGGTTTAGGGTTAAGGT
>JAJHUQ010000046.1:2220000-2222500 GCA_035773235.1 Eospalax fontanierii | reverse complement strand
TGGGGTTAGGGTTGGGGTTAGGGTTTGGATTAGCGTTAGGGTTAGGGTTAGGATTTGGGTTTGGTTTTAGGTTAGCGTTAGAGTTAGGATTAGGGTTAGGTTTAGCGTTAGGGTTAGGGTTAGGGTATGGGTTCGGGTTAGTGTTTGCATTAGGACTAGGGTTAATGTTAGGGTTTGGGTTAGGGTTAGGGTTAGCGTTTGGGTTAGCATTAGGGTGAGGGTTAGGATTAGGGTTAGAGTTAATGTTGGGTTTGGGTTAGGGTTAGTGTTGCGGTTAGGGTTAGGCTTAGGGTTAGGGTTAGTATTAATGTTAGGGTTTGGGTTAGTGTTAGGGTTACAGTTAGGGTTAGGGTTTGGTTTAGGGTTAGGTTTAGGTTCAGGGTTAAAGTTAGGGTTTGGTTTTGGGTTAGGGTTAGGGTTAGGGTTAGGGTTAGGGTTTTCGTTTGAGTTAGGGTTATGTTTAGGGTGAGGGTTAGGGTTTCGGTTAAGATTTGGGTTAGGGTTAGGGTTAGGCTTAGGCTTAGGGTTCGGTTTAGGGTTTTGGTAAGGGTTTCGTTTAGTTTTAGGGTTAGGGTTAGAGGTGGGGGTTGGGTTGGGGTGAGGGTCAGGTTTAGTGTTAGGTTTAGTGTTAGGGTTAGGGTTTGGGTTAGTCTTAGGGTTAGGGTTCGGGTTACGGTTTTGGTTAGGGTAAGGGTTAGGGTTTGGGTTTGTGTTAACGTTAGGTTTAGGATTAGGGTTAAGTTTAGGGATTGGGTTAGGGTTAGGGTTTGGGTTAGGGTTAGGGTCAGGTTTAGGGTTAGGGATTGGGTTAGGGTTCGGGTTAAGGTTTGGGTTAGTGTTAGGTTTAGGGTTTGGGTTTGGGTTAGGGTTAAGGTTAGGGATAGGGTTAGGGTTAGTGTTTGCGTTAGCGTTAGGGTTATTGTTAGGTTTAGGATTAGCGTTTAGGTTAGCGTTATTGTTAGTGTTAGGTTTAGGGTTAGGGTTAGGGTTAATGTTAGTGTTTGGGTTAGGGTTAGGGTTAGGGTTACGTTTAGTGTTAGGGTTAGGTTTAGGGTTAGGGTTAGGATTAATATTAGGTTTTGGGTTAGGGTTACGGTTACGGTTTGCATTTGGATTAGGGTTAGGTTTAGGGTTAGGGTTAGGGTTTGGGTTTGGTTAAGATTTAGGGCTAGGGTAAGGAATAGGGTTTGCATTAGGGTTTGCATTAGGGTTAGGATTAGGGTTTGGGTTAGGGTTAGGGTTTGGGTTATGGTTAGGGTTAGGGTTAGGTTTAGGGTTAGGGTTAGGGTTAGAGTTTAGGGTCAGGGTTAGGGTTAGTGTAAGGTTTAGGGTTATGGTTAGATTTAGGGTTAGGTTTAGCGTTAGGGTTTGGGTTGGGTTAATGTTAGGGGTTACTGTTACGATTACGGTAGGGTTAGGGTTAGTGTTTGCATTTGGGTTCGGTATAGGTTTAGGGTTAGGGTTAGGAATAGGGTTAGAGTTTGGGCTAGGGCTAGATTAGGGTTAGGGTTTTGGTTTTGGTTTGGGTTAGATTTAGGGTTAGGGTTTGGGTTAGGGTTAGGATTATGGTTAGGGTTAGCGTTAGGTTTACGGTTTCGGTTTGGATTACGGTTAGGGTTAGGGTTAGGGTTTGATTAGGGTTAGATTTAGGGTTAGGGTTAGGGTTTGGGTTAGGGTTAGGGTTTGGGTTTCTGTTAGGTTTAGGGCTATGGTTTGGGTTATTGTTAGGTTTATGGTTATGGTTAGCGTTAGGGTTACGGTTTTGGTTAGGGTAAGGGTTAGGGGTTAGGCTTAGGCTTAGGATTTGGGTTAGGGTTAGGTTTAGGGTTAGGGTTAGGGTTTGGGTTAATTTTAGGGTTAGGTTTACGGTTAATTTTAGGGTTAGGGTTTGGGTTAGGGTTTGGATTAGGGTTAGGGTTTGCGTATGGATTAGGGTTAGGTTTAGGGTTAAGGTTAGGGTTAGGGTTTGTTATAGGGTTAGGCTTACGGTTAGGATTTGGTTTTGGAGGTGGGTGATGGTTAGGGTTAGGGTTAGAATTTCGGTTAGGGTAAGGATTAGGGTTCGGGTTAGGGTTAGGTTTAGGGTTAAGATCAGGGTCAGGGTCAGGGTTTGTGTTAGGGTTATTGTTAGGGTAAGGGTTTGGGTTAGGGATAGGGTGAAGGTAAGGATTTGATTTAGGGTTGGGGATATGGATAGGTTTTGGGTTTGGGTTAGCGTTAGGGTTAGGATTAGGGTTAGATTTTGGGTTACGGTTAGGTTTAGGTTTTGGGTTAGGGTTAGGGTTAGGGTTAGGGTTCAGGTTTGGGATTGGGTTAGGGCTAGGGTCAGGGTTAGGGTTAGGGTTTGTGTTAGGGTTAGTGTTAGGGTTAGGATTAGGGTTTGGTTTAGTGTTAGGGTTATGGTTAGGGTTAGGTTTAGGGTTTGGGTTAGGGTTAGGTTTTGGGTTAGGGTTAGGGTTACAGTTAGGTTTAGGGTTAGGGTTAGGGTTAGGGTTAGGGT
>JAJHUQ010000046.1:2207500-2217500 GCA_035773235.1 Eospalax fontanierii | reverse complement strand
TTGGGTTAGGGTTACGGTTTCGATTTGGTTTAGAGTTAGGGTTAGGTCTAGCGTTAGGTTTTGGGTTTGGGTTAGGGTTAGGTTTAGGTTTAGGGTTAGGGTTTGGGTTAGGTTTAGGGTTAGGGTTAGGGTTAAGGTTTGGTTAAGGGTTAGGGTTAGGGTTAGGGTTTGGGTTAGGGTTTGGGTGAGAGTTATGGTTAAGGTTTGGGTTAGGGTTAGGGTTAAGGTTTGGGTTAATGTTAGGGATAGGGTTAGCGTTCGGGTTTGGGTTAGGGTTAGTGTTAGCGTTAGGGTTTGGGTTAGGGTTAGGATTAGGGTTTGGGTTTGGGTTAGGGTTGGGTTAGGGTTGGGGGTAGGGTTTGGGTTAGGGTTAGGGCTAGGGTTAGCGTTAGGTTTTGAGTTTGGGTTAAGGTTAGAGATAGGGTTAGGGTTTGGATTTTGGTTAGGGTTAGGGTTAGGGTTAAGGTTAGGTTTTCGTTTATTGTTAGGGATAGTTTTAGTGTTTGGGTTAGGGTTAAGTTTAGTGTTTGGGTTTTTTTTAGGGATATGGTTAGGGTTTGGGTTAGGGTTAGGGTTAGAGTTAGGGTTAGGTTTAGGGTTTGGGTTAGGGTTAGGATTAATATTAGGATTAGGGTTAGGGTTTGCGTTAAGGTTAGGGTTAGGCTTAGGGTTAGGGTTTGCTTTTGGATTAGGGTTATGTTTAGGTTTAGGGTATGGATTTGGGTTAGGGTTAGGGTTATGGCTAGGGTTAGGGTTTGGGTTAGGGTTAGGAGTAGGATTTGGGTTAGGGTTAGCATTAGAATTAGGGTATGGGTTAGGGTTAAGGTTTGGGTTTCCGTGAAAGTTAGGGTTAGGGTTAGGGTTTGCATTAGGGTTAAGTTAGTGTTAGGGTTAGGGTTTGGGTTTGGGTGAGGGTTAGGGTTAGGTTTAGGGTTTGGGTTTGGGTTATGTTTAGGGTTAGCGTTAGGGTTAGGGTTTCTGTTAGGGTTAGGGTTAGGGTTAGGTTTAGGGTTAGGATTTGGGTTTGGGTTAGGGATAGGGTTTGGATTTGGGATAGGGTTAGGGTTATGGCTAGGGTTAGGGTTTGGGTTAGGGTTAGGATTAGGGTTTGGGTTAGGGTTAGAGTTAGAATTAGGGTATGGGTTAGGGTTACTGGTTGGGTTTGGGTTAAAGTTAGGGTTAGGTTTAGGGTTTGTGTTAGGGTTAGGGTCAGGTTAGGGTTAGGGTTAGGGCTTAGGGGTTTGGGTTAGGGTTTGCTTTAGGGTTTGGGTTACTGTTATGGTTACGGTTAGGGTTAGTGTTAAGGTTAAGGTTTAGGTTAGCTTAGGGTTTGGGTTAGGGTTTGGGTTAGAGTTAAGGTTTGGGTTAGGGTTAGGTTTTGGGTATGGGTTAGGGTTAGGGTTAGGGTTAGGTTTAGGCTTTGTGTTAGGTTTAGGGTTTGGGTTTGGGTTAGGGTTAGGGTTTGGGTTTGGCTTTGGATTAGGGTTAGGCTTATGGCTAGCGTTAGTGTTTGGGTTAGGGTTAGGATTAGGGTTTGGGTTAGGGTTAGGGTTAGATTTAGGGTATGGGTTAGGGTTAGGGTTTGGGTTTGAGTTAAAGTTAGGGTTAGGGTTAGGGTTTGGGTTAGGGTTAGGGTTTGCTTTAGGGTTAGGGTTAGATTTAGGGTTAGGGTTAGGCTTAGGGTTAGGGTTTGGGTTAGGGTTACGGTTACGGTTAAGGTTAGAGGTTAGTGGTAAGGAGTTGGGGTTACTATTAGGGTTAGGATTGGGGTTAGGGTTAGGGTTTGTGTTAGGGTTAGGGTTAGGGTTAGGGTTATTGTTAGTGTTAGGATTAGGGTTTGTGTTTGGGTTAGGGTTGGTTTAAGGTTAGGCTTAGGAATAGGGTTAGGGGTAGGGTTAGGGTTAGAATTAGGGTATGGGTTATGGTTAGGGTTAGGGTTAGGGTTACGGTTTGGTTTAGGGTTAGTGTTAGAATTAGGTTATGGGTTAGGTTTAGGGTTTGGGTTTGGGTTAAAGATAGGGTTAGGTTTAGGGTTTGGGTTAGGGTTAGGGTTTGCGTTAGGGTTAGTGTTAGGGTTAGGGTTAGGGTTAGGGTTAGGGTTAGTGTTAGGGTTAGGTTTTGGGTTAGGGTTAGGGTTAGGGTTTGGTTTTGGTTAGCGTTAGAATTAGGATTAGCGTTAGTTTTAGGTTAGGGTTAGTGTTTGCATTTGGGTTCGGGATAGGTTTAGGGTTAGGGTTAGGAATAGGCTTAGAGTTTGGGTTAGGGTTAGGGTAGGGTTAGGGTTTGGGTTTGGGTTTGGGTTAGGTTTAGGGTTAGGGTTTTTGTTAGGGTTAGGATTAGGGTTAGGTTTAGGGTTAGGGTTAGGGTTTCGGTTTGGATTAGGGTTAGGGTTAGGGTTAGGGTTTGATTAAGGTTAGATTTAGTGTTAGGGTTAGGGTTTGGGTTAGTTTTAGGGTTAGGTTTATGGTCAATTTTAGGGTTAGGGTTTGGCTTAGGGATAGGTTTAGGGTTAGGGTTTGCGTTTGGGTCAGGGTTAGGTTTATTGTTAAGGTTAGGGTTAGCGATTGTTATAGGGTTAGGCTTAGTGCTAGGGTTTGGGTATCTGTTAGGGTTAGGGCTATGGTTTGGCTTATTGTTAGGTTTAGGGTTATGGTTAGCGTTAGGGTTACGGTTAGGGTTAGGGTAAGGGTTAGGGGTTAGGCTTAGGCTTAGGGTTTGGGTTAGGGTTAGGTTTAGGGTTAGGGTTAGGGTTTGGGTTAGTTTTCGGATTAGGTTTAGGGTCAATTTTAGGGTTAGGGTTTGGCTTAGGGTTAGGTTATGGTTAGGGTTTGCGTTTGAGTCAGGGTTAGGTTTAGGGTTAAGGTTAGGGTTAGCGATTGTTATAGGGTTAAGCTTAGGGTTAGGGTTTGGTTTTGGGGGTGGGTGATGGTTAGGGTTAGGGTTAGAATTTCGGTTAGGTTAAGGGTTAGGGTTCGGGTTAGGGTTAGGGTTAGGGTTAGTGTTTGCGTTAGTGTTAGGGTTTGGTTAGGGTTAGGTTTAGGGTTTGGTTTAGGGTTAGGTTTTGGGTTAGGGTTAGGGTTACGGTATGGGTTAGGGTTAGGGTTTACGGATTGGATTTGGGTTACACTTAGGGTTAGGTTTAGGTTTAGCGTTAGGGTTAGGGTTAGGGTTTAGTTTAGGTTTAGGGTTAGGGTTACGGTTGGGGTTAGGGTTGGGGTTAGGGTTTGGATTAGCGTTAGGGTTAGGGTTAGGATTTGGGTTTGGTTTTGGGTTAGCGTTAGAGTTAGGATTAGGGTTAGGTTTAGCGTTAGGGTTAGGGTTAGGCTATGTGTTAGGGTTAGTGTTTGGATTAGGACTAGGGTTAATGTTAGGGTTTGGGTTAGGGTTAGGGTTAGCGTTTGGGTTAGCATTAGGGTGAGGGTTAGGATTAGGGTTAGGGTTAATGTTGGGTTTGGGTTAGGGTTAGTGTTGCGGTTAGGGTTAGGTTTAGGGTTAGGGTTAGTATTAATGTTAGGGTTTGGGTTAGTGTTAGGGTTACGGTTAGGGTTAGGGTTTGGTTTAGGGTTAGGTTTAGGTTCAGGGTTAAAGTTAGGGTTTGGTTTTGGGTTAGGGTTAGGGTTAGGGTTAGGGTTAGGGTTTTCGTTTGAGTTAGGGTTAGGTTTAGGGTGAGGGTTAGGGTTAGGGTTTCGGTTAAGATTTGGGTTAGGGTTAGGGTTAGGCTTAGGCTTAGGGTTCGGTTTAGGGTTTTGGTAAGGGTTTCATTTAGTTTTAGGGTTAGTGTTAGAGGTGGGGGTTGGGTTGGGGTGAGGGTCAGGTTTAGTGTTAGGTTTAGTGTTAGGGTTAGAGTTTGGGTTAGTCTTAGGGTTAGGGTTCGGGTTACGGTTTAGGTTAGGGTAAGGGTTAGGGTTTGGGTTTGTGTTAACGTTAGGTTTAGGATTAGGGTTAAGTTTAGGGATTGGGTTAGGGTTAGGGTTTGGGTTAGGGTTAGGGTCAGGTTTAGGGTTAGGGATTGGGTTAGGGTTAGGGTTAAGGTTTGGGTTAGTGTTAGGTTTAGGGTTTGGGTTTAGGTTAGGGTTAAGGTTAGGGATAGGGTTAGGGTTAGTGTTTGCGTTAGCATTAGGGTTATTGTTAGGTTTAGGATTAGCCTTTAGGTTAGCGTTAGGGTTAGGGTTAGGGTTAGGGTTAGGGTTAGGTTTAATGTTAGTGTTTGGGTTAGGGTTAGGGTTAGGGTTAGGGTTATGTTTAGTGTTAGGGTTAGGTTTAGGGTTAGGGTTAGGATTAATATTAGGTTTTGGGTTAGGGTTACGGTTACGGTTTGCGTTTGGGTTAGGGTTGGGTTTAGGTTTAGGGTTAGGGTTAGGGTTAGGGTTTGGGTTTGGTTAAGAGTTAGGGCTAGGGTAAGGAATA
The DNA here is from genome assembly GCA_035773235.1 of Eospalax fontanierii. NCBI lineage: Eukaryota > Metazoa > Chordata > Mammalia > Rodentia > Spalacidae > Eospalax > Eospalax fontanierii. The sequence continues at coordinate 2,213,093 of JAJHUQ010000046.1, read as the reverse complement.
GGGTTTGCATTAGGGTTAGGGTTAGGGTTAGGATTAGGGTTTGGGTTAGGTTTAGGGTTTGGGTTATGGTTAGCTTTAGGGTTAGGTTTAGGGTTAGGGTTAGGGTTAGAGTTTAGGGTCAGGATTAGGGTTAGTGTAAGGTTTAGGGTTATGGTTAGATTTAGGGTTAGGGTTAGCGTTAGGGTTTGGGTTGGGTTACGGTTAGGGGTTAGTGTTACGATTACGGTAGGGTTACGGTTAGTGTTTGCATTTGGGTTCGGGATAGGTTTAGGGTTAGGGTTAGGAATAGGGTTAGAGTTTGGGCTAGGGCTAGATTAGGGTTAGGGTTTTGGTTTTGGTTTGGGTTAGATTTAGGGTTAGGGTTTGGGTTAGGGTTAGGATTATGGTTAGGGTTAGCGTTAGGGTTACGGTTTCGGTTTGGATTAGGGTTAGGGTTTGATTACGGTTAGATTTAGGGTTAGGGTTAGGGTTTGGCTTAGGGTTAGGGTTTGGGTTTCTGTTAGGGTTAGGTCTATGTTTTGGGTTATTGTTAGGTTTATGGTTATGGTTAGCGTTAGGGTTACGGTTTTGGTTTGGGTAAGGGTTAGGGGTTAGGCTTATGCTTAGGATTTGGGTCAGGGTTAGGTTTAGGTGAAGGCTTAGGGTTTGGGTTAGGTTTAGGGTTAATTTTAGGGTTAGGGTTTGGGTTAGGGTTTGGGTTAGGGTTAGGGTTTGCGTTTGGATTAGGGTTAGGTTTAGGGTTAAGGTTAGGGTTAGGGTTTGTTATAGGGTTAGGCTTAGGGTTAGGATTTGGTTTTGGGGGTGGGTGATGGTTAGGGTTAGGGTTAGAATTTCGATTAGGGTAAGGATTAGGGTTCGGGTTAGGGTTAGGTTTAGGGTTAAGATCAGGGTCAGGGTCAGGGTTTGTGTTAGGGTTATTGTTAGGGTAAGGGTTTGGGTTAGGGTTAGGGTGAAGGTTAGGATTTGGTTTAGGGTTGGGGATATGGATAGGGTTTGGGTTTGGGTTAGCGTTAGGGTTAGGATTAGGGTTAGGTTTTGGGTTAGGGTTAGGTTTAGGTTTTGGGTTAGGGTTAGGGTTAATGTTAGGGTTCAGGTTTGGGATTGGGTTAGGGCTAGGGTCAGGGTTAGAGTTAGGGTTAGTGTTAGGGTTAGGATTAGGGTTTGGTTTAGTGTTATTGTTATGGTTAGGGTTAGGTTTAGGGTTTGGGTTAGGGTTAGGTTTTGGGTTAGGGTTAGGGTTACACTTAGGTTTAGGGTTAGGGTTAGGGTTAGGGTGAGGGTTAGGGTTAGAGTTAGGGTTAGGGTTAGGGTTTGAGTTTGGTTTTGGGTTACGTTAGAGTTAGGATTAGGGTTAGGTTTAGCGTTAGGATTAGGGTTAGTGTATGGGTTAGGGTTAGGGTTTGGGATAGGATTAGGGTTAAGGTTAGGGTTTGGGTTAGGGTTAGGGTTAGAATTAGCATTTGCCTTAGATTTAGGTTTAGGGTTAGGGTTAGGATTAGCGTTTGGGTTAGCGTTAGGGTGAGGGTTAGGCTTAGGTTTAGGGTTTGGGTTAGTATTAATGTTAGGGTTTGGGTTAGTGTTAGGGTTAGGGTTAGGGTTAGGGTTTGGTTCAGGGTTAAGGTTAGGTTTAGGGTTAGGGTTTGGGTTAGGGTTTGGGTTAGGGTTAGGGTTAAGGTTAGGGTTAGGGTTAGGCTTAAGGTTTGTGTTTGAGTTAGGGTTAGGTTTAGGATGAGGGTTAGTGTTAGGGTTTCTGTTAGGGTTAGTGTTAGGGATTGGGTCTGGATTAGGGTTTGGGTTAGGGTTAGGGTTTGGGTTAGGGTTAGGTTTAAGTTTAAGGTTAGGGCCTGGGTTAGGGTTAGGGTTAGGGTTTGGCTTAGGTTTAGGGTTAGGCTTAGGGTTTGCGTTTGGGTTAGGGTTAGGTGTAGGTTTAAGGTTAGGGTTTGGGTTAGGGTTAGGGTTAGGGTTTGGTTTAGGATTAGGGTTAGGTTTAGGGTTAGGGTTTGGGTTAGGGTTAGGGTTAGGGTTAGGGTTAGGGTTTGGGTTAGGGTTAAATTTAGGGTTAATGTTAGGGTTAGGGTTAGGGTTGGGGTTTTGTTTTGGTTTAGGTTTAGGGTTTCAGTTAGGGTTAGGGTTAGGGTTAGGGTTAGCATTTGCGTTACATTTAGTGTTTAGGTTAGGGTTAGGGTTAGCGTTTGGGTTAGCGTTAAGGTTAGGGTTAGCGATAATGTTATTGTTTGGCTTAGGGTTATGGTTAGGGTTAGGGTTAGGTTTAGGGTTAGGGCTATGGTTATGGTGAGGGTTAATGTTAGTGTTTGGGTTAGGGTTAGGGTTAGGGTTAGGGTTTGCTTTTAGGTTAGGGTTAGGTGTAGGTTTAAGGTTAGGGTTTGGGTTAGGGTTAGGGTTTGGGTTTCTATTAGGGTTAGGGCTATGGTTTGGGTTATTGTTAGGTTTAGGGTGATGGTTAGCGTTAGGGTTACGGTTAGGGTTAGGGTAAGGGTTAGGTGTTAGGCTTAGGGTTAGGGTTTGGGTTAGGGTTAGGTTTAGGGTTAGGGTTAGGGTTTGGTTTAGTTTTAGGGTTAGGTTTAGGGTCAATTTTAGGGTTAGGGTTTCGCTTAGGGTTAGATTTAGGGTTAGGGTTTGCGTTTGGGTCAGGGTTAAGTTTAGGGTTAAGGTAAGGGTTAGCGATTGTTATAGGGTTAGGCTTAGGGTTAGGGTTTGGTTTTGGGGGTGGGTGATGGTTAGGGTTAGGGTTAGAATTTCGGTTAGGTTAAGGGTTAGGGTTCGGGTTAGGGTTAGGGTTCGGGTTGGTGTTTGGGTTAGTGTTACGGTTTGGTTAGGGTTAGGTTTAATGTTTGGTTTACGGTTAGGTTTTGGGTTAGGGTTAGGGTTACGGTTTTGGTTAGGGTTAGGGTTTACGGATTGGATTTGGGTTACACTTAGGGTTAAGTTTAGGTTTAGCGTTAGGGTTAGGGTTAGGGTTTAGGTTAGGTTTAGGGTTAGGGTTAGGGTTGGGGTTACGGTCGGGGTTAGGGCTTGGATTAGCGTTAGAGTTAGGGTTAGGATTTGGGTTAGGTTTTGGGTTAGCGTTAGAGTTAGTATTAGGGTTAGGTTTAGCGTTAGGTTTAGGGTTAGGGTATGGGTTAGGGTTAGTGTTTGGATTAGGACTAGGGTTAAGGTTAGGGTTTGGGTTAGGGTTAGGGTTAGCATTTGGGTTAGCATTAGGGTGAGGGTTAGGGTTAGGGTTAGGGTTAATGTTGGGTTTGGGTTAGGGTTTGTGTTGCGGTAAGGATTAGGTTTAGGGTTAGGGTTAGTATTAATTTTAGGGTTTGGGTTAGTGTTAGGGTTACGGTTAGGGTTAGGGTTTGGTTTAGGGTTAGGTTTAGGTTCAGGGTTAAAGTAAGGGTTTGGGTTAAAGTTAAGATTTGGGTTAGGGTTAGGGTTAGGCTTAGGCTTAGGGTTCGGTTTAGGGTTTTGGTAAGGGTTAGAGGTGGGGTTGGGTTGGGGTGAGGGTCAGGTTTAGTGTTAGGTTTAGTGTTAGGGTTAGGGTTTGGGTTAGGCTTAGGGTTAGGGTTCGGGTTACGGTTTAGGTTAGGGTTAGGGTTAGGGTTTGGGTTTGTGTTAACGTTAGGTTTAGGATTAGGGTTAAGTTTAGGGATAGGGTTAGGGTTAGGGTTTGGGTTAGGGTGAGGGTCAGGTTTAGGGATAGGGATTGGGTTAGGGTTAGGGTTAAGGTTTAGGTTAGTGTTAGGTTTAGGGTTTGGGTTTGGGTTAGGGTTAAGGTTAGGTATAGGGTTAGGGTGAGTGTTTGCGTTAGCGTTAGGGTTATTGTTAGGGTTAGGATTAGCGTTTGGGTTAGCGTTAGGGTTAGGGTTAGGGTTAATGTTAGGGTTAATGTTAGTGTTTGAGGTAGGGTTAGGGTTAGGGTTAGGGTTACGTTTAGTGTTAGGGTTACATTTAGGGTTAGGGTTAGGATTAATATTAGGTTTTGGGTTAGGGTTACGGTTACGCTTTGCGTTTGGGTTAGGGTTAGGTTTAGGGTTAGGGTTAGGGTTAGGGTTAGGGTTTTGGTTTGGTTAAGAGTTAGGGCTAGGGTAAGGAATAGGGTTTGCATTAGGGTTAGGGTTAGGGTTAGGATTAGGGTTTGGGTTAGGGTTAGGGTTTGGGTTACGGTTAGGGTTAGGGTTAGGTTTAGGTTTAGGGTTAGGGTTAGAGTTTAGGGTCAGGGTTAGGGTTAGTGTAAGGTTTAGGGTTATGGTTAGATTTAGGGTTAGGGTTAGCGTTAGGGTTTCGGTTGGGTTACGGTTAGGGGTTCGTGTTACGATTACGGTAAGGTTAGGGTTAGTGTTTGCATTTGGGTTCATAAGAGGTTTAGGGTTAGGGTTAGGAATATGCTTAGAGTTTGGGCTAGGGCTAGATTAGGGTTAGGGTTTTGGTTTTGGTTTGGGTTAGGTTTAGGGTTAGGGTTTGGGTTAGGGTTAGGATTAGGGTTAGGGTTAGCGTTAGGGTTTGATTAGGTTTAGATTTAGGGTTATTGTTAGGGTTTGGGTTAGGGTTAGGGTTTGGGTTTCTGTTAGGGTTAGGCCTATGGTTTGGGTTATTGTTAGGTTTATGTTTATGGTTAGCGTTAGGGTTACGGTTTTGGTTAGGGTAAGGGTTAGGGGTTAGGCTTAGGCTTAGAATTTGTGTTAGGGTTAGGTTTAGGTTTAGGGTTAGGGTTTGGGTTAGTTTTAGGGTTAGGTTTAGGGTTAATTTTAGGGTTAGGTTTTGGGTTAGGGTTTGGGTTAGGGTTAGGGTTAGGGTTAGGGTTAGGCTTAGGGTTTGTGTTAGATTTAGGGTTAGGGTAAGGAATATGGTTTGCATTAGGGTTAGGGTTAGGGTTAGGATTAGGGTTTGGGTTAGGGTTAGGGTTTGGTTTAGGTTTAGGGTTAGAGTTAGGGTTAGTGTTAGTGTTAGGGTTAGAGGTTAGGGTTATTGTTAGGGTTAGGGTTAGGGTTAGGGTTAAGTTTAGGGTTAAGGTTAGGTTTAGGGTTTGGGTTAGGGTTAGGGTAATGTTTAGGGTTAAGGCTAAGGTTTGTGTTTGGGTTAGGGTTAGATTTAGGGTTAAGTTTATGTTTAGGGTTAGGGTTAGGGTTTGGGTTAGGGTTAAGGTGAGGTTTAATGCTAGGGTTAGGTTTAGGGTTAGGGTTTGGTTTTGGTTTACGTTTAGGGTTTCGGTTAAGGTTAGGGTTAGGGTTAGGGTTAGGGTTAGCTTTTGCGTTAGATTTAGTGTTAGGGTTAGGGTTAGGATTAGCGTTTGGGTTAGCGTTAAGGTTAGGGTTAGGATTAGGGATAATGTTAGGGTTTGGGTAAGGGTTAGGGTTAGGATTAGGGTTCAGTTTAGGGTTAGGTTTAAGGTTAGGGTTTGGGTTTCTGTTAGGGTTAGGCCTAGGGTTTGGGTTATTGTTAGGTTTAGTGTTAGGTTTAGTGTTAGGGTTAGGGTTAGGGTTAAAGTTAGTGTTTGGGTTAGGGTTAGGGTTAGGGTTAGTGTTAGGGTTAGTGTTAGGTTTAGGGTTAAGGTTAAGGTTAGTGTTAGGGTTAGGGTTAGGGTTTGGGA
>JAJHUQ010000046.1:2202500-2205000 GCA_035773235.1 Eospalax fontanierii | reverse complement strand
TAGGGTCAGGGTTAGGGTTAGCTTTAGGTTCAGGGTTTGTTTTTGGGTTAGGGTTAGGGTTAGTTTTAGGGTTAGGTATTAGGTTAGGGTTAGGGTTAGCGTTAGATTTAGGGTTAGGGTTAGGTTTAGGGTTAGAGTTAGCGTTAGGTTTAGGGTTAGGGTTAGGGTTAGGATTAGGGTTTGAGTTAGTGTTAGGGTTAGGGTAAGGGTTTGGGTTAGGGTTAGGTTTAGGGTTAGCTTTAGGTTTAGGGTTTGGGTTTGGGTAAGGGTTAGGGTTAGTTTTAGGGTTACAATTTGGGTTAGGGTTAGGGTTAGGGTTAGAGTTACCCTTAGGGTTAGGGTTAGGGCTGGGCTTATGGTATGGGTTAGGGTTAGGGTTAGGGTTAGCGTTTGGGTTTGAGTTTTGGTTAGGGTTTGGTTTTGGGTTAGTGTTAGGGTTACGGTTCGGGTTAGCTTTAGGGTTTGGCTTTGGGTTAGGTTTAGTATTAGGGTTAGGGTTTGGGTTTGGATTAGGGTTAGGGTTAGGGTTAGGGTTAGGTTTAGGGTTAGTGTTAGGGGTTAGGGTTATGGTTAGGTTTTCGGCTAGGGTTAGTGTTAGGTTTAGGGTTATGGTGAGGTTTTTGGTTTGGATTAGGTTGAGGGTTAGGTTTTGGTTTAGGGTTAGCGTTTGGGTTAGGGTTAGGGTAATGGTTAGGTTTAGGGTTTGGGTTAATGTTAGGGTTAGGGTTAGGTTTAGGGATTGGGTTATGGTTAGGTTTAAGGTTAGGGTTTGGGTTTGGGTTAGGGTTATGGTTAAGTTTAGGGTTAGGGTTAGGTTTTGGGTTACAGTTAGGTTTAAGGATAGGGTAAGGGTTTGGGTTAGGGTTAGGGGTAGAGTTAGGGTTAGGGTTAGGGTTAGGTTTTGGGTTAGGGTTATAGTTAGGCTTATAGGTAGGGTTAGCGTTTGGTTTAGTGTTAGTGTTAGGGTTAGGGCTAGGGTTAATATTAGGGTTTGGATTAGGGTTAGGTTTAGGGTTAGGTTTAGGGTTAGGGTTTGGGTTTGGGTTAGTGTTAGGGTTAGGGTTTGGGTTAGGGTTTGGGTTAGGGTTAGGGTTAGTATTTGGGTTTGGGTTAGGGTTAGGGTTAGGGTTAAGGTTAGGGTTAGGTTTTGCGTTAGGAGTACCGTTAGTATTAGGTTTAGGTTTAGGGTTTCGGTTAGGTTTAGGTTTAGGTTTAGGTTTTGGGTTTGGGTTTGGGTTAGAGTTAGTGTTAGGGTTAGGGTTTGGTTTAGGGTTAGGATTAGGGTTAATGTTAGCGTTAGGTTTTGGCTTTTGGTTAGGTTTAGTGTTAGGCTTACGGTTTGGTTTTGGGTTAGGGTTAGGGTTAGGGTTAGGTTTAGGGTTTGGGTTTGGGTTAGGGTTAGGGCTACGGTTAGGTTTAGGGATTAGGTTTGAGTTAGGGTTAGATTTAGGGTTATGGTTACGGTAATGGTTTTGCTTAGGATTAGGGTTAGGGTTTGGGTAAGGTTTAGGGTTAGGGTTAGGGTTAGGTTTAGAGTTCGCGTTAGGGTTAGGGTTAGTGTTATGCTTAGGGTATGGGTTAGTGTTATTGTTAGGGTTAGGGTTTGGTTTGGGTTAGGATTAGGTTTAGGTTTTGGGTTAGGGTAAGGGTTAGGAGTAGGGTTAGGGTTAGGTTTAGGGATAGGGGTTAGGGTTAGGGTTAGAGTTAGCGTTAGGGTTAGGGTTAGAGTTAGGGTTAGTGTTCGGGTTTGGGTTAGGGTTAGGGTTAGAGTTAGCGTTAGGGTTAGGGTTAGTGTTAGGGTTAGGTTTTGGATTTGGGTTAGGGTTTGCATTAGGATTAGGTTTAGGGTTTGGGTAAGGGTTAGGGTTAGGGTTAGGGTTAGTGTTACTGTTTGGGTTAGGGTAAGGGTTAGGGTTAGGGTTAGGGTTAGGGTTAGATTTTGCGTTAGGAGTACCGTTAGTATTAGGTTTAGGTTTAGGGTTTCGGTTAGGTTTCGGTTTTGGGTTTGGGTTTGGGTTTGGGTTAGGGTTAGGGTAACATTAGTGTTAGGCTTAGGGTTTGGGTTTGTGTCAGGGTTAGGGTTAGGGTTATGTTTAGGGTTAGGGTTAGGTTTAGGGTTATGGATAGGGTTAGGATTAGGGTTAGGGTTTGTGTTAGGGTTAGGGTTTGGGTTTGGGTTAGGGTTATGTTTATTTTTAGGGTTAGTGTTTGGGTTAGGGTTAGGGTTAGGGTTAGGGTTTGAGTTAGGGTTAGAATTAGGGTTTTGTTATGGTTAAGGTTAGGGTTAGGGTTAGGGTTAGGTTTAGTGTTTTTGTTAGGGTTAGGTTTAGGGTTATGGTTAGGATTAAGGTTTGGGTTATGGTTAGGTTTAGGGTTACGGTTAGGGTTAGGGTTAGGGTTTGGATTAGGTTTAGTGTTTGGGTTTGAGTTAGGGTTATGGTTATTGTTAGGGTTCGTGTTTGTGTTTGGGTTAGGGTTTGGATTAGGGTTAGGGTTAGGT
>JAJHUQ010000046.1:2177500-2192500 GCA_035773235.1 Eospalax fontanierii | reverse complement strand
TTGGGTTCGGGTTAGGGTTAGGGTTAGGTTTAGGGTTTAGGTTAGGTTTAGGGTTAGGGTTAAGGTTAGGAATTAGTGGGTAGGGTTTAGGGTTAGGGTTAGTTTTAGAATTAAGGTTACGGTTATGGTTTGGGTTAGGGTTAGGGTTATGGTTAGGGTTTGGGTTAGGGTTTGGTTTTGGGTTAGGGTTAGGTTTTCGATTTGGTTTAGAGTTAGGATTAGGTCTAGCGTTAGGTTTTGGGTTTGGGTTAGGGTTAGGTTTAAGTTTAGGGTTAGGGTTTGGGTTAGGTTTAGGGTTAGGGTTAGGCTTAAGGTTTGGTTATGGGTTAGGGTTAGGGTTAAGGTTTGGGTTAATGTTAGGGATAGTGTTAGCGTTCGGGTTTGGGTTAGGGTTAGTGTTAGGGTTAGGGTTTGGGTTAGGGTTAGGGTTAGGATTTGGTTTTGGTTAGCGTTAGAGTTAGGATTAGCGTTAGGTTTAGGTTAGGGTTAGGGCTAGGGTTAGCGTTAGGTTTTGAGTTTGGGTTAGGGTTAGAGATAGGGTTAGGGTTTGGATTTTGGTTAGGGTTAGGGTTAGGGTTAAGATTAGGTTTTCGGTTATTGTTAGGGATAGTTTTAGGGTTTGGGTTAGGGTTAAGTTTAGTGTTTGGGTTTTTTTTAGGGATATGGTTAGGGTTTGGGTTAGGGTTAGGGTTAGGTTTAGGGTTTCGGTTTGGGTTAGATTTATAGTTAGAGTTAGTGTTAGGGTTTGGGTTTGGGTTAGGGTTAGAGTTAGAGTTAGGGTTATTGCTTGGGTTAGGGTTAGGGTTAGGCTTAGGGTTAGGGTTAGGGATTTTTTTATGTTTAGGTTTAGGTTTAGGGTTATGGTTAGGGGTAGGGTTAGGGTTTGGGTTAGGATTAGGATTAGATTTCGGGTTTGGGTTAGGGTTGGGTTAGGGTTAGGGTTAGGGTTAGCGTTAGGGTTTGGGTTTGGGTTAGGGTTAGAGTTAGGGTTAGGGTTTGGATTTGGGTTAGGTTTAGGGTTTGGTTTAGGGCTAGGTTTAGGGTTAGGGTTAGGGTTAGGGTTTGGGTTAGGGTTCGGTTTAGCGTTAATTATTGGTTAGGGTTAGGGTTAGGGTTACGGTTTGCTTTTGGATTAGGGTTATGTTTAGGTTTAGGGTATTGATTTGGGTTAGGGTTAGGGTTATGGCTAGGGTTAGGGTTTGGGTTAGGGTTAGGATTAGGGTTTGGGTTAGGGTTAGGATTAGAATTAGGGTATGGGTTAGGGTTAAGGTTTGGGTTTCCGTGAAAGTTAGTGTTAGGGTTAGGGTTTGTGTTAGGGTTAGGTTAGTGTTAGGGTTAGGGTTTGGGTTTGGGTTAGGGTTAGGGTTAGGTTTAGGGTTTGGGTTTGGGTTATGTTTAGGGTTAGCGTTAGGGTTAGGGTTTCTGTTAGGGTTAGGGTTAGGGTTAGGGTTAGGGTTAGGATTTGGGTTTGTGTTAGGGATAGGGTTTGGATTTGGGATAGGGTTAGGGTTATGGCTAGGGTTAGGGTTTGGGTTAGGGTTAGGATTAGGGTTTGGGTTAGGGTTAGAGTTAGAATTAGGGTATGGTTTAGGGTTACTGTTTGGGTTTGGGTTAAAGTTAGGGTTAGGTTTAGGGTTTGTGTTAGGGTTAGGGTCAGGTTAGGGTTAGGGTTAGGGCTTAGGGGTTTGGGTTAGGGTTTGCTTTAGGGTTTGGGTTACTGTTATGGTTACGGTTAGGGTTAGTGTTAAGTTTAAGGTTTAGGTTGGCTTAGGGTTTGGGTTAGAGTTAAGGTTTGGGTTAGGGTTAGGTTTTGGGTATGGGTTAGGGTTAGGGTTAGGGTTAGGTTTATGGCTAGCGTTAGTGTTTGGGTTAGGGTTAGGATTAGGGTTTGGATTAGGGTTAGGGTTAGGTTTAGGGTATGGGTTAGGGTTATGGTTTGGGTTTGAGTTAAAGTTAGGGTTAGGGTTAGGGTTTGGGTTAGGGTTAGGGTTTGCTTTAGGGTTAAGGTTAGGGTTAGGGTTAGGGTTAGGCTTAGGGTTAGGGTTTGGGTTAGGGTTACGGTTAAGGTTAGATGTTAGTGGTTAGGAGTTGGGGTTACTATTAGGGTTAGGATTGGGGTTAGGGTTAGGGTTTGTGTTAGGGTTAGTGTTGGGGTTAGGGTTATTGTTAGTGTTATGATTAGGGTTTGTGTTTGGGTTAGGGTTGGTTTAAGGTTAGGCTTAGGAATAGGGTTAGGGTTAGGGTTAGGGTTAGGGTTATAATTAGGGTATGGGTTATGGTTAGGGTTAGGGTTAGGGTTACGGTTTGGTTTAGGGTTAGTGTTAGAATTAGGTTATGGGTTCGGTTTAGGGTTTGGGTTTGGGTTAAAGATAGGGTTAGGTTTAGGGTTTGGGTTAGGGTTAGGGTTTGCGTTAGGGTTAGTTTTAGGGTTAGGGCTAGGGTTTGGGTTCGGTTTAGGGTTAGTTTAGGGTTAGGGTAAGGTCTTAGGGGTTTGGGTTAGGGTTTGGGTTAGGGACAGGGTTAGGGTTCGGTTTAGGGTTTCGGTTAGTGTTAGGGTTTGTGTTAGGGTTAGTGTTAAGGTTAGGGTTTGGTTTAGCTTAGGGTTTGGGTTAGGGTTAGGATTAGAGTTAGGGTTTGGGTTAGAGTTAGGTTTTGGTTTTTTTGTTAATGTTACGTTTAGGGTTATGTTTAGGCTTTGTGTTATGTTTAGGGTTTGGGTTTGGGTTAGGGTTTGCGTTAGGGTTAGGTTTAGGGTTTGGGTTTGGGTTAGGTTTAGTGTTAGGATTAGGTTTTGGGTTTGGGTAAAGGTTTGGTTAGGGGTAGGGTTTGGGATAGGGTTAGGGTTAGTTTTAGCGTTAGGGTTTGGGTTAGGGTTAGGGTTAGGCTTAAGGTTAGGGTTAGGGTTACGGTTAAGTTTAGGGTTTTGGTTTTTGTTAGGGATAGGGTTTGGGTTTGGGTTAGGGTTAACGTTAGTGTTTGGGTTTTTGTTTGGGATAGGGTTAGGGTTTGTGTTAGGGTTAGGGTTAGGGTTAGGGTTAGGCTTTGGATTTGGATTTGGGTTAGGGTTTGGATTTGGGTTACGGTTAGGGTTATTGCTATGGTTAGGGTTTGGGTTAGGGTTAGGATTAGGGTTTGGGTTAGGGTTAGTATTAGAATTAGGGTATGGGTTAGGGTTAGGGTTTGGGTTTGGGTTAAAGTTAGGGTTAGGGTTAGGGTTTGGGTTAGGGTTAGGGTTAGGGTTTGCATTAGGGTTAGTGTTAGGGTTAGGGTTAGGGTTACGGTTAGGGTTTGAGTTCGGTTTAGGTTTAGGTTAGGGTGAGGTTTAGAGCTTAGGGGTTAGGGTTCGGTTTTGGGTTAGGGTCAGTGTTAGGGTTAGGTTTAGGGTTTGGGTTAGTGTTAGGGTTACGGTTAGGGTTAGTGTTAAGGTTACGGTTTGGGTTAGCTTAGCATTTGGATTAGGGTTACGGTTAGACTTAGGGTTAGGTTTTGGGTTTGGATTAGGGTTAGGGTTAGGGTTAGGGTTAGGTTTAGGGTTTGTGTTAGGGTTAGGGCTTTGGTTTGGGTTAGCGTTATTGATGGGGTTTGGATTTGGATTAAGGTTAGGGTTATGTCTAGGGTTAGGGTTTGGGTTAGGGTTTGGATTAGGGTATGGGTTAGGGTTAGTGTTAGATTTAGGGTATGGGTTAGGATTAGGGTTTGGGTTTGAGTTAAAGTTAGCGTTAGGGTTAGGGTTTGAGTTAGGGTTAGGGTTAGGGTTTGGGTTTGGGTTAGGTTTACTATTAGGATTAGGGTTTGGGTTTGGGTTAAGGTTGGGTTAGGGGTAGGTTTAGGGATAGGGTTAGGGGTAGGGATAGGTTTAGGGTTTGGGTTAGGGTTAGGGTTAGGCTTAAGGTTAAGGTTAGTGTTAGGGTTAAGGTTAGGGTTTCGGTTTTTGTTAGGGATAGGGTTAGGATTTGGGTTAGGGTTAGGATTAGTTTTAGGGTTAGGCTTAGGGTTTGGGTTAGGGGTAGGATTAAGATTAGGATTAGGGTTAGGGTTTGCGTTAGGGTTAGGGTTAGGCTTAGGGTTAGTGTTAGGTTTCGGGTTTGGGTTTGGGTTAGGGTTAGGGTTAGTGCTAGGCTTAGGCTTTGGTTTAGGCTTAGGGTTAGGGTTATGGTTAGAGGTTAGTGGTTAGGAGTTGTGGTTACTGTGAGGGTTAGGTTTTGTGTTAGAGTTATTGTTAGGGTTAGGTTTAGGGTTAGTGTTAGGATTAGGGTTTGTGTTTGGGTTAGGGTAGGTTTAGGGTTAGGGTTAGGAATAGGGTTAGGGTTAGGGTTAGGGTTAGGGATAGTGTAAGGATTTGGGGTTGAGTTTGGATTAGGGTTAGGGTTAGGTTTTCGGGTATGAATTTGGGTTAGGGTTAGGGTTATGGCTAGGGTTAGGATTTGGGTTCGGTTTAGGGTTAGGATAGGGTTAGGGCTTAGGGGTTGCGGTTAGGGTTTGGGTTAGGGTTAGGGTTAGTGTTAGGTTTAGGATTTGGGTTAGTGTTAGTGTTACGGTTAGCGGTAGTGTTAAGGTTAGGGTTTGGGTTAGCTTAGGGTTTGGTTTAGGGTTAGGGTGAGGTTTAGAGTTAGGGTTTGGGTTAAGGTTAGGGGTAGGGTTTGGGTTAGGGTTATTGTTAGGGTTAGGGTTAGGCTTTGTGTTAGAGTTAGGGTTAGGTTTTGGGTTTGGGTTAGGGTTAGGGTTAGGTTTAGTGTTAGGTTTAGGGTTTGTGTTAGGGTTAGGGTTTGGGTTTGGGTTAGGGTTAGGGTTAGGGTTAGGGTTAGGGTTAGGGTTAGGGTTAGGGTTTGGGTTAGGGTTAGGGTTAGATTTAGGGTATGGGTTAGGGTTAGGGTTTGGGTTTGAGTTAAAGTTAGGGTTAGGGTTAGGGTTTGGGTTAGGATTAGGGTTTGCTTTAGGCTTAGGGTTTCATTTACGGTTAGGGTTAGGCTTAGGGTTAGGGTTTGGGTTAGGGTTACGGTTAGGGTTAAGGTTAGAGGTTAGTGGTAAGGAGTTGGGGTTACTATTAGGGTTAGGATTGGGGTTAGGGTTAGGGTTTGTGTTAGGGTTAGTGTTAGGTTTAGGGTTATTGTTAGTGTTAGGATTAGGGTTTGTGTTTGGGTTAGAGTTGGTTTAAGGTTAGGCTTAGGAATAGGGTTAGGGTTAGGGTTAGGGTTAGAATTAGGGTATGGGTTATGGTTAGGGTTAGGGTTAGGGTTACGGTTTGGTTTAGGGTTAGTGTTAGAATTAGGTTATGGGTTAGTTTTAGGGTTTGGCTTTGGGCTAAAGATAGGGTTAGGTTTAGGGTTTGGGTTAGGGTTAGGGTTTGCTTTAGGGTTAGTGTTAGGGTTAGGGTTAGGGTTAGGGTTAGGGTTAGTGTTAGGGTTAGGTTTTGGGTTAGGGTTAGGGCTAGGGTTTGGTTTTGGTTAGCGTTAGAATTAGGATTAGCGTTAGGTTTAGGTTAGGGTTAGTGTTTGCATTTGGGTTCAGGATAGGTTTAGGGTTAGGGTTAGGAATAGGGTTAGAGTTTGGGTTAGGGTTAGGGTAGGGTTAGGGTTTGGGTTTGGGTTTGGGTTAGGTTTAGGGTTAGGGTTTGTGTTAGGGTTAGGATTAGGGTTAGGTTTAGGGTTAGGGTAGGGGTTTCGGTTTGGATTAGGGTTAGGGTTAGGGTTAGGGTTTGATTACGGTTAGATTTAGTGTTAGGGTTAGGGTTTGGGTTAGTTTTAGCCTTAGGTTTAGCGTCAATTTTAATTTAGGGTTGGGCTTAGGGTTAGGTTTAGGGTTAGGGTTTGCGTTTGGGTCAGGGTTATGTTTAGGGTTAAGGTTAGGGTTAGCGATTGTTATAGGGTTAGGCTTAGTGTTAGGGTTTGGGTTTCCGTTAGGGTTAGGGCTATGGTTTGGGTTATTGTTAGGTTTAGGGTTATGGTTAGCGTTAGGGTTACGGTTAGTGTTAGGGTAAGGGTTAGGGGTTAGGCTTAGGCTTAGGGTTTGGGTTAGGTTTAGGTTTAGGGTTAGGGTTAGGGTTTGGGTTAGTTTTAGGGTTAGGTTTAGGGTCAATTTTAGGGTTAGGCTTTGGCTTAGGGTTAGGTTTTGGGTTAGGGTTTGCGTTTGAGTCAGGGTTAGGTTTAGGGTTAAGGTTAGGGTTAGCGATTGTTATAGGGTTAAGCTTAGGGTTAGGGTTTGGTTTTGGGGGTGGGTGATGGTTAGGGTTAGGGTTAGAATTTCGGTTAGGTTAAGGGTTAGGGTTCGGGTTAGGGTTAGGGTTAGGGTTAGTGTTTGCGTTAGTGTTAGGGTTTGGTTAGGGTTAGGTTTAGGGTTTGGTTTAGGGTTAGGTTTTGGATTAGGGTTAGGGTTACGGTTTGGGTTAGGGTTAGGGTTTACGGATTGGATTTGGGTTACACTTAGGGTTAGGTTTAGGTTTAGCGTTAGGATTAAGGTTAGGGTTTAGTTTAGGTTTAGGGTTAGGGTTAGGGTTGGGGTTAGGTTTGGGGTTAGGGTTTGGATTAGCGTTAGGTTTAGGGTTAGGATTTGGGTTTGGTTTTGGGTTAGCGTTAGAGTTAGGATTAGGGTTAGGTTTAGCGTTAGGGTTAGGGTTAGGCTATGGGTTAGGGTTAGTGTTTGGATTAGGACTAGGGTTAATGTTAGGGTTTGGGTTAGGGTTAGGGTTAGCGTTTGGGTTAGCATTAGGGTGAGTGTTAGGATTAGGGTTAGGGTTAATGTTGGGTTTGGGTTAGGGTTAGTGTTGCGGTTAGGGTTAGGTTTAGGGTTAGGGTTAGTATTAATGTTAGGGTTTGGGTTAGTGTTAGGGTTACGGTTAGGGTTAGGGTTTGGTTTAGGGTTAGGTTTAGGTTCAGGGTTAAAGTTAGGGTTTGGTTTTGGGTTAGGGTTAGAGTTAGGGTTAGGGTTAGGGTTTTCGTTTGAGTTAGGGTTATGTTTAGGGTGAGGGTTAGGGTTAGGGTTTCGGTTAAGATTTGGGTTAGGGTTAGGGTTAGGCTTAGGCTTAGGGTTCGGTTTAGGGTTTTGGTAAGGGTTTCATTTAGTTTTAGGGTTAGGGTTAGAGGTGGGGGTTGGGTTGGTGTGAGGGTCAGGTTTAGTGTTAGGTTTAGTGTTAGGGTTAGAGTTTGGGTTAATCTTAGGGTTAGGGTTCGGGTTACGGTTTAGGTTAGGGTAAGGGTTAGGGTTTGGGTTTGTGTTAACGTTAGGTTTAGGATTAGGGTTAAGTTTAGGGATTGGGTTAGGGTTAGGGTTTGGGTTAGGGTTAGGGTCAGGTTTAGGGTTAGGGATTGGGTTAGGGTTAGGGTTAAGGTTTGGGTTAGTGTTAGGTTTAGGGTTTGGGTTTGGGTTAGGGTTAAGGTTAGGGATAGGGTTAGGGTTAGTGTTTGCGTTAGCGTTAGGGTTATTGTTAGGTTTAGGATTAGCCTTTAGGTTAGCGTTAGGGTTAGGGTTAGGGTTAGGGTTAGCGTTAGGGTTATGTTTAGTGTTAGGGTTAGGTTTAGGGTTAGGGTTAGGATTAATATTAGGTTTTGGGTTAATGTTACGGTTACTTTTTGCGTTTGGGTTAGGGTTAGGTTTAGGGTTAGGGTTAGGGTTAGGGTTAAGGTTAGGGTTTGGGTTTGGTTAAGACTTAGGGCTAGGGTAAGGAATAGGGTTTGCATTAGGGTTAGGGTTAGGGTTAGGATTAGGGTTTGGGTTAGGGTTAGGGTTTGGGTTATGGTTAGCGTTAGGGTTAGGTTTAGGGTTAGGGTTAGGGTTAGAGTTTAGGGTCAGGATTAGGGTTAGTGTAAGGTTTAGGGTTATGGTTAGATTTAGGGTTAGGGTTAGCGTTAGGGTTTGGGTTGGGTTACGGTTAGGGGTTAGTGTTACGATTACGGTACGGTTAGGGTTAGTGTTTGCATTTGGGTTCGGGATAGGTTTAGGGTTAGGGTTAGGAATAGGGTTAGAGTTTGGGCTAGGGCTAGATTAAGGTTAGGGTTTTGGTTTTGGTTTGGGTTAGATTTAGGGTTAGGGTTTGGGTTAGGGTTAGGATTATGGTTAGGGTTAGCGTTAGGGTTACGGTTTTGGTTTGGATTAGGGTTAGGGTTAGGGTTAGGGTTTGATTAGGGTTAGATTTAGGGTTAGGGTTAGGGTTTGGGTTAGGGTTACAGTTTGGGTTTCTGTTAGGTTTAGGGCTATGGTTTGGGTTATTGTTAGGTTTATGATTATGGTTAGCGTTAGGGATACGGTTTTGGTTAGGGTAAGGGTTAGGGGTTAGGCTTAGGCTTAGGATTTGGGTTAGGGTTAGGTTTAGGGTTAGGGTTAGGGTTTCGTTAGTTTTAGGGTTAGGTTTAGGGTTAATTTTAGGGTTAGGGTTTGGGTTATGGTTTGGGTTAGGGTTAGGATTTGCGTTTGGATTAGGGTTAGGTTTAGGGTTAAGGTTAAGTTTAGGGTTTGTTATAGGGTTAGGCTTAGGGTTAGGATTTGGTTTTGGAGGTGGGTGATGGTTAGGGTTAGGGTTAGAATTTCGGTTAGGGTAAGGATTAGGGTTCGGATTAGGGTTAGGTTTAGGGTTAAGATCAGGGTCAGGGTCAGGGTTTGTGTTAGGGTTATTGTTAGGGTAAGGGTTTGGGTTAGGGTTAGGGTCAAGGTTAGGATTTGGTTTAGGGTTGGGGATATGGATAGGTTTTGAGTTTGGGTTAGCGTTAGGGTTAGGATTAGGGTTAGATTTTGGGTTAGGGTTAGGTTTAGGTTTTGGGTTAGGGTTAGGGTTAGGGTTAGGGTTCAGGTTTGGGATTGGGTTAGGGCTAGGGTCAGGGTTAGGGTTAGCGCTTGTGTTAGGGTTAGTGTTAGGGTCAGGATCAGTGTTTGGTCTAGTGTCAGGGTTATGGTTAGTGTTAGGGTTAGGTTTTGGGTTAGGGTTAGGTTTTGGGTCAGGGTTAGGGTTACAGTTAGGTTTAGGGTTAGTGTTAGGGTTAGGGTTAGGGTTAGGGTTAGAGTTAGGGTTAGGGTTAGAGTTTGAGTTTGGTTTTGGGTTACGTTAGAGTTAGGATTAGGGTTAGGTTTAGCGTTAGGGTTAGGGTTAGTGTATGGGTTAGGGTTAGGGTTTGGGTTAGGATTAGGGTTAAGGTTAGGGTTTGGGTTAGGGTTAGGGTTAGGGTTAGGGTTAGGATTAGAATTTGCCTTAGATTTACGTTTAGGGTTAGGCTGAGGAAGAGGCTCAGAGTTTGGGCTAGGGCTAGCTTAGGGTTAGGGTTTTGGTTTTGGTTTGGGTTAGGTTTAGGGTTAGGGTTTGGGTTAGGGTTAGGATTAGGAGTAGGGTTATCGTTAGGGTTTGATTAGGTTTAGATTTAGGGTTAGGCTTACGGTTTGGGTTAGGGTTAGGGTTTGGGTTTCTGTTAGGGTTAGGGCTATGGTTTGGGTTATTGTTAGGTTTAGGGTTATGGTTAGCGTTAGGGTTACGGTTAGGGTTAGGGTAAGGGTTAGGGGTTAGTCTTAGGCTTAGGATTTGGGTTATGGTTAGGTTTAGGGTTAGGGTTAGGGTTTGGTTTAGTTTTAGGGTTAGGTTTAGGGTTAATTTTAGGGTTAGGGTTTGGGTTAGGGTTAGGGTTTGCGTTTGGATTTGGGTTAGGTTTAGGGTTAAGATTAGAGTTTGGGTTTGTTATAGGGTTAGGCTTAGAGTTAGGATTTGGTTTTGGGGGTCGTTGATGGTTAGGGTTAGGGTTAGAATTTCGGTTAGGGTAAGGATTAGGGTTCGGGTTAGGGTTAGGGTTAGGGTTAGGGTTAGGATCAGGGTCAGGGTCAGGGTTTGTGTTAGGGTTAGTGTTAGGGTAAGGGTTTGGGTTAGGGTTAGGGTGAAGGTTAGGATTTGGTTTAGGGTTGGGGATATACATAGGGTTTGGGTTTGGGTTAGCGTTAGGGTTAGGATTAGGGTTAGGTTTTGGGTTAGGGTTAGGTTTAGGTTTTGGGTTAGGGTTAGGGTTAGGGTTAGGGTTCAGGTTTGTGATTGGGTTAGGGCTAGGGTCAGGGTTAGGGTTAGGGTTTGTGTTAGGGTTAGTGTTAGGGTTAGGATAAGGGTTTGGTTTAGTGTTAGGGTTATGGTTAGGGTTAGGTTTAGGGTTTAGGTTAGGGTTATGTTTTGGGTTAGGGTTAGGGTTACAGTTAGGTTTAGGGTTAGGGTTAGGGTTAGGGTTAGAGTTAGGGATAGGGTTAGGGTTTGAGTTTGGTTTTGTGTTACGTTAGAGTTAGGATAAGGGTTAGGTTTAGCGTTAGGGTTAGGGTAGGGTATGGGTTAGGGTTAGGGTTTGGGTTAGGATTAGGGTTAAGGTTAGGGTTTGGGTTAGGGTTAGGGTTAGGGTTAGCATTTGCCTTAGATTTACGTTTAGGGTTAGGGTTAGGATTAGCGTTTGGGTTAGCGTTAGGGTGAGGGTTAGGGTTAGGTTTAGGGTTTGGGTTAGTATTAATGTTCGGGTTTGCGTTAGTGTTAGGGTTAGGCTTAGGGTTAGGGTTTGGTTTAGGGTTAGGGTTCGGTTCAGGGTTAAGGTTAGTGTTAGGGTTTGGGTTGGGGTTAGGGTTAGGGTTAGGGTTAGGGTTTGCGTTTGAGTTAGGGTTTGGATTAGGGTTTCGCTTAGGGTTAGGGTTGGGTTAGTGGTAGGTTTATTTTTTAAGGTTAGGGTTTGGGTTAGGGTTAGGGTTAGGGTTAGGGTTAGGGTTTGGGTTAGGGTTAGGGATAGGGTTAGGGTTAGGGTTTGTTTTAGGTTTAGGGTTAGACTTAGGGTTTGCGTTTGGGTTAGGGTTAGGTGTAGGTTTAAGTTTAGCGTTTGGGTTAGGGTTAGGGTTAGGGTTTGGTTTAGGGTTAGGGTTAGGTTTAGGGTTAGGGTTTGGGTTAGGGTTAGGGTTAGGGTTAGGGTTAGGGTTAGGGTTATGGTTTGGGTTAGGGTTAAGTTTAGGGTTAATGTTAGGGTTAGGGTTAGGTTTGGGGTTTGGTTTTGGTTTAGGTTTAGGGTTTCGGTTAGGGTTAGGGTTAGGGTTAGGGTTAGCATTTGCGTTGCATTTAGTGTTTAGGTTAGGGTTAGGGTGAGCGTTTGGGTTAGCGTTAAGGTTAGGGTTAGCGATAATCTTAGGGTTTGGCTTAGGGTTAGGGTTAGGGTGAGCGTTTGGGTTAGCGTTAAGGTTAGGGTTAGCGATAATCTTAGGGTTTGGCTTAGGGTTAGGGTTAGGGTTAGGGATAGGTTTAGGGTTAGGGGTATGGTTAGGGTTAGGGTAGGGTTAGGGTTAGGGATAGGTTTAGGGTTAGGGGTATGGTTAGGGTTAGGGTTAATGTTAGTGTTTGGGTTAGTGTTAGGGTTAAATTTTGGGTTAGTTTTAGGGTTAGGGGTAGGGTTAGGGTTTTGGTTTCTGTTAGGGTTAGGCCTAGGGTTTGCGGTATTGTTAGTTTTAGGGTTAGGGTTAGCGTTAGGGTTAGGATTAGGGTTAGGTTTGGGGTTAGGGTTAGGTTTAGGTTTTGGGTTAGGGTTAGGGTTAGGGTTAGGGTTAAAGTTTGGGATTGGGTTAGGGGTAGGGTCAGGGTTAGGGTTAGGGTTTGTGTTAGGGTTAGTGTTAGGGTTAGGATTAGGGGTTGGTTTAGTGTTAGGGTTATGGTTAGGGTTAGGTTTAGGGTTTGGGTTAGGGTTATGTTTTGGGTTAGGGTTAGGGTTACAGTTAGGTTTAGGGTTACGGTTAGGGTTAGGGTTAGGGTTGGGGTTAGGGTTTGGATTAGAGTTAGGGTTAGGGTTAGGGTTTGGGTTTGGTTTTGGGTTACGTTAGAGTTAGCATTAGGGTTAGGTTTAGCGTTAGGGTTAGGGTTAGGATATGGGTTAGGGTTAGGGTTTGGTTTAGGATTAGGGTTAAGGTTAGGGTTTGGGTTAGGGTTAGGGTTAGGGTTAGGTTTTGGGTTAGGGTTAGGGTTAGGTTTAATGTTAGTGTTTGGGTTAGGGTTAGGATTAGGGTTTGGGTTAGGATTAGGGATAGGGTTAGGGTTAGGGTTTGGTGTTGGGTTAGGTTTAGGCTTAGGGTTAGAGTCTGGGTTAGGATTAGCATTAGGGTTAGGGTTAAGGTTAGTGTTAGCGTTTGGGTTAGCGTTAGGTTTAGGGTTAGGGTTAGGGTTAATATTAGGTTTCGGGTTAGGGTTTGCGTTTGAGTTAGGGTTAGGTTTACGGTTAGGGTTTGCGTTTGAGTTAGGGTTAGGTTTAGGGTGAGTGTTAGGGTTATAGTTTGGGTTAGGGTTAGGGATGGGGATTGGGTTTGGGTTTGGGTTAGGATTATGGTTACGGTTAGGGTTAGTGTTAGGGTTAGGGTTAGGGTTAGGGTTTGAGTTAGGTTTAGTGTTAGGTTTAGGGTTAGAGGTTAGGGTTAAAGTAAAGTTTGTGTTAGCGTTAGGTTTATGGTTAGGGTTATGTTTAGGGGTTAGGAATAGCGTTAGGGTTAGCGTTTGGGTTTGGGTTAGGTTTAGGGTTAGGGTTAGGGTGACGGTTTGGGTTTGGTTTACGGTTAGGATTAGGGTTAGGTTTCGTGTTTCAGTTAGGGTTAGGGTTAGTGTTAGGGTTAGGGATTAGGGTTAGGGATAGGGTAGGTGTAAGGTTTAGAGTTAGGGTTAGATTTAGTGTTAGGTTTAGGGTTAGGGTTTGGGTTGCGTTAGGTTTAGAGGTTGGAGTTAGTGTTATGTTTAGGGTTAGGGTTAGGTTTTGCATTTGGGTATGGTTGGGTTTAGGGTTGGGCTTACGAATAGGGTTAGAGTTTGGGTTCGGTTTATTGTTAGGGATAGGGTTAGGGTTTTGGTTTGGGTTTGGGTTAGGGTTAGGTTTATGGTTTGGGTTAGGTTTAAGGTTAGGGTTAGCATTTGGGTTTGGGTTTGGGTTAGGTTTAGTGTTAGGGTTTAGGGTTAGGGTTAGGGTTAGGGTTAGGGTTAGGGTTTGCGTTTGAGTTAGGGTTTGGATTAGGGTTTCGCTTAGGGTTAGGGTTTGGGTTAGTGGTAGGTTTATTTTTTAAGGTTAGGGTTTGGGTTAGGGTTAGGGTTAGTGTTAGGGTTAGGGTTTGGGTTAGGGTTAGGGATAGGGTTAGGGTTAGGGTTTGTTTTAGGTTTAGGGTTAGACTTAGGGTTTGCGTTTGGGTTAGGGTTAGGTGTAGGTTTAAGTTTAGCGTTTGGGTTAGGGTTAGGGTTAGGGTTTGGTTTAGGGTTAGGGTTAGGTTTAGGGTTAGGGTTTGGGTTAGGGTTAGGGTTAGGGTTAGGGTTAGGGTTAGGGTTATGGTTTGGGTTAGGGTTAAGTTTAGGGTTAATGTTAGGGTTAGGGTTAGGTTTGGGTTTTGGTTTTGGTTTAGGTTTAGGGTTTCGGTTAGGGTTAGGGTTAGGGTTAGGGTTAGCATTTGCGTTGCATTTAGTGTTTAGGTTAGGGTTAGGGTGAGCCTTTGGGTTAGCGTTAAGGTTAGGGTTAGCGATAATCTTAGGGTTTGGCTTAGGGTTAGGGTTAGGGTGAGCGTTTGGGTTAGCGTTAAGGTTAGGGTTAGCGATAATCTTAGGGTTTGGCTTAGGGTTAGGGTTAGGGTTAGGGATAGGTTTAGGGTTAGGGGTATGGTTAGGGTTAGGGTTAGGGATAAGGTTACGGAGAGGTTTAGGGTTAGGGGTTTGGTTAGGGTTAGGGTTAATGTTAGTGTTTGGGTTAGTGTTAGGGTTAAATTTTGGGTTAGTTTTAGGGTTAGTTTTAGGGTTAGGGTTTTGGTTTCTGTTAGGGTTAGGCCTAGGGTTTGCGGTATTGTTAGTTTTAGGGTTAGGGTTAGCGTTAGGGTTAGGATTAGGGTTAGGTTTGGGGTTAGGGTTAGGTTTAGGTTTTGGGTTAGGGTTAGGGTTAGGGTTAGGGTTAAAGTTTGGGATTGGGTTAGGGGTAGGGTCAGGGTTAGGGTTAGGGTTTGTGTTAGGGTTAGTGTTAGGGTTAGGATTAGGGGTTGGTTTAGTGTTAGGGTTATGGTTAGGGTTAGGTTTAGGGTTTGGGTTAGGGTTATGTTTTGGGTTAGGGTTAGGGTTACAGTTAGGTTTAGGGTTACGGTTAGGGTTAGGGTTAGGGTTGGGGTTAGGGTTTGGATTAGAGTTAGGGTTAGGGTTAGGGTTTGGGTTTGGTTTTGGGTTACGTTAGAGTTAGCATTAGGGTTAGGTTTAGCGTTAGGGTTAGGGTTAGGATACGGGTTAGGGGTAGGGTTTGGTTTGGGATTAGGGTTAAGGTTAGGGTTTGGGGTAGGGTTAGGGTTAGGGTTAGGTTTTGGGTTAGGGTTAGGGTTAGGTTTAATGTTAGTGTTTGGGTTAGGGTTAGGATTAGGGTTTGGGTTAGGATTAGGGATAGGGTTAGGGTTAGGGTTTGGTGTTGGGTTAGGTTTAGGCTTAGGGTTAGAGTCTGGGTTAGGATTAGCATTAGGGTTAGGGTTAAGGTTAGTGTTAGCGTTTGGGTTAGCGTTAGGTTTAGGGTTAGGGTTAGGGTTAATATTAGGTTTCGGGTTAGGGTTTGCGTTTGAGTTAGGGTTAGGTTTACGGTTAGGGTTTGCGTTTGAGTTAGGGTTAGGTTTAGGGTGAGTGTTAGGGTTATAGTTTGGGTTAGGGTTAGGGATGGGGATTGGGTTTGGGTTTGGGTTAGGATTATGGTTACGGTTAGGGTTAGTGTTAGGGTTAGGGTTAGGGTTAGGGTTTGAGTTAGGTTTAGGGTTAGGTTTAGGGTTAGAGGTTAGGGTTAAAGTAAAGTTTGTGTTAGCGTTAGGTTTATGGTTAGGGTTATGTTTAGGGGTTAGGAATAGCGTTAGGGTTAGCGTTTGGGTTTGGGTTAGGTTTAGGGTTAGGGTTAGGGTGACGGTTTGGGTTTGGTTTACGGTTAGGATTAGGGTTAGGTTTCGTGTTTCAGTTAGGGTTAGGGTTAGTGTTAGGGTTAGGGATTAGGGTTAGGGATAGGGTAGGTGTAAGGTTTAGAGTTAGGGTTAGATTTAGTGTTAGGT
>JAJHUQ010000046.1:2170000-2172500 GCA_035773235.1 Eospalax fontanierii | reverse complement strand
GGTTTAGGGTTAGGGGTATGGTTAGGGTTAGGGGTAATGTTAGTGTTTGGGTTAGGGTTAGGGTTAAATTTTGGGTTAGTTTTAGGGTTAGGGGTAGGGTTAGGGTTTTGGTTTCTGTTAGGGTTAGGCCTAGGGTTTGCAGTATTGTTAGTTTTAGGGTTAGGGTTAGCGTTAGGGTTAGGATTAGGATTAGGTTTGTGGTTAGGGTTAGGTTTAGGTTTTGGGTTAGGGTTAGGGTTAGGGTTAGGGTTAAGGTTTGGGATTGGGTTAGGGCTAGGGTCAGGGTTAGGGTTAGGGTTTGTGTTAGGGTTAGTGTTAGGGTTAGGATTAGGGTTTGGTTTAGTGTTAGGGTTATGGTTAGGGTTAGGTTTAGGGTTTGGGTTAGGGTTATGTTTTGGTTTAGGGTTAGGGTTACAGTTAGGTTTAGGGTTAGGGTTAGGGTTAGGGTTCGGGTTAGGGTTTGGATTAGAGTTAGGGTTAGGGTTAGGGTTTGGGTTTGGTTTTGGGTTACGTTAGAGTTAGCATTAGGGTTAGGTTTAGCGTTAGGGTTAGGGTTAGGATATGGGTTAGGGTTAGGGTTTGGTTTAGGATTAGGGTTAAGGTTAGGGTTTGGGTTAGGGTTAGGGTTAGGGTTAGGTTTTGGGTTAGGGTTAGGGTTAGGTTTAAGGTTAGTGTTTGGGTTAGGGTTAGGGTTAGGGTTACGGTTAGGATTAGGGATAGGGTTAGGGTTAGGGTTTGGGTTAGGGTTAGGTTTAGGCTTAGGGTTAGAGTCTGGGTTAGGATTAGGATTAGGGTTAGGGTTAAGCTTAGTGTTAGCGTTTCGGTTAGCGTTAGGTTTAGGGTTAGGGTTAGGGTTAATATTAGGTTTCGGGTTAGGGTTTGCGTTTGAGTTAGGGTTAGGTTTACGGTTAGGGTTAGGGTTACGGTTAGGATTAGGGATAGGGTTAGGGTTAGGGTTTGGGTTAGGGTTAGGTTTAGGCTTAGGGTTAGAGTCTGGGTTAGGATTAGGATTAGGGTTAGGGTTAAGGTTAGTGTTAGCGTTTTGGTTAGCGTTAGGTTTAGGGTTAGGGTTAGGGTTAATATTAGGTTTCGGGTTAGGGTTTGCGTTTGAGTTAGGGTTAGGTTTACGGTTAGGGTTTGCGTTTGAGTTAGGGTTAGGTTTAGGGTGAGTGTTAGGGTTATAGTTTGGGTTAGGGTTAGGGTTGGGGATTGGGTTTGGGTTTGGGTTAGGATTATGGTTACGGTTAGGGTTAGTGTTAGGGTTAGGGTTAGGGTTAGGGTTTGAGTTAGGTTTAGGGTTATGTTTAGGGTTAGAGGTTAGGGTTAAAGTAAAGTTTGTGTTAGCGTTAGGTTTACGGTTAGGGTTACGTTTAGGGGTTAGGAATAGCGTTAGGGTTAGCGTTTGGGTTTGGGTTAGGTTTAGGGTTAGGGTTAGGGTGACGGTTTGGGTTTGGTTTACGGGTAGGATTAGGGTTAGGTTTCGTGTTTCAGTTAGGGTTAGGGTTAGTGTTAGGGTTAGGGATTAGGGTTAGGGATAGGGTAGGTGTAAGGTTTAGAGTTAGGTTTAGATTTAGGGTTAGGGTTAGGGTTAGGGTTTGGGTTGCGTTAGGTTTAGAGGTTGGAGTTAGTGTTATGTTTAGGGTTTGGGTTAGGTTTTGCATTTGGGTATGGTTGGGTTTAGGGTTGGGCTTACGAATAGGGTTAGAGTTTGGGTTCGGTTTATTGTTAGGGATAGGGTTAGGGTTTTGGTTTGGGTTTGGGTTAGGGTTAGGTTTATGGTTTGGGTTAGGTTTAAGGTTAGGGTTAGCGTTTGGGTTTGGGTTTGGGTTAGGTTTAGTGTTAGGGTTTAGGCTTGGTTTGGGTTAGGTTTAGGTTTAGGTTTAGGGTTAGGGTTTGGTTTAGGGTTAGGTTTAGGGTTAGGGTTAGGGTTTGGGTTAGGGTTAAGTTTAGGATTAATGTTAGGGTTTTGGTTAGGGTTGGGGTTTGGTTTTGGTTTAGGTTTAGGGTTTCGGTTAGGGTTAGGGTAAGCATTTGCGTTACATTTAGTGTTTAGATTAGGGTTAGGGTTAGCGTTTGGGTTAGCCTTAAGGTTAGGGTTAGCGATAATGTTAGGGTTTGGCTTAGGGTTACGGTTAGGGTTAGGGTTAGGTTTAGGGTTAGGGGTATGGTTTGAGTTAGGGTTAATGTTAGTGTTTGGATTAGGGTTATGGTTAAATTTTGGGTTAGTTTTAGGGTTAGGGGTAGGGTTAGGGCTTTGGTTTCTGTTAGGGTTAGGCCTATGGTTCGGGGTATTGTTAGTTTTAGGGTTACGGTTAGCGTTAGAGTTAGGGTTAGGTTTAGGGTTAGGGTAAGTGTTAGGGATTAGGTTTAGGCTTAGGGTTTGGATTAAGGTTAGTGTTAGGGTTAGGGTTTGGGTTAGGGTTAGGTTTAGGGTTAGTGTTAGGGTTAGGGTTAGGGTTAGGGTTAAGGTTAGGGTTAGTGTTATGGTTAGGGCTAGGGT
>JAJHUQ010000046.1:2150000-2165000 GCA_035773235.1 Eospalax fontanierii | reverse complement strand
GGTTTAGGGTTAGGGTTAATGTTAGGGTTTAGGTAAGGGTTAGGGTTAGGGTTTCGGTTAGGGTTAGGGTTAGGGTTATGGTTAGGGTTTGGGTTAGGGTTAAGGTTAGGGTTAGGATTAGGGTGGGGGTTATGGTTAGGGTTTGGGTTAGGGTTAGATTTAGGGTTAGGCTTAGGGTTAGTGTTGGAGTTAGGGTTAGGGTTAGGCTTGGGTTTAGGGTTAGGTTTAGGGTTAGGTTTAGGGTTAGGGTTTGGGTAAGTGTTAGGGTTAGGGTTTGGGTTAGGGTTAGGTTTAGGATTATGGTTGGGGTTATGATTTTGTACAGGGTTAGGGTTAGGTTTAGGGTTAAGTTTAGGGTAAGTTTGAGGGTTTAGTTTGGGTTATGGTTTGGGTTAGGGTTAGTGTTAGGGTTAGGGTTAGGTTTAGGGTTTATGTTAGGGTTAGGGGTAGCGTTATTGTTAGGGTTTGTGTTTGGCTTAGGGTTAGGTTTAGATTAGGGTTTGGGTTAGGGTTAGGTTTTGGGTTTGGGTTAGTGTTAGGGTTAGTATTAGGGTTAGGGTTTGTATTTGGGTTAGGGTTAGGGTTAGTGTTAGGGTTTGGTTTGGGATAGGGTTAGTGTTAGGGTTAGGGTTAGGTTTAGTGTTTGGGTTAGGGTTAGGGTTAGGGTTTGGGTTGGGGTTAGGTTTAGGGTTAGGGTTTTTTGTTAGGTTTAGCGTTGGGGTTAGGGTTAGGTTTAGGTTTCGGTTAGGGTTAGGGTTTGGGTTAAGGTTAGGGTTAGGGTTTGGGTTAGGTTTAGGGTTGGGGTTAGGGTTAGGATTAGGTTTGGGTTAGGGTTAGGGTTTGTTTTAGGGTTAGGGTTAGGGTTAAGGTTAGGGTTTCGTTTAGGGTTTGGGTTATTTTTTGGGTTAGGGTTAGGGTTTGGGTTTGGGTTAGGTTTAGCGTTATCGTTAGGGTTAGGTTTGGTGTTTGGGTTAGGGTTAGGGTTTGGGTTAGGGTTAGGGTTTGGGTTAGGTTTTGGGTTAGGGTTAGGGTTGGGGTTAGGGTTAGGTTTAGGTTTGGTTTAGGGTTAGGGTTAGGGTTAGCGTTAGAGTTAGGTTTAGGATTTGGGTTAGGGTTTACGTTAGTGTTTGTGTTAGATTTAGGGTTAGTTTTACGGTTTGTGTTAGGGATAGGGTTAGGGTTAGATTTAGGATTAGGGTTAGGTTTTGGGTTAGGGTCAGGGTTAGAATTAGTGTTAGGGGTAGGGGTTGGATTTGTGTTAGTGTCAGGGGTAGGGTTAGGCTTCCGGTAGCGGTTTGGTTTGGGTTATGGTTGGGTTAGCGTTAGTCTTAGGGTTAGGGTTTGGGTTAGGGTTTGATTTAGGGTTAGGGTTAGGGTTTTGGTTAGGCTTAGGGTTAGGGTTTGGTTTAGCGTTAGGGTTAGGTTTAGGGTTAGGGTTAGGGATAAGGTTTAGGTTCTGGTTAGGATTAGGGTTAGGGTTAGCGTTAGGTTTAGGTTTAGTGTTAGGGTTTGGGTTATGGTTCGGGTTAGGGTTAGGGTTAGGGTTTGTGTTAGGGTTAGGGTTAGGGTTAGGGTTAGGGTTAGTGTTTAGGTTAGGGTTAGGCTTTCCTTTAGGGTTAGGATTAGGGTTAGGTTTAGGGTTAGGGTTTAGGTTAGTGTTATTGTTAGGGTTTGGGTTTGGATTAGGTGTAGAGTTAAGGTTCATGTTAGTGTTTGGATTAGGTTTAGGGTTAGGGTTGGGGTTAGGGTTTAGGTTAGGGTTAGGTTTAGGGTTAGGTTTAGGGTTAGAGATAGGTTTGGGTTAGGATTAGAATTTGGGTTAGGGTTAGGGTTAGGGTTAGGGTTTCGGTTAGGGTTTGCGTTAGGCTTTGGGTTTGGATTAGGGTTAGCGTAAGCACTAGGTTTAGAGTGAGCGTTTTGGTTTGGGTTAGGGGTAGGGTTAGGGTTAGGGTTTGGGATTAGGTTAGGGTTAGGGTTTGGTTTAGGGTTAGGGTTAGGGTTAGGGTTTGAGTTAGGTTTAGGGTTAGGGTTTGGATTATGGTTAGGGTTACGGTTACGGTTAAGGTTTGGGTTAGGGTTAGGGTTAGGGTTAGTGTTTGGTTTGGGATAGGGTTAGTGTAAGGGTTAGGATTAGGTTTAGTGTTTGGGTTAGGGTTAGGGTTAGGGTTGGGGTTAGGTTTATGGTTAGATTTAGGGTTAGGGTGAGGGTTAGGGTTGGGTTTAGGGTTAGTTTTAGGGTTAGGGTTAGGGTTTGGCTTAGGGTTAGGGTTAGGGTTAGGGTTAGGGTTAGGGTTAGGGTTACGGTTATGGTTAGGGTTAGGATTAGGTTTAGGGTTTGTGTTAGGTTTAGGGTTGGGGTTAGGGTTAGGTTTATATTTGTGTTAAGGTTAGGTTTTGTGTTAGGTTTAGGGTTAGGGTTAAGGTTAGGGTTTCGGTTAGGGTTTGGGTTATTGTTAGGGTTAGTGTTACGGTTTGGGGTTGGGTTAGGTTTAGCGTTAGGTTTAGGGTTAGGTTTGGGGTTTGGGTTAGGGTTAGGGTTTGGGTTAGCGTTAGGGTTAGGGTTTGGGTTGGGGTTAGTTTTAGGGTTAGGGTTTGGGTTAGTGTTAGGGTTGGGGTTATGGTTAGGTTTAAGTTTGCTTTACGGTTAGGGTTTTGGTTAGGCTTAAGGTTAGGATTTGGCTAGGTTTAGGGTTAGGGTTTGGTTTAGTGTCAGAGTTAGGGTTAGGTTTAGGGTTTGGTTTAGGGTTAGGATTAAAGTTAGGGTTTAGGTAAGGGTTAGGGTTAGGGTTAGAGTTAGGGTTACGGTTAGGCTTGGGTTTAGGGTAAGGTTTAGCTTAAGGGTTAGATTTAGAGTAAGGGTTTGGGTAAGGGTTAGGGTTAGGGTTTGGGTTAGGGTTAGGTTTAGGATTATGGTTAGGGTTATAATTTGGGTCAGGTTTAGTGTTAGGTTTAGAGTTAAGTTGAGCGTAAGGGTGAGGGTTTGGTTTGGGTTACGGTTTAGGTTAGGGTTAGTGTTAGGGTTAGGGTTAGGTTTAGGGTTTATGTTAGGGTTAGGGTTAGCCTTATTGTTAGGGTTTATGTTTGGCTTAGGGTTAGGTTTAGATTAGTGTTTGGGTTAGGGTTAGGTTTTGGGTTTGGGTTAGTGTTAGGGTTAGTATTAGGGTTAGGGTTTGGATTTGGGTTAGGGTTAGGATTAGGGTTAGGGTTTGGGATAGGGTTAGTGTTAGGTTTAGTGTTTGGTTTAGGGTTAGGGTTAGGGTTTGGTTTGGGGTTAGCGTTAGGATTAGGTTTGGGTTAGGGTTAGGTTTTGTTTTAGGGTTAGGGTTAGGGTTAAGTTTAGGGTTTCGGTTAGGGTTTGGGTTATTTTTAGGTTTAGGGTTAGGGTTTGGGTTTGGGTTAGGGTTAGCGTTATCTTTAGGGTTAGGTTTGGGGTTTATGTTAGGGTTAGGGTTTGGGTTAGGGTTAGGGTTTGGGTTAGGGTTAGGGTTAGCCTTTGGTTTAGGGTTAGATTTACGGTTAGGATTAGGATTAGGGTTAGGGTTAGCGCCAGGGTTAGGGTTAGGTTTAGGGTTCGGGTTTGCGTTAGTGTTTGTGTTAGATTTAGTGTTAGTTTTACGGCTTGGGTTAGGGTTAGTGTTAGGGTTAGAGCTAGGATTAGGGTTAGGTTTTGGGTTAGGGTCAGGGTTAAAATTAGTGTAAGGGTTAGGGTTAGGGTTAGGGTTAGGGTTTGGTTTGGGTTATGGTTGAGTTACCGTTAGTCTTAGGGTTGGGGTTTGGCTTAGGGTTTGATTTAGGGTTAAGGTTAGGGTTCGGGGCTAGGGTTAGTATAAGGGTTAGGGTTAGGGTTTGGGTTAGGGTTAAGGTTACGGTTAGGGTCATGGTTAGGAATTGGGTTAGGTTTACGGTTAGGCTTAGGGTTAGGGTTTGCTTTGGGTTATGGTTGGGTTACGGGTAGGGTTTGGGTTAGGGTTTGGGTTAGCATTTGGTTTAGCGTTAGGGTTAGGGTTTGGGTTGCTTTTACGGTTAGGGTTACGGTTTGGGTTAGGGTTAGAGTTTGGGTTAGGGTTAGGGTTAGGGTTAGGGTTAGGGTTAGGGTTTCGGTTAGGGTTTGCGTTAGGCTTTGGGTTTGGATTAGGGTTAGGGTAAGGATTAGGTTTAGAGTTAAGGTTTCGGTTTGGGTTATGGTTAGGTTTAGGATTAGTGTTAGGTTTAGGGTTTGGGATTGGGTTAGGGTTAGGGTTAGGGTTTGGTTTAGGGTTTGGTTTAGGATTAGGGTTAGGGTTTGAGTTAGGTTTAGGTTTAGGGTTTGGATTTTGGTTAGGGTTACGGTTACGTTTAGGGTTAGGTTTAGGGTTAGGTTAGTGTTTGGTTTGGGATAGGGTTAGTGTAAGGGTTAGGATTAGTTTTAGTGTTTGGTTAGGGTTAGGGTTAGGGTTAGTGTTGGGGTTAGGTTTATGGTTAGATTTAGGGTTAGGGTAAGGGTTAGGGTTGGGTTTAGGGTTAGTTTTAGGGTTAGGGTTACGGTTTGGCTTAGGTTTAGGGTTAGGGTTAGGGTTAGGGTTACGGTTTGTGTTAGGGTTAGGATTAGGTTTAGGGTTTGGTTTATGTTTCGGGTTGGGGTTAGGGGTAGGTTTAGGTTTCTGTTAGGGTTAGGTTTTGTGTTAGGTTTAGGGTTAGGGTTAAGGTTAGGGTTTCGGTTAGGGTTTGGGTAATTGTTAGGGTTGTGTTACGGTTTCGGTTTGGGTTAGGTTTAGCGTTAGGGTTAGGGTTAGTTTTGGGGTTTGGGTTAAGGTTAGGGTTTGGGTTCAGGTTAGGGTTTGTGTTAGCTTTAGGGTTAGGGTTTGGGTTGGTGTTAGGGTTAGGTTTAAGTTTGGGTTAGGGTTAGGGTTTGGGTTAGGTTTAGGGTTAGGGTTAGGGTTAGGGTTAGGGTTAGGGTTAGGGTTTGGTTTAGGGTCAGAGTTAGGGTTAGGTTTAGGGTTTGGTTTAGGGTTAGGGTTAAAGTTAGGGTTTAGGTAAGGGTTAGGGTTAGGGTTTCGGTTAGGGTTAGGGTTAGGGTTAGGGTTAGGGTTTGGGTTAGGGTTAAGGTTAGGGTTAGGATTAGGGTGGGGGTTATGGTTAGGGTTTGGGTTAGGGTTAGATTTAGGGTTAGGCTTAGGGTTAGGTTTAGTGTTAGAGTTAGGGTTAGGGTTAGGCTTGGGTTTAGGGTTAGGTTTAGGGTTAGGTTTAGGGTTAGGGTTTGGGTAAGTGTTAGGGTTAGGGTTTGGGTTAGGGTTAGGTTTAGGATTATGGTTAGGGTTATGATTTGGTACAGGGTTAGGGTTAGGTTTAGGGTTAAGTTTAGGGTAAGTTTGAGGGTTTGGTTTGGGTTATGGTTTGGGTTAGGGTTAGTGTTAGGGTTAGGGTTAGGTTTAGGGTTTATGTTAGGGTTAGGGTTAGCGTTATTGTTAGGGTTTGTGTTTGGCTTAGGGTTAGGTTTAGATTAGGGTTTGGGTTAGGGTTAGGTTTTGGGTTTGGGTTAGTGTTAGGGTTAGTATTAGGGTTAGGGTTTGGATTTGGGTTAGGGTTAGGGTTAGTGTTAGGGTTTGGTTTGGGATAGGGTTAGTTTTAGGGTTAGGGTTAGGTTTAGTGTTTGGGTTAGGGTTAGGGTTAGGGTTTGGGTTGGGGTTAGGTTTAGGGTTAGGGTTTTTTGTTAGGTTTAGTGTTGGGGTTAGGGTTAGGTTTAGGTTTCGGTTAGGGTTAGGGTTTGGGTTAAGGTTAGCGTTAGGGTTTGGGTTAGGTTTAGGGTTGGGGTTAGGCTTAGGATTAGGTTTGGGTTAGGGTTAGGGTTTGTTTTAGGGTTAGGGTTAGGGTTAAGGTTAGGGTTTCGGTTAGGGTTTGGGTTATTTTTAGGTTTAGGGTTAGGGTTTGGGTTTGGGTTAGGTTTAGCGTTATCGTTAGGGTTAGGTTTCGCGTTTGGGTTAGGGTTAGGGTTTGGGTTAGGGTTAGGGTTTGGGTTAGGTTTTGGGTTAGGGTTAAGGTTGGGGTTAGGGTTAGGTTTAGGTTTGGTTTAGGGTTAGGGTTAGGGTTAGCGTTAGGGTTAGGTTTAGGTTTAGGGTTAGGGTTTGCGTTAGTGTTTGTGTTAGATTTAGGGTTAGTTTTACGGTTTGTGTTAGGGATAGGGTTAGGGTTAGATTTAGGATTAGGGTTAGGTTTTGGGTTAGGGTCAGGTTTAGAATTAGTGTTAGGGTTAGGGTTTGGATTTGGGTTAGGGTCAGGGTTAGGGTTAGGCTTACGGTTACGGTTTGGTTTGGGTTATGGTTGGGTTACCGTTAGTCTTAGGGTTAGGGTTTGGGTTAGGGTTTGATTTAGGGTTAGGGTTAGGGTTTTGGTTAGACTTAGGGTTAGGGTTTGGTTTAGCGTTAGGGTTAGGGTTAGGGTTAGGGATAAGGTTTAGGTTCTGGTTAGGATTAGGGTTAGGGTTAGCGTTAGGTTTAGGTTTAGTGTTAGGGTTTGGGTTATGGTTCGGGTTAGGGTTAGGGTTAGGGTTTGTGTTAGGGTTAGGGTTAGGGTTAGGGTTAGTGTTTAGGTTAGGGTTAGGCTTTCGTTTAGGGTTAGGATTAGGGTTAGGTTTAGGGTTAGAGTTAAGGTTAGTGTTATTGTTAGGGTTTGGGTTTGGATTAGGTGTAGAGTTAGGGTTCATGTTAGTGTTTGGATTAGTTTTAGGGTTAGGGTTGGGGTTAGGGTTTGGGTTAGGGTTAGGTTTAGGGTTAGGTTTAGGGTTAGAGTTAGGTTTGGGTTAGGATTAGAGTTTGGGTTAGGGTTAGGGTTAGGGTTAGGGTTAGGGTTTCGGTTAGGGTTTGCCTTAGGCTTTGGGTTTGGATTAGGGTTAGGGTAAGGACTAGGTTTAGCGTTAGGGTTTCGGTTTGGTTTAGGGTTAGGGTTAGGGTTAGGGTTAGGGTTAGGGTTTGGGATTAGGTTAGGGTTAGGGTTTGGTTTAGGGTTAGGGTTAGGGTTAGGGTTTGAGTTAGGTTTAGGGTTAGGGTTTGGATTATGGTTAGGGTTACGGTTACAGTTAGGGTTTGGGTTAGGGTTAGGTTTAGGGTTAGTGTTTGGTTTGGGATAGGGTTAGTGTAAGGGTTAGGATTAGGTTTAGTGTTTGGGTTAGGGTTAGGGTTAGGGTTGGGGTTAGGTTTATGGTTAGATTTAGGGTTAGGGTGAGGGTTAGGGTTGGGTTTAGGGTTAGTTTTAGGGTTAAGGTTAGGGTTTGGCTTAGGGTTAGGTTTAGGGTTAGGGTTAGGGTTACGGTTAGGGTTAGGTTTAGGATTAGGTTTAGGGTTTGTGTTAGGTTTAGGGTTGGGGTTAGGGTTAGGTTTATATTTGTGTTAAGGGTTAGGTTTTGTGTTAGGTTTAGGGTTAGGGTTAAGGTTAGGGTTTCGGTTAGGGTTTGGGTTATTGTTAGGGTTAGTGTTACGGTTTGGGTTTGGGTTAGGTTTAGCGTTAGGTTTATTGTTAGGTTTGGGGTTTGGGTTAGGGTTAGGGTTTCGGTTAGCGTTAGGGTTAGGGTTTGGGTTGGGGTTAGTTTTAGGGTTAGGGTTTGGGTTAGGGTTAGGGTTGGGGTTATGGTTAGGTTTAAGTTTGCTTTAGGCTTAGGGTTTGGGTTAGGGTTAAGGTTAGGGTTTAGGTAAGGGTTAGGGTTAGGGTTAGAGTTAGGGTTACAGTTAGGCTTGGGTTTAGGGTTAGGTTTAGGGTTAGGTTTAGGGTTAGGGTTTGGGTAAGTGTTAGGGTTAGGGTTTGGGTTAGGGTTAGATTTAGGATTATGGTTAGGGTTATAATTTGGGTCAGGTTTAGTGTTAGGTTTAGGGTTAAGTTGAGGGTAAGTCTGAGGGTTTGGTTTGGGTTACGGTTTAGGTTAGGGTTAGTGTTAGGGTTAGGGTTAGGTTTAGGGTTTATGTTAGGGTTAGGGTTAGCCTTATTGTTAGGGTTTATGTTTGGCTTAGGGTTAGGTTTAGGTTAGGGTTTGGGTTAGGGTTAGGTTTTGGTTTTGTGTTAGTGTTAGGGTTAGTATTAGGGTTAGGGTTTGGATTTGTGTTAGGGTTAGGATTAGGGTTAGGGTTTGGGATAGGGTTAGTGTTAGGTTTAGTGTTTGGTTTAGGGTTAGGGTTAGGGTTTGGGTTGGGGTTAGGGTTAGGATTAGGTTTGGGTTAGGGTTAGGTTTTGTTTTAGGGTTAGGGTTAGGGTTAAGTTTAGGGTTTCGGTTAGGGTTTGGGTTATTTTTAGGTTTAGGGTTAGGGTTTGGGTTTGGGTTAGGGTTAGCGTTATCGTTAGGGTTAGGTTTGGGGTTTGGGTTAGGGTTAGGGTTTGGGTTAGGGTTAGGGTTTGGGTTAGGGTTAGGGTTAGCCTTTGGTTTAGGGTTAGATTTACGGTTAGGGTTAGGGTTAGGGTTAGGGTTAGCGTCAGGGTTAGGGTTAGGTTTAGGGTTAGGGTTTGCGTTAGTGTTTGTGTTAGATTTAGTGTTAGTTTTACGGTTTGGGTTAGGGTTAGTATTAGGGTTAGATTTAGGATTAGGGTTTGGTTTTGGGTTAGGGTCAGGGTTAAAATTAGTGTTAGGGTTAGGTTTTGGATTTGGGTTAGGGTCAGGGTTAGGGTTAGGCTTAGGGTTAGGGTTTGGTTTGGGTTATGGTTGAGTTACCGTTAGTCTTAGGGTTAGGGTTTGGCTTAGGGTTTGATTTAGGGTTAGGGTTAGGGTTCGGGGCTAAGGGTAGTATAAGGGTTAGGGTTAGGGTTTGGGTTAGGGTTAAGGTTACGGTTAGGGTTATGGTTAGGGATTGGGTTAGGTTTATGGTTAGGCTTAGGGTTAGGGTTTGTTTTGGGTTATGGTTGGGTTACGGGTAGGGTTTGGGTTAGGGTTTGGGTTAGCATTTGGTTTAGGGTTAGGGTTAGGGTTTGGGTTGCTTTTACGGTTAGGGTTACGGTTTGGGTTAGGGTTAGGGTTAGGGTTAGGGTTAGGCTTAGGGTTAGGGTTAGGTTTAAGTTTAGGGTTTCGGTTAGGATTTGGGTTATTGTTAGGGTTAGGGTTAGAGTTTGGGTTTGGGTTAGAGTTAGCGTTAGGGTTACGGTTAGGTTTGGGGTTTGGGTTAGGGTTAGGGTTTAGGTTAGGGTTAGGGTTTGGATTAGCGTTAGGGTTAGGGTTTGGGTTGGGCATAGGGTTATGGTTTGGTTTAGGGTTAGAGTTAGTGTTAGGTATAGGGTTTGGTTTAGGGTTAGGGTTAGGGTTAGGGTTTAGGTAAGGGTTAGGGTTAGGGTTTCAGTTAGGGTTAGGGTTAGGGTTAGAGTTAGGGTTTGGGTTAGGGTTAAGGTTAGGGTTAGGATTAGGGCGAGGGTTAGGGTTAGGGTTAGGGTTAGGCTTGGGTTTCGGGTTAGGTTTAGGGTTAGGTTTAGGATTAGGGTTTGGCTTATGGTTAGGGTTATGGTTAGAATTAGGGTTAGGTTTAGCTTTTGGGTTAGGGTTAGATTTAGGAATAGGTTTAGGGTTAGGGTTAGGTTTATGGTTAGGGTTTGAGTTAGGTTTAGGGTTAGGCTTAGGTTTAGGGTTAGGGTTTGGTTTAGGATTAGTGGTAGGTTTAGGTTTTGCGTTAGTGTTAGGGTTAGAGTTAGGGTTTGTGTTTGGGTTAGGGTTAGGTTTAGGGTTTGGGTTTGGGTTTGGGTTAGGGTTAGCATTAGGGTTAGGTTTAGGTTTAGGGTTAGGGTTTGCATTAGGGTTTGTGTTAGGTTTTGGGTTAGTGTTAGGGTTAGGGTTTGGATTTTGGTTAGGGTCACGGTTAGGGTTAGGGTTTGGTTTGAGTTATGGTTGGGTTACGGCTAATCTTAGGGTTAGCGTTTGGGTTAGAGTTTGGTTTAGGCTCAGAGTTTGGGTTCGGAGTTAGGGTGAGTATTAGGGTTAGGGTTAGGGTTTGGGTTAGGGTTAGGTTTAGGGTTAGGATTATGGTTAGGGATTGGGTTAGGGTTAGGGTTAGGCTTAGGGTAAGGGTTTGGTTTGGGGTATGGTTGGGTTCCGGGTAGGCATAGGGTTAGGGTTTGGGTTAGCTTTTGGTTTAGGGTTAGGGTTAGGGTTTGAGTCGGAGTTAGGGATAGGGTTAGGGTTTGGGTTAGGTTTAGGCTTGGGGTTAGTGTTAGGTTTAGGTTTGAGTTAGGGTTAGGGTTTGTGTTAGGGTTAGGTTTAGGGTTAGCGTTAGGGTTAGGTTTAGGTTTGGGATTTGGGTTAGCATTAGGGTATGGGTTAGGGTTAGGGTTTGGTTTTGGGTTAGTGTTAGAGTTATGGTTAGGGTTAGGGTTAGGGTTAGGTTTATGATTTGGGTTAGGTTTAGGGTTAGGGTTAGGTTTAGGGTTTGGTTTGGGTTAGGGTTAGGTTTAGGGTTAGGTTTTGGGTTAGGGTTAGGGTTAGGGCTAGGGTTAGGTTTAGGGTTAGTGTTAGGGTTAGGCTTAGGGTTAGGGTTACGGTTAGTGTTAGGATTAAGTTTAGGCTTAGGGTTAGGGTTTGGGTTAGCGTTAGTGTTAGGGTTCGGGGTTAGGGTTAGCATTAGGTTTAGGGTTAGGGTTAGGATTAGGGTTAGGGTTATGGTTAGGTATTCGGGTACGGTTAGGGTTGTGGTGAGGGTTAGGTTTAGGTTTGGGTTAGGGTTAGGGTTTGGATAAGGGTTAGGTTTAGGGTTAGGGTTAGGGTTATGTTTTCGGTTGGGGTTTAGGTTACGTTTAGGGTTTGTTTTACGGTTAGAGTTAGAGATAGGTTTAGGGTTTGGTTTAGGGTTAGGGTTAGGGTTAGGGATAGGTAAGGGTTAGGGTTAGGGTTTGGGTTAGGGTTAGTGTTAGGGTTTGGGTTAGGGTTATGGTTAGCGTTTGGTTTAGTGTAAGAATTAAGGTTAGGATTAGGATTAGGGTTAGGGTTAGCGTTAGGGTTAGGGTTAGGTTTAGGGTTAGGGTTTGCGTTAGTGTTTGTGTTAGATTTAGGGTTAGTTTTACGGTTTGGGTTAGGGTTAGTGTTAGGGTTAGATTTAGGATTACGGTTACGTTTTGGGTTAGGGTTAGGGTTAGGGTTAGGGTTAGGGTTAGGGTTTGGTTTGGGTTATGGTTGGTTTACCGTTAGTCTTAGGGTTAGGGTTTGGGTTAGGGTTTGATTTAGGGTTAGGGTTAGGGTTAGGGTTAGGGTTAGGGTTAGGGTTAGTGTGAGGGTTAGGGTTAGGGTTAGGGTTGCATTTAGGGTTAGGTTTAGGGTTAGGGTTTGGCTGAGGATTAGGCTTAGGGTGAAGGTTAGGGTTAGGGTTTAGGTGTGGGTTAGGGTTAGAGTTAGGGTTAGGGTTAGGTTTAGGATTAGGGTTTGGGTTAGGGTTAGGGTTAGGGTCAGAGTTAGGGTTATGTTTTCCATTAGTGTTAGGGTTATGTTTGGGTTAGGGTTAGGTTTAGGATTTGGGTTAGCGTTAGGGTTAGGGTTTGGGTTAGGGTTGGGATTAGGTTTAGTGTCTGGGTTAAGGTTACAGTTTGGGTTAGGGTTAGGTTAGGGTTTGGGTTAGGGTTAGGGTTAGGGTTTGGGTTTGGGTTAGGGTTTGGTTTGGGTTAGGGTTAGTGTTAGGGTTAGGGTTAGGGTTAGGGTTGGGTTTAGGTTTAGGTTTCGGGTTATGGTTTGCCTTAGGATTACGGTTAGGGTTAAGGTTAGGGTTAGGGTTTGGGTTTGGGTTAGTTTTAGAGTTAGGGTTAGGGTTAGGGTTAGGGTTAGGTTTTGTTAGGGTTAGGGTTAGGGTTAGAGTTAGGGTTAGGATTAGGGTTAGGCTTAGGTTTAGGAATAGTGTTAGGGTTAGGGTTTGTTTTAGGGTTAGGGTTAGGGTTCCGGGTTAGGGGTTAGGGTTAGGGTTAGGGTTAGGCTTAGGGTTAGGAATAGGGTTAGGGTTAGGGTTTGGTTTAGGGTTAGGGTTAGGGTTCAGGGTTAGGGGTTAGGGGTTATTGTTAGGGTCAAGATTAAGTTCTGGGTTAGGGTTAGTGTTAATGTTAGGGTTTGGGTTAGGGTTAGGGTTAGGGTTCGGGGTTAGGGTTAGTATTAGGGTTAGGGTTAGGGTTTTGGTTAGGGTTATGATTAGGGTTAGAGTTAGGGTTATGGTTAGGAATTGGGTTAGGGATAGGGTTGCGATTAGGGTTAGGGTTAGGTTTTGTTTAGGGTTAGTATTAGGGTTAGGGTTTGGGTTTGGATTAGGGTTAGGGTTAGGGTTTGGTTTTGGGTTAGGGTTAGGGTTCGGGTTAGGGTTAGGGTTTGGTTTAGGGTTAGGGTTTGCGTTAGGGTTTGTGTTAGGTTTAGAGTTATGTTTAGGGTCATTGTTTGGGTTACGGTTTGGGAAAGGGTTAGGTTATGGTTTAGGTTAGGGTTAGAGTTAGGCTTAGGTTTAGGGTTTGTGTTAGAGTTAGTGTTAGGGTTAGGCTTAGGGTTTGAGTTTGGGTTAGGGTTAGGGTTAGGGTTAGGGTTTGGGTAAGGTTTACGGTTAGGGTTATGGTTTCGGTTGGGGTTTGGGTTAGCGTTAGGGTTTGGTTTAGGGTTAGAGTTAGAGTTAGGTTTAGGGTTTGGTTTCGGGTTAGGGTTAGGGTTAGGGTTTGGGTTTAGGTAAGGGGTAGGGTAAGGGTTTGGGGTAGGGTTAGGGTTAGTGTTAGGGTTAGGGTTTGGGTTAGTGTTAGGTTTAGGTTTAGGATTAGGGCTAGCGTTAGGGTTAGGGTTAGGGTTTGGGTTTGGGTTAAGGTTAGGGTTAGGGTTTGTGTTTGGGTTAGGGTTAGTGTTAGAGTTAAAGTTCGGAGTTAGGGTTAGTGTTAGGGTTAGGGTTAGGGTTTGGTTTAATGTTAGAGTTGGGGTTAGCGTTAGGGATTGGGTTAGGTTTAGGGTTAGGGTTTGAGTTTGGGTTAGGGTTAGATTTTGGGTTTGGGTTAGGTTTAGGTTTCTGGTTAGGTTTAGGGTTATTTTTAGGGTTAGGGTTTGCGTTAGGGTTTGTGTTAAGTTTAGGGTTAGGTTTAGGGTTTGCGTTAGGGTTAGCGTTAGGATTAGGGTTATGGTTAGTTTTTGGGTTAGGTTTAGGGTTAGTGTTACGGTTAGGGTTTGGATTTGGGTTAGGGTCAGGGTTAGGCTTAGGCTTAGGATTAGGGTTTGGTTTGGGTTATGGTTGGGTTACAGTTAGGGTTAGGGTTAGGTTTTGGGTTAGGGTTTGGATTAGGGTTAGAGTTAAGGTTCAGGGTTAGGGTTAGGGTTAGGGTTTGGTTTAGGGTTAGGGTTGGGGTTAGGGTTAGGCATTGGGTCAGGCTTAGGTTTGCGGTTAGGGTTAGGGTTAGGTTTGGGTTAGGGTTAAGGTTTGGGTTAGGGTTAGGGTTAGGGTTAGCGTTAGGGTTTGGGTTAGGGTTAGGGTTAGGGTTACTGTTGGAGGTTGGGTTAGGGTTTAGGGTTAGGGTTAGGGTTAGGGTTAGGGTTAGGGTTAGGGTTTCGCATAGTGTAAGTTTTAGGGTTAGGGTTAGGATTAGGGTTTGGTTTGGCTTAGGGTTAGTGTTAGGGTTAGGGTTAGGGTTAGGTTTGGGTTTAGGGCTAGGTTTAGGGTTAGGTTTAGTGTTAGCGTTTGGCTTAGGGTTAGGGTTAGGATTAGGATTAAGGATAGGCTTAGGGTTTGGGTTAGGGTTAGTGTTAGGGTTTGGGTTTAGGCTTAGGGTTAGGGTTAGGGTTAGGGTTAGAATTAGGTTTTTTTTTGTTTTAGAGTTAGGGTTAGTTTTAGGGTTTGGTTTTGGGTGAGGGTTACGGTTAGGGTTAGGGTTAGGGTTTGGGTTTGGGTTAGGGTTAGGGTTAGGGTTAGGGGTTGCGATAGGGTTAGGGTTACGCTTTGGATTATGGTTATTCTTAGGGTTACAGTTAGGGTTTGGGTTAGGGTTAGGGTTAGGTTAGGGTTTGGGTTAGGGTTGGGGTTAGGGTTAGGGTTTGGGTTAGGGTTAGGGTTTGGGTTAGGTTTTGGGTTAGGGTTAGGGTTGGGGTTAGGGTTAGATTTAGGATTAGGGTTAGGTTTTGGGTTAGGGTCAGGGTTAGAATTAGTGTTAGGGTTAGGGTTTGGATTTGGTTTAGGGTCAGGGTTAGGGTTAGGCTTAGGGTTAGGGTTTGGTTTGGGTTATGGTTGGGTTACCGTTAGTCTTAGGGTTAGGGTTTGGGTTAGGGTTTGATTTAGGGTTAGGGTTAGGGTTTGGGTTAGGCTTAGGGTTAGGGTTTGGTTTAGCGTTAGGTTTAGGGTTAGGGTTAGGGTTAGGGATAAGGTTTAGTTCTGGTTAGGATTAGGGTTAGGTTTAGCGTTAGGTTTAGGTTTAGTGTTATGGTTTGGGTTAGGGTTCGGGTTAGGGTTAGGGTTAAGGTTTGTGTTAGGGTTAGGGTTAGGGTTAGGGTTAGTGTTTAGGTTTGGGTTAGGCTTTCGTTTAGGGTTAGGATTAGGGTTAGGTTTAGGGTTAGGCTTAAGGTTAGTGTTAGGGTTAGGGTTTGGGTTTGGATTAGGTGTAGAGTTAGGGTTAGTGTTAGTGTTAGGGTTAGGTTTAGGGTTAGGGTTAGGGTTAGGGTTTGGGTTAGGGTTAGGTTTAGGGTTACGTTTAGGGTTAGAGTTAGGTTTGGGTTAGGATTAGAGTTTGGGTTAGGGTTAGGGTTAGGGTTAGGGTTTCGGTTAGGGTTTGCGTTAGGCTTTGGGTTTGGATTAGGGTTAGGGTAAGGAATAGGTTTAGAGTTAGGGTTTCGGTTTGGGTTAGGGTTAGGGTTAGGGTTTGTGTTAGGGTTAGGGTTAGGGTTTGTTTTAGGGTTATGGTTAGGGTTCGGTGTTCGGGGTTAGGGGTGATGGTTAGGGTTAGGATTAGGTTTGGGGTTAGGGTTAGTGTTAATGTTAGGGTTTGGGTGAGGCTTAGGTTTTGGGATAGGGTTAGGGTTTCTGTTAGGTTTAGGGTTAGGGTTAGGTTTAAGGTTTAGGTTAGGGTTAGGGTTTCGGT
>JAJHUQ010000046.1:2145000-2147500 GCA_035773235.1 Eospalax fontanierii | reverse complement strand
GGTTGGGTTACCGTTAGTCTTAGGGTTAGGGTTTGCGTTAGGGTTTGATTTATGGTTAGGGTTAGGGTTTGGGTTAGGCTTAGGGTTAGGGTTTGGTTTAGCGTTAGGTTTAGGGTTAGGGTTAGGGTTAGGGATAAGGTTTAGTTCTGGTTAGGATTAGGGTTAGGTTTAGCGTTAGGTTTAGGTTTAGTGTTACGGTTTGGGTTAGGGTTCGGGTTAGGGTTAGGGTTAAGGTTTGTGTTAGGGTTAGGGTTAGGGTTAGGGTTAGTGTTTAGGTTTGGGTTAGGCTTTCGTTTAGGGTTAGGATTAGGGTTAGGTTTAGGGTTAGGCTTAAGGTTAGTGTTAGGGTTAGGGTTTGGGTTTGGATTAGGTGTAGAGTTAGGGTTAGTGTTAGTGTTAGGGTTAGGTTTAGGGTTAGGGTTAGGGTTAGGGTTTGGGTTAGGGTTAGGTTTAGGGTTACGTTTAGGGTTAGAGTTAGGTTTGGGTTAGGATTAGAGTTTGGGTTAGGGTTAGGGTTAGGGTTAGGGTTTCGGTTAGGGTTTGCGTTAGGCTTTGGGTTTGGATTAGGGTTAGGGTAAGGAATAGGTTTAGAGTTAGGGTTTCGGTTTGGGTTAGGGTTAGGGTTAGGTTTTGGGTTAGGGTTAAGGTTATGGTTTCAGTTAGGGTTGGGGTTAGGGTTACGGTTAAAATTTGGGTTAGGGTTAGGTTTAGGGTTAGGGTTAGGGTTAGGGTTAGGGTTAGGGATAGGATTAGGATTAGGGTTAGGGTTTGGGTTATGGTTAGGGTTAGGGTTAGGTTTAGGTTTACGATTTGGGTTAGGGTTAGGGTTAGGGTAAGGTTTGATTTAGGGTTAGGGTTAGGGTTAGGATTAGTGATAGGATTAGGGTTTGGGTATGGGTTAGCTTTAGGGTTAGGATTTGGGTTAGGGTTAGGTTTAGGGATAGGGTTTGATTTGGTTTAGGGTTAGTGATAGAGTGAGGGTTAGGGCTAGTGTTTGGGTTAGGGTTAGGGTTAGGGGTTGGGTTAGGGTTAGGGGTAGGGTCATGGTTAGGGTTAGGGTTTGGTTTGGTTTAGGGTTAGGGTTAGGTTTTTGGTTAGGGTTAGGTTTGGGTCTAGGGTTAGGGTTAGGGTGAGGGTTAGGATTAGGGTTTGGCATAGGGTTAGGGTTAGGGTTAAGGTTAGGGTTAGGGTTTGGATTTGAGTTAGCATTAGATTTAGGGTTAGGGTTAGGGTTAGGGTTAGGGTTTGGTTTGGATTAGGGTTAGGGTTAGGATTTGGCTTAGGGTTAGCGTTAGGGTTAGGATTAGGGTGTAGGGTTAGGGTTTGGGTAAGGGTTAGTGTTAGGGTTTGGGATTAGGCTTAGTGTTAGGGTTATGGTTAAGGTTAGATTTTGGTTTTATGTTAGTGTTAGGGTTAATTTTAGGGTTTGGTGCTGGGTTAGGTTTAGGGTTAGGGTTAGGGTTTGAGTTTGGGCTTGGGTTAGGGTTAGGGTTAGGGTTAACGTTAGGGTTAGGGTTAGAGTTAGGGTTAGGGTTAGGGTTAGAGTTAGGGTTAGGGTTTGGGTTAGGGTTAAGGTTACGTTTATGTTTGGGTTTGGGTTAACGTTATTGTTAGGTTTAATATTACCTTTAGGGTTAAGTTTTGGGTTAGCGTCAGGGTTAGGGTTAGGGTTAGGGTTAGGGTTAGGGTTAGGGTTAGGGTTAAGTTTAGGGTTAGGGTTTGTGTTAGGGTTAGTGTTAGGGTTAGAGTTAAGGTTTGGGTTTGGGTTAGGGTTAGGGTTCGGTTTAGGGATAGGATTAGGGTTTGGGTTTGGGTTAGGGTTAGGGTTAGGGTTTGGGTTAGGGTTAGGTTTATCGTTAAGGATAGGTTTAGGATTTGTTTAGCCTTATTGTTAGGGTTAGGGTTAGGGTTAGGTTTTGATTTGGGTTGGGGTTGGGGTTAGGATTAGTGTTTGGGTTAGGCTTAGGCTTGGGGTTAGGTTAGGGTTAGGGTTAGGGTTAGGGTGAGGGTTTGGTTTAGGATTAGGCTTAGGGTGAGGTTTAGGTTTTCGTTTAGGGTTAGGATTAGGGTTATGTTTAGGGTTAGGATTAGGGTTAGGGTTAGGGTAGGGGTGACTGTTAGGTTTGGAGTTAGGATTAGGGTTATTGGTAGGTTTTGGGTTA
This sequence comes from Eospalax fontanierii, assembly GCA_035773235.1. Lineage (NCBI taxonomy): Eukaryota > Metazoa > Chordata > Mammalia > Rodentia > Spalacidae > Eospalax > Eospalax fontanierii. The sequence goes on along the minus strand of JAJHUQ010000046.1, from coordinate 2,145,338 downwards.
GGCTTAGGGTTAGGGTTTGGTTTAGTGTTATGGTTAGGGTTCGGGGTTAGGTGTTAGGGGTTATGGTTAGGGTTAGTATTAGGTTTTGGGTTAGGGTTAGTGTTAATGTTAGGGTTTGGGTGAGGGTTAGGGTTAGGGTTATTGTTAGGGTTTCTGTTACGTTTAGGGTTATGGTTAGTGTTAGGGTTTAGGATAGGGTTAGGGTTTCTGTTAGGGTTAGGATTAGGGTTAGGGTTAGAGTAAGGTTTAGGGTTAGTTTTAGTGTTAGGGTTTGGTTTTGGATTAGGGCTAGAGTTAAGTTTAGGGTTAGTGTTAGGGTTTGGGTTAGGGTTAAGGTT
>JAJHUQ010000046.1:2125000-2127500 GCA_035773235.1 Eospalax fontanierii | reverse complement strand
GTTCGGATTAGGGTTAGGGTTAGGGTTAGGGTTAGGGCTAGGGTTTGGTTTAGGGTTAGGGTGAGGATTATGTTTAGGGTTAGTGTTTGTGTTTGGTTTAGGGTTCGGGTTAGGTTTAGGGTGAGGTGTTGGGTTTGGTTAGAGTTAATTTGGGGTTTGGGTTAGGGTTAGGGTTAGGGTTAGGGTTTTGGTTAGGGTTAGGGTTAGTGTTAGGGTTAGGGTTTGGTTTAGGATTAGGCTTAGGGTTAGGGTGATGTTTATGTTTTCGTTTAGGGTTAGGGTTAGGGTTAGGGTTATATTTAGGGTTAGGATTAGAATTAGGGTTAGGGTTAGGGTTTGTGTTAGGGTTAGGGTTAGGGTTTGTTTTAGAGTTATGGTTAGGGTTCGGTGTTAAGGTTTAGGGGTGATGGTTAGGGTTAGGATTAGGTTTGGGGTTAGGGTTAGTGTTAATGTTAGGGTTTGGTTGAGGCTTAGGTTTAGGGATAAGGTTAGGGTTTCTGTTATTGTTAGGGTTAGGGTTAGGGTTAGGGTTTAGGTTAGGGTTAGGGTTTCGGTTAGGTTTAGGGTGAGAGTTAGGGTTAGGGTTAGGGTTAGGGTCAGTGTTAGTGTTAGTCTTAGGGTTTGGGTTTGGATTAGGGGTAGAGTTAAGGATAGAGTTAGTGTTAGGTTTTGGGTTAGGGTTAGGGTTAGGTTTTGGGTTAGGGTTAGGGTTAGGGTTCGCGTTACGGTTATTGTTAGTGTTTGGTTTGGGTTAGAGTTAGAGTTAATGGTAGGTTTTGGATTAAGGTTAGGTTTAGGGTTAGGGTTGGGGTTACAGTTTGGTTTAGATTTAGGGTTAGGGTTTGGGGTTAGGGTTAGGATTAGGGTTAGGGTTAGGGTTAGGATTTTGATTAGGGTTAGAGTTAGGATTAGGGTTAGTGTTAGTGTTAGTGTTAGGGTTTGGGTTAGGATTAGGGTTAGGTTTATGGTTAGGTTTAGGTTTTGGTTTAGGATTAGGATTAGGAATAGGGTTAGGGTTAGGGTTAAAGTTTTGGTAGGGTTAGGGTTAGGGTTAGGGTTAGGGTTAGGGATAGCATTAGGATTAGGGTTAGTGTTAGGGTTAGGTTTAGGGTTTGGGTTAGGGTTAGGGTAAGGTTCAGGGTACGGGTTAGGGTTATGGTTTGGGTTAGGGTTAGGGTTAGGGTTAGGTTTGGGTTAGGGTTAGGGTTAGTGTTAGGGTTAGGTTTAGGCTTTGGGTTAGGGTTAGGGTTAGGGTTAGGGTTAGTCTTAGGGTTAGGATTAGGGTTAGGTTTAGTGTTTGTGTTTGGTTTAGGGTTAGGGTTAGGTTTAGGGTGAGGTTTTGGGTTTGGGTTAGGGTTAGGTTTTGGGTTAGGGTTAAGGTTATGGTTTCAGTTAGGGTTGGGGTTAGGGTTAGGGTTAAAGTTTGGGTTAGGGTTAGGGTTAGGGTTAGGGTTAGGGTTAGGGTTAGGGATAGGATTAGGATTAGGGTTAGGGTTTGGGTTAGGGTTAGGGTTAGGGTTAGGGTTAGGTTTACGGTTTGGGTTACGGTTAGGGTTAGGGTAAGGTTTGATTTAGGGTTAGGGTTAGGATTAGTGATAGGAGTAGGGTTTGGTTTTGGGTTAGCGTTAGGTTTAGGATTTGGGTTAGGGTTAGGTTTAGGGATAGGGTTTGATTTGGTTTAGGGTTAGTGATAGAGTGAGGGTTAGGGCTAGTGTTTGGGTTAGGGTTAGGGTTAGGGGTTGGGTTAGGGTTAGGGGTAGGGTCAAGGTTAGGGTTAGGGTTTGGTTTGGTTTAGGGTTAGTGTTAGGTTATGGTTAGGGTTAGGTTTGGGTTTAGGGTTAGGGTTAGGGTTAGGGTTAGGATTAGGGTTTGGCATAGGGTTAGGGGTAGGGTTAAGGTTAGGGTTAGGGTTTGGATTTGGGTTAGCATTAGATTTAGGGTTAGGGTTAGGGTTAGGGTTAGGGTTTGGTTTGGGTTAGGGTTAGTGTTAGGATTTGGCTTAGGGTTAGCGTTAGGGTTAGGATTAGGGTGTAGGGTTAGGGTTTGGGTAAGGGTTAGTGTTAGGGTTTGGGATTAGGCTTAGTGTTAGTGTTAGGATTAAGGTTAGATTTTGGTTTTGTGTTAGTGTTAGGGTTAATTTTAGGGTTTGGTGCTGGGTTAGGTTTAGGGTTAGGGTTAGGGTTTGGGTTTGGGCTTGGGTTAGGATTAGGGTTAAGGTTAGGGTTAGGGTTAGAGTTAGAGTTACGGTTAGGGTTAGAGTTAGGGTTAGGGTTTGGGTTAGGTTTAGGGTTACGTTTAGGTTTGGGTTTGGGTTAACGTTATTGTTAGGTTTAGTGTTACCTTTAGGGTTAGGGTTTGGGTTAGCGTCAGGGTTAGGATTAGGTTTTCGGTTACGGTTAGGGTTTTGGTTAGGGTTAAGGTTAGGGTTAGTGTGAGGTTTACGTTTTCGTTTAGGGTTAGGGTTAGGATTAGGGTTATGTTTAGGGTTAGGATTAGGGTT
>JAJHUQ010000046.1:2095000-2097500 GCA_035773235.1 Eospalax fontanierii | reverse complement strand
TGTTAGGGGTTATGGTTAGGGTTAGGATTAGGTTTTGGGTTAGGGTTAGTGTTAATGTTAGGGTTTGGGTGAGGGTTAGGGTTAGGGTTATTGTTAGGGTTTCTGTTAGGTTTAGGGTTATTGTTAGTGTTAGGGTTTAGGATAGGGTTAGGGTTTCGGTTAGGGTTAGGATTAGGGTTAGGGTTAGAGTTAGGTTTAGGGTTAGTTTTAGTGTTAGGGTTTGGTTTTGGATTAGGGGTAGAGTTAAGTTTAGGGTTAGTGTTAGGGTTTGGTTTGGGTTAGCGTTAGAGTTAGTGTTAGGTTTTGGGTTAGGGTTAGGGTTAGAGTTAGGGTTGGGGTTAGGGTTAGTGTTAGAGTTTGGTTTAGATTTACGGTTAGGGTTCGGGGTTAGGGCTTAGGGGTTATGGTTAGGGTTAGGGTTAGGGTTTGGGTTAGGGTTAGTGTTAGTGTTAGGGTTTGGGTTAGGATTAGGGTTAGGGTTAGGGTTAGGGTTAGGGTTTGGCTTAGGGCTAGGATTAGGGTTAGTATTAGGGTTTGGGTTTCGATTAGAGTTAGGATTAGGTTAGGGTTAGGGTTAGGGTTAGGGTTAGGGTTAGGGTTAGGGTTAGGTTTGGGTTAGGGTTAGGGTTTGTTTTACTGTTAGGGTTAGGGTTAAGGTTAGGGTTTCGGTTAGTGTTTGGGTTATTTTTAGGGTTAGGGTTAGGGTTTGGGTTTGGGTTAGGATTAGCGTTATCGTTAGGGTTACGTTTGGGGTTTGGGTTAGGGTTAGGGTTAGGGTTAGTGTTAGGGTTAGGTTTAGGCTTTGGGTTAGGGTTAGGGTTAGGATTAGGGTTAGGGTTAGTGTTAGGGTTTGGGTTAGAGTTAGTGTTAGGGTTAGGAATAGGGTTAGGTTTAGTGTTTGTGTTTGGTTTAGGGTTAGGGTTAGGTTTAGGGTGAGGTTTGGGGTTTGGGTTAGGGTTAGGTTTTGGGTTAGGCTTAAGGTTATGGTTTCAGTTAGGGTTGGGGTTAGGGTTAGGGTTAGGTTTAGGGTTTGGGTTAAGGTTAGGATAAGGTTTAGGGTAAGGGTTAGGGTTATGGTTTGGGTTAGGGTTAGGGTTAGGGTTAGGTTTGGGTTAGGGTTAGGGTTAGAGTTAGTGTTAGGGTTAGGTTTAGGCTTTGGGTTAGGGTTAGGGTTAGGATTACGGTTAGGGTTAGGGTTAGGGTTTGGGTTAGAGTTAGTGTTAGGGTTAGGATTAGGGTTAGGGTTAGAGTTAGGTTTAGGGTTAGTGTTACGGTTAGGGTTTGGATTTGGGTTAGGGTCAGGGTTAGGCTTAGGCTTAGGATTAGGGTTTGGTTTGGGTTATGGTTGGGTTACAGTTAGGGTTAGGGTTAGGTTTTGGGTTAGGGTTTGGATTAGGGTTAGAGTTAAGGTTCAGGGTTAGGGTTAGTGTTAGGGTTAGGGTTAGGGTTTGGTTTAGGATTAGGCTTAGGGTTAGGGTGAGGTTTATGTTTTCGTTTAGGGTTAGGGTTAGGGTTAGGGTTATGTTTAGTGTTAGGATTAGGGTTAGGGTTAGGGTTAGGGTTTGTGTTAGGGTTAGGGTTAGGGTTTGTTTTAGAGTTATGGTTAGGGTTCGGTGTTAGGGGTTAGGGGTGATGTTTAGGGTTAGGATTAGGTTTGGGGTTAGGGTTACTGTTAATGTTAGGGTTTGGGTGAGGCTTAGGTTTAGGGATAGGGTTAGGGTTTCTGTTAGGGTTAGGGTTAGGGTTAGGGTTAGGGTTTAGGTTAGGGTTAGGGTTTCGGTTAGGGTTAGGATTAGAGTTAGGGTTAGGGTTAGGTTTAGGGTTAGTGTTAGTGTTAGTCTTAGGGTTTGGGTTTGGATTAGGGGTAGAGTTAAGGATAGAGTTAGTGTTAGGTTTTGGGTTAGGGTTAGGGTTAGGTTTTGGGTTAGGGTTAGGGTTAGGATTTGCGTTACGGTTAGTGTTACTGTTTGGTTTGGTTTAGCGTTAGAGTTAGTGGTAGGTTTCGGATTAGGGTTAGGTTTAGGGTTAGGGTTAGGGTTACAGTTTGGTTTAGATTTAGGGTTAGGGTTTGGGGTTAGGCTTAGGATTAGGCTTAGGGTTAGGGTTAGGATTTGGATTAGGTTTAGGGTTAGGATTAGGGTTAGTGTTAGTGTTAGTGTTAGGGTTTGGGTTAGGATTAGGGTTAGGTTTATGGTTAGGTTTAGGTTTTGGTTTAGGTTTAGGATTAGGATTAGGGTTAGGGTTAGGGTTAAAGTTTTGGTAGGGTTAGGGTTAGGGTTAGGGTTAGGGTTAGGGATAGCATTAGGATTAGGTTTAGGGTTAGGGTTAGGCTTAGGGTTTGGGTTAGGGTTAGGGTAAGGTTTAGGGTTAGGGTTAGGGTTATGGTTTGGGTTAGGGTTAGGGTTAGGGTTAGGTTTGGGTTAGGGTTAGGGTTAGGGTTAGTGTTATGGTTAGGTTTAGGCTTTGGGTTAGGGTTAGGGTTAGGATTAGGGTTAGGGTT
>JAJHUQ010000046.1:2025000-2027500 GCA_035773235.1 Eospalax fontanierii | reverse complement strand
TTAGGGTTAGGGTTACGGTTTAGGTTAGGGTTAGGGTTTCGGTTAGGGTTAGGATTAGAGTTAGGTTTAGGGTTAGGTTTAGGGTTAGTGTTAGTGTTAGTCTTAGGGTTTAGGTTTGGATTAGGGGTAGAGTTAAGGATAGAGTTAGTGTTAGGTTTTGGGTTAGGGTTAGGGTTAGGTTTTGGGTTAGGGTTAGGGTTAGGATTTGCGTTACGGTTAGTGTTAGTGTTTGGTTTGGTTTAGCGTTAGAGTTAGTGGTAGGTTTCGGATTAGGATTAGGTTTAGGGTTAGGGTTAGGGTTACAGTTTGGTTTAGATTTAGGGTTAGGGTTTGGGGTTAGGGTTAGGATTAGGGTTAGGGTTAGGGTTAGGATTTGGATTAGGGTTAGGGTTAGGATTAGGGTTAGTGTTAGTGTTAGTGTTAGGGTTTGGGTTAGGATTAGGGTTAGGTTTATGGTTAGGTTTAGGTTTTGGTTTAGGTTTAGGATTAGGATTAGGGTTAGGGTTAGGGTTAAAGTTTTGGTAGGGTTAGGGTTAGGGTTAGGGTTAGGGATAGCATTAGGATTAGGTTTAGGGTTAGGGTTAGGCTTAGGGTTTGGGTTAGGGTTAGGGTAAGGTTTAGGGTTAGGGTTAGGGTTATGGTTTGGGTTAGGGTTAGGGTTAGGGTTAGGTTTGGGTTAGGGTTAGGGTTAGGGTTAGTGTTATGGTTGGGTTTAGGCTTTGGGTTAGGGTTAGGGTTAGGATTAGGGTTAGGGTGAGGGTTAGGGTTTGGGTTAGAGTTGGTGTTAGGGTTAGGATTAGGGTTAGGTTTAGAGTTTGTGTTTGGTTTAGGGTTAGGGTTAGGTTTAGGGTGAGGTTTTGGGTTTGGGTTAAGGTTATGGCTTCAGTTAGGGTTGGGGTTAGGGTTAGGGTTAAAGTTTGGATTAGGGTTAGAGTTAGGGTTATGGTTAAGGTTAGGGATAGGATTAGGATTAGGGTTAGGGTATGGGTTAGGGTTAGGGTTAGGGTCAGGGTTAGGTTTAGTTTTACGGTTTGGGTTACGGTTAGGGTTAGGGTAAGGTTTGATTTAGGGTTAGGGTTAGGATTAGTGATAGGATTAGGGTTTGGGTTTGGGTTAGCGTTAGGGTTAGGATTTGGGTTAGGGTTTGGTTTAGGGATAGGGTTTGATTTGGTTTAGGGTTAGTGATAGAGGGAGGGTTAGGGCTAGTGTTTGGGTTAGGGGTAGGGGTAGGGGGTGGGGGAGGGGTAGGGGGAGGGTGATGGTTAAGGTTAGGGTTTGGTTTGGTTTAGGGTTAGTGTTAGGTTATGGTTAGGGTTAGGTTTGGGTTTAGGGTTAGGGTTAGGGTTAGGGTTAGGATTAGGGTTTGGCATAGGGTTAGGGGTAGGGTTAAGGTTAGGGTTAGGGTTTGGATTTGGGTTAGCATTAGATTTAGGGTTAGGGTTAGGGTTAGGGTTAGGGTTTGGTTTGGGTTAGGGTTAGGGTTAGGATTTGGCTTAGGGTTAGCGTTAGGGTTAGGATTAGGGTGTAGGGTTAGGGTTTGGGTAAGGGTTAGTGTTAGGGTTTGGGATTAGGCTTAGTGTTAGTGTTAGGGTTAAGGTTAGGTTTTGGTTTTGTGTTAGTGTTAGGGTTAATTTTAGGGTTTGGTGCTGGGTTAGGTTTAGGGTTAGGGTTAGGGTTTGGGTTTGGGCTTGGTTTAGGGTTAGGGTTAAGGTTAGGGTTAGGGTTACTGTTAGGGTTCGGGTTAGGGTTAGAGTTAGGGTTAGGGTTTGGGTTAGGTTTAGGGTTACGTTTAGGTTTGGGTTTGGGTTAACGTTTTTGTTAGGTTTAGTGTTACCTTTAAGGTTAGGGTTTGGGTTAGCGTCAGGGTTAGGATTAGGGTTTCGGTTAGGGTTAGGGTTTTGGTTAGGGTTAGGGTTACGATTAGGGTTATGTCTAGGGTTAGGATTAGTGTTAGGGTTAGGGTTAGGGTTAGGATTTGGGTTAGAGTTAGGGTTAGGGTTAACGTTATGGTTTGGGTTAGGGTTGGGGTTAGGGTTACGGTTAATGTTTGGGTTAGGGTTAGGGTTAGGGTAAGGGTTAGGGTTAGAGATAGGATTGGGATTGGGGTTAGGGTTTGGGTTAGGGTTAGGGTTAGGATTATGGTTATGTTTAGGGTTAGGATTAGTGTTAGGGTTAGGGTTAGGGTTAGGATTTGGATTAGAGTTAGGGTTAGGGTTAACGTTATGGTTTGGGTTAGGGTTGGGGTTAGGGTTACGGTTAATGTTTGGGTTAGGGTTAGGGTTAGGGTAAGGGTTAGGGTTATAGATAGGATTAGGATTAGGGTTAGGGTTTGGGTTAGGGTTAGGGTTAGGGTTAGGGTTAGAGTTAGGGTTACAGTATGGGTTAGGGTTAGGGTTAGGGTAAGGTTTGATTTAGGGTTAGGGTTAGGGTTAAGTTTAGGGTTAGGGTTTGTGTTAGGGTTAGTGTTAGGGTTAGAGTTAGGGTTTGGGTTTGGGTTAGG
>JAJHUQ010000046.1:2020000-2022500 GCA_035773235.1 Eospalax fontanierii | reverse complement strand
TAGGGTTAGTGTTAGGGTTAGAGTTAGAGTTTGGTTTTGGGTTAGGGTTAGGGTTCGGTTTAGGGATAGGATTAGGGTTTGGGTTTGGGTTAGGGATAGGTTTGGGGTAAGGGTTAGGGTTAGGTTTATGGTTAAGGATTCGTTTAGGGTTTGTTTAGCGTTATTGTTAGGGTTAGGGTTAGGGTTAGGTTTTGATTTGGGTTAGGGTTAGTGTTAGGAGTAGGATTTGGGTTAGGCTTAGGGTTAGGGTTAGGTTAGGGTTAGGGTTAGGGTTAGGGTTATGGTTTGGTTTAGGATTAGGCTTAGGGTGAGGTTAAAGTTTTCCTTTAGCGTTAGGATTAGGGTTATGTTTAGGGTTAGGATTAGGGTTAGGGTTTGGGTAGGGGTGACGGTTAGGTTTGGGGTAAGGATTAGGGTTAGTGTAAGGTTTTGGTTTAGGGTTAGGGTTAGGGTTTGTTTAGGGTTATGGTTAGGGTTCGGGGTTAGTTTTTAGGGGTTATGGTTAGGGTTAGGATTAGGTTTTGTGTTAGAGTTAGTGTTAATGTTAGGGTTTGGGTGAGGGTTAGGTTTAGGGTTATTGTTAGGGTTTCTGTTAGGGTTAGGGTTATGGTTAGTGTTAGGGTTTAGGATAGGGTTAGGGTTTCGTTTAGGGTTAGGATTAGAATTAGGGTTAGAGTTAGGTTTAGGGTTAGTTTTAGTGTTAGGGTTTGGTTTTGGATTAGGGGTAGAGTTAAGTTTAGGGTTAGTGTTAGGGTTTGGGTTAGGGTTAAGGTTAGGTTTTGGTTTACGGTTAGGGTTAGGGTTAGGGTTAGGGTTAGGGTTAGTGTTAGGGTTTGGTTTGGGTTAGCGTTAGAGTTAGTGTTAGGTTTTGGGTTAGGTTTAGGGTTAGGGTTAGGGTTGGGGTTAGGGTTAGTGTTACAGTTTGGTTTAGATTTAGGGTTAGGGTTTGGGGTTAGGGCTTAGGGGTTATGGTTAGGGTTAGGGTTAGGGTTTGGGTTAGGGTTAGTGTTAGTGTTAAGGTTTGGGTTAGGATTAGAGTTAGGGTTAGGGTTAGAGTTAGTGTTTGGCTTAGGGTTAGGATTAGGGTTAGGGTTAGGGTTAGGGTTAGGGTTAAGGATAGGATTAGGTTAGGGTTAGTGTTTGTTTTTGGTTTAGCGTTAGGGTTAGATTTAGGGTGAGGTTTTGGTTTTGGTTTAGGGTTAGGTTTAGGGTTAGGGTTAGGGTTAGGGTTTGGGTTAGGGTTAGGGTTGGGATTTGGGTTAGGGTTAGGGTTAGGGTTAGGGTTAGGGTTAGGTTTAGGGATAGGGTTTGATTTGGTTTAGGGTTAGTGATAGAGTGAGGGTTAGGGCTAGTGTTTGGGTTAGGGTTAGGGTTAGGGTTTGGGTTAGGGTTAGGGGTAGGGTCATGGTTAGGGTTAGGGTTTGGTTTGGTTTAGGGTTAGTGTTAGGTTATGGTTAGGGTTAGGTTTGGGTTTAGGGTTAGGGTTAGGGTTAGGGTTAGGATTAGGGTTTGGCATAGGGTTAGGGGTAGGGTTAAGGTTAGGGTTAGGGTTTGGATTTGGGTTAGCATTAGATTTAGGGTTAGGGTTAGGGTTTGGTTTGGGTTAGGGTTAGGGTTAGGATTTGGCTTAGGGTTAGCGTTAGGGTTAGGATTAGGGTGTAGGGTTAGGGTTTGGGTAAGGGTTAGTGTTAGGGTTTGGGATTAGGCTTAGTGTTAGTGTTAGGGTTAAGGTTAGATTTTGGTTTTGTGTTAGTGTTAGGGTTAATTTTAGGGTTTGGTGCTGGGTTAGGTTTAGGGTTAGGGTTAGGGTTTGGGTTTGGGCTTGGGTTAGGGTTAGGGTTAGGGTTAAGGTTAGGGTTAGGTTTACGGTTAGGTTTGGGGGTGGGGTTAGAGTTAGGGTTAGGGTTTGGGTTAGGTTTAGGGTTACGTTTAGGTTTGGGTTTGGGTTAACGTTATTGTTAGGTTTAGTGTTACCTTTAAGGTTAGGGTTTGGGTTAGCGTCAGGGTTAGGATTAAGGTTTCGGTTAGGGTTAGAGTTTTGGTTAGGGTTAGGGTTAGGTTAGGATTAGGGTTATGTTTAGGGTTAGGATTAGTGTTAGGGTTAGGGTTAGGGTTAGGATTTGGGTTAGATTTAGGGTTAGGGTTAACGTTAGGTTTGGGTTAGGGTTGGGGTTAGGGTTACGGTTAATGTTTGGGTTAGGGTTAGGGTTAGGGTTAGGGTTAGGGTTAGAGATAGGATTAGGATTAGGGTTAGGGTTTGGGTTAGGGTTAGGGTTAGGGTTAGGGTTAGAGTTAGGGTTACAGTTTGGGTTAGGGTTAGGGTTAGGGTAAGGTTTGATTTAGTGTTAGGGTTAGGGTTAAGTTTAGGGTTAGGGTTAGTGTTAGGGTTAGAGTTAGGGTTTGGGTTTGGGTTAGGGTTAGGGTTCGGTTTAGGGATAGGATTAGGGTTTGGGTTTGGGTTACACTTAGGGTTAGGGTTTGGGTTAGGGTTAGGTTTATG
>JAJHUQ010000046.1:2005000-2007500 GCA_035773235.1 Eospalax fontanierii | reverse complement strand
AGGGTTTGGTTTAGGGTTATGGTAGGGGTTCGGGGTTAGTTGTTAGGGGTTATGGTTAGGGTTAGGATTAGGTTTTGGGTTAGGGTTAGTGTTAATGTTAGCGTTTGAGTGAGGGTTAGGGTTTGGGTTATTGTTAGGGTTTCTGTTAGGGTTAGGGTTATGGTTAGTGTTAGGGTTTAGAATAGGGTTAGGGTTTCGGTTACGGTTAGTATTAGGGTTAGGGTTAGAGTTAGGTTTAGGGTTAGTTTTAGTGTTAGGGTTTGGTTTTGGATTAGGGTTAGAATTAAGTTTAGGGTTAGTGTTAGGGTTTGGGTTAGGGTTAAGGTTAGGTTTTGGGTTAGGGTTAGGGTTAGGATTAGGGTTAGTGTTAGGGTTTGGTTTGGGTTAGCGTTAGAGTTAGTGTTAGGTTTTGGGTTAGGGTTAGGTTAGGGTTAGGTTTGGGGTTAGGGTTAGTGTTACAGTTTGGTTTAGATTTAGGGTTAGGGTTCGGGCTTAGGGCTTAGGGGTATGGTTAGGATTAGGGTTAGGGTTTGGGTTAGGGTTATTGTTAGTGTTAGGGTTTGGGTTAGGATTAGGGTTAGGGTTAGGGTTAGGGTTAGGGTTTGGCTTAGGGTTAGGATTAGGGTTAGGGTTAGGGTTTGGGTTACGGTTAGAGTTAGGTTTAGGTTACGGTTAGTGTTTGTGTTTGGTTTAGCGTTAGGGTTAGATTTAGGGTGAGGTTTTGGTTTTGGTTTAGGGTTAGGTTTAGAGTTAGGTTTAGGGTTATGGTTTGTGTTAGGGTTAGGGTTAGGGTTCGGGTTTGGGTTAGGGTTAGGGTTAGGGTTAGGGTTAGGTTTAGGTTTAGGGTTTGGATTAGGGTTGGGGTTAGGATTAGGGTTAGGGTTAGGTTTAGGATTTCGGTTAGGGTTAAGGTTAGAGTTAGGGTTAGGGTTAGGGTTTGGGTTAGGGTTAGGGTTAGGGTTAGGGTTAGGGTTAGGGTTAGGTTTAGGTTTAGGGTTTGGGTTAGGCTTAGGGTTAGGATTAGGGTTGGGGTAAGGGTTAGGGTTTGGGTTAGGGTTAGGGTTAAGATTAGGGTTAGGGTTATTGTTTGTCTTTGGGTTAGGGTTACGGTTAGGTTTAGGGTGAGGTTTTGGGTTTGTGTAAGGGTTAGGTTTAGGGTTAGGGTTAAGGTTATGATTTGGGTTAGGGTTGGGGTTAGAGTTGGGGTTAATTTTGGTTTAGGGTTAGGGTTAGTGTTACGGTTAGGGTTAGGGTTAGGGATAGGATTAGGATTAGGATTAGGATTAGGGTTTGGGTTAGGGTTAGGGTTAGGGTTTGGGTTACGGTTTTGGTTAGGGTTAGGGTTAGGGTTTGGGTAAGGTTTGATTTCGGGTTAGGGATAGGGTTAGGGTTTGTGTTAGGGTTAGTGTTAGGGTTAGATTTAGGGTTTGGGTTTGGGTTAGGGTTAGGGTTAGGTTTACAAATAGGATTAGGTTTTGGGTTTGGGTTAGGGTTAGGGTTAGGGTTAGGGTTTGGGTTAGGGTTAGGTTTAGGGTTAGGGATAGGGTTAGGGTTTATATTAGGGTCAGGGTTAGGGTTAGGGTGAGGGTTATGGTTAGGGTTTGATTTGGGTTAGGGTTAGTGTTAGGGTGAGGGTTAGGGTTAGTGTTTGGGTTAGGGTTTGGGTTAGGGTTAAGGGTTGGATTAGGAGTAGGGGTAGGGTTATGGTTAGGGTTAGGCTTTGGTTTGGTTTAGGGTTAGGGTTAGGATTACGGTTAGGGTTATGTTTAGGGTTAGGATTAGGATTAGGGTTAGAGTTAGGGTTAGGGTTAGGTTTAGGTTTAGGGTTAGGGTTAGGGTTAGGATTAGGTTTTGGTTTCGGGTTAGGGTTAGGGTTAGGGTTAGTGTTAAGACTTGGTTTGGTTCAGGGTTAGAGTTAGGGTTAGGTTTTGGTGTAGGGTTAGGGTTAGGGTTAGGGTTACTGTTTCGTTGAGATTCAGAGTTCGGTTCGGATTAGGGTTAGGGTTAGGGTTAGGGTTAGGGCTAGGGTTTGGTTTAGGGTTAGGGTGAGGATTATGTTTAGGGTTAGTGTTTGTGTTTGGTTTAGGGTTCGGGTTAGGTTTAGGGTGAGGTGTTGGGTTTGGTTAGAGTTAATTTGGGGTTTGGGTTAGGCTTAGGGTTAGGGTTAGGGTTTGGGTTAGGGTTAGGGTTAGTGTTAGGGTTAGGGTTTAGTTTAGGATTAGGCTTAGGGTTAGGGTGAGGTTTATGTTTTCGTTTAGGGTTAGGGTTATGTTTAGGGTTAGGATTAGGATTAGGGTTAGGGTTAGGGTTTGTGTTAGGGTTAGGGTTAGGGTTTGTTTTAGAGTTATGGTTAGGGTTCGGTGTTAGGGGTTAGGGGTGATGTTTAGGGTTAGGATTAGGTTTGGGGTTAGGGTTAGTGTTAATGTTAGGGTTTGGGTGAGGCTTAGGTTTAGGGATAGGGTTAGGGTTTCTGTTAGGGTTAGGGTTACGGTTTAGGTTA
>JAJHUQ010000046.1:1997500-2000000 GCA_035773235.1 Eospalax fontanierii | reverse complement strand
ATTTAGGGTTAGGGTTTGGGATTAGGCTTAGGATTAGGGTTAGGGTTAGGGTTAGGATTTGGGTTAGGGTTAGGTTTAGGATTAGGGTTAGGGTTAGTGTTTGTGTTAGGGTTTGGGTTAGGATTAGGGTTAGGTTTATGGTTAGGGTTATGTTTTGGTTTAGGGTTAGGATTAGGGTTAGGGTTAGGGTTAGGGTTAGGGTTTGGATTTGGGTTAGGGTAAGGTTTAGGGTTAGGGTTAGGGTTAAAGTTTTGGTAGGGTTAGGGTTAGGGTTAGGGTTAGGTTTAGGGTTTGTGTTAGGGTTAGCGTAAGGTTTAGGGTTAGGGTTAGGGTTATGGTTTGGGTTAGGGTTAGGGTTATGGTTAGGTTTTGGTTAGGGTTAGGGTTAGGGTTAGTGTTAGGGTTAGGTTTAGGCTTTGGGTTAGGGTTAGGGTTAGGATTAGGGTTAGGGTTAGGGTTAGGGTTTGGGTTAGATTTAGTGTAAGGGTTAGGAATAGGGTTAGGTTTAGTGTTTGTGTTTGGTTTAGGGTTAGGGTTAGGTTTAGGGTGAGGTTTGGGGTTTGGGTTAGGGTTAGGTTTTGGGTTAGGGTTAAGGTTATGGTTTCAGTTAGGGTTGGGGTTAGGGATAGGCTTAAAGCTTGGGTTAGGGTTAGGTTTAGGGTTAGGGTTAGGGTTTGGGTTAGGGTTAGGGTTAGGGTTAGGTTTAGGTTTACGGTTTGGGTTAGGGTTAGGGTTAGGGTAAGGTTTGATTTAGGGTTAGGGTTAGGATTAGTGATAGGATTAGGGTTTAGGTTTGGGTTAGCGTTAGAGTTAGGATTTGGGTTAGGGTTAGGTTTAGGGATAGGGTTTGATTTGGTTTAGGGTTAGTGATAGAGTGAGGGTTAGGGCTAGTGTTTGGGTTAGGGTTAGGGTTAGGGGTTGGGTTAGGGTTAGGGGTAGGGTCATGTTTAGGGTTAGGGTTTGGTTTGGTTTAGGGTTAGTGTTAGGTTTATGGTTTGGGTTAGGTTTGGGTTTAGGGTTAGGGTTAGGGTTAGGGTTAGGATTAGGGTTTGGCATAGGGTTAGGGGTAGGGTTAAGTTTAGGGTTAGGGTTTGGATTTGGGTTAGCATTAGATTTAGGTTTAGGGTTAGGGTTAGGGTTAGGGTTTGGTTTGGGTTAGGATTACGGTTAGGATTTGGCTTAGGGTTAGCGTTAGGGTTAGGATTAGGGTGTAGGGTTAGGGTTTGGGTAAGGGTTAGTGTTAGGGTTTGGGATTAGGCTTAGTGTTAGGTTTAGGGTTAAGGTTAGATTTTGGTTTTGTGTTAGTGTTAGGGTTAATTTTAGGGTTTGGTGCTGGGTTAGGTTTAGGGTTAGGGTTAGGGTTTGAGTTTGGGCTTGGGTTAGGGTTAGGGTTAGGGTTAACGTTAGGGTTAGGGTTAGGGTTAAGGTTAGAGTTAGGGTTAGGGTTTGGGTTAGGGTTAGGGTTACGTTTAGTTTTGGGTTTGGGTTAACGTTATTGTTAGGTTTAGTGTTACCTTTAGGGTTAAGGTTTGGGTTAGCATCAGGGTTAGAGTTAGGGTTAGGGTTAGGGTTAGGGTTAGGGTTAGGGTTAGGGTTAAGTTTAGGGTTAGGGTTTGTGTTAGGGTTAGTGTTAGGGTTAGAGTGAGGCTTTGGGTTTGGGTTAGGGTTAGCGTTCGGTTTAGGGATAGGATTAGGGTTTGGGTTTGGGTTAGGGTTAGGTTTATGGTTAAGGATAGGTTTAGGATTTGTTTAGCCTTATTGTTAGGGTTAGGGTTAGGGTTAGGTTTTGATTTGGGTTAGGGTTAGGGTTAGGATTAGGGTTTGGGTTAGGCTTAGGGTTGGGGTTAGGTTAGGGTTAGGTTTAGGGTTAGGGTTATGGTTTGGTTTAGGATTAGGCTTAGGGTGAGGTTTAGGTTTTCGTTTAGGGTTAGGATTAGGGTTATGTTTAGGGTTAAGATTAGGGTTAGGGTTAGGGTAGGGGTGACGGTTAGGTTTGGGGTTAGAATTAGGGTTAGTGTTAGGTTTTGAGTTAGGGTTAGGGTTAGGGTTTGGTTTAGGGTTATGGTTAGGGTTCGGGGTTAGTTGTTAGGGGTTATGGTTAGGGTTAGGATTAGGTTTTGGGTTAGGGTTAGTGTTAATGTTAGGGTTTGGGTGAGGGATAGGGTTAGGGTTATTGTTAGGGTTTCTGTTACGTTTAGGGTTATGGTTAGTGTTAGGGTTTAGGATAGGGTTAGGGTTTCGGTTAGGGTTAGGATTAGGGTTAGGGTTAGAGTTAGGTTTAGGGTTAGTTTTAGTGTTAGGGTTTGGTTTTGGATTAGGGGTAGAGTTAAGTTTAGGGTTAGTGTTAGGGTTTGGGTTAGGGTTAAGGTTAGGTTTTGGGTTAGGGTTAGGGTTAGGTTTAGGGTTAGTGTTAGGGTTTGGTTTGGGTTAGCGTTGAGTTAGTGTTAGGTTTTGGGTTAGGGTTAGGTTAGGGTTAGGTTTGGGGTTAGGGTTAGTGTTA
>JAJHUQ010000046.1:1987500-1990000 GCA_035773235.1 Eospalax fontanierii | reverse complement strand
AGGGTTGGGGTTAGGGTTTGGGTTAGGGTTAGATTTAGGGTTAGGTTTAGGGTTAGAGTTAGGTTTGGGTTAGTATTAGAGTTTGGGTTAGGGTGAGGGTTAGGGTTAAGGTTAGGGTTTCGGTTAGGGTTTGCGTTAGGCTTTGGGTTTGGATTAGGGTTAGGGTAAGGATTAGGTTTAGAGTTAGGGTTTCGGTTTGGGTTAGGGTTAGGGTTAGGGTTTGTGTTAGGGTTAGGGTTAGGGTTTGTTTTAGAGTTATGGTTAGGGTTCGGTGTTAGGGGTTAGGGGTGATGGTTAGGGTTAGGATTAGGTTTGGGGTTAGGGGTAGTGTTAATGTTAGGGTTTGGGTGAGGCTTAGGTTTTGGGATAGGGTTAGGGTTTCTGTTAGGGTTAGGGTTAGGGTTAGGGTTTAGGTTAGGGTTAGGGTTTCGGTTAGGGTTAGGATTAGAGTTAGGTTTAGGGTTAGGTTTAGGGTTAGTGTTAGTGTTAGTCTTAGGGTTTGGGTTGGGATTAGGGGAAGAGTTAAGGATGGAGTAAGTGTTAGGGTTTGGGTAAGGGTTAGGGTAAGGTTTTGGGTTAGGGTTATTGTTAGGGTTAGCGTTACGGTTAGTGTTAGTGTTTGGTTTGGGTTAGCGTTAGAGTTAGTGGTAGGTTTTGGGTTAGGGTTAGGGTTAGGGGTACAGTTTAGTTTACATTTAGGGTTAGGGTTTGGGATTAGGGTTAGGATTAGGGTTAGGGTTAGGGTTAGGATTTGGTTTAGGGTTAGGTTTAGGATTAGGGTTAGGGTTAGTGTTTGTGTTAGGGTTTGGGTTAGGATTAGGGTTAGGTTTATGGTTAGGGTTATGTTTTGGTTTAGGGTTAGGATTAGGGTTAGGGTTAGGGTTAGGGTTAGGGTTTGGATTTGGGTTAGGGTAAGGTTTAGGGTTAGGGTTAGGGTTAAAGTTTTGGTAGGGTTAGGGTTAGGGTTAGGGATAGGGATAGGATTAGGATTAGGGTTAGGGTTAGGGTTAGGTTTAGGGTTTGTGTTAGGGTTAGGGTAAGGTTTAGGGTTAGGGTTAGGGTTAGGTTTTGGGTTAGGGTTAGGGTTAGGGTTAGGTTTTGGTTAGGGTTAGGGTTAGGGTTAGTGTTAGGGTTAGGTTTAGGCTTTGGGTTAGGGTTAGGGTTAGGATTAGGGTTAGGGTTAGGGTTAGGGTTTGTGTTAGATTTAGTGTAAGGGTTAGGAATAGGGTTAGGTTTAGTGTTTGTGTTTGGTTTAGGGTTAGGGTTAGGTTTAGGGTGAGGTTTGGGGTTTGGGTTAGGGTTAGGTTTTGGGTTAGGGTTAAGGTTATGGTTTCAGTTAGGGTTGGGGTTAGGGATAGGCTTAAAGCTTGGGTTAGGGTTAGGTTTAGGGTTAGGGTTAGGGTTTGGGTTAGGGTTAGGGTTAGGGTTAGGGTTAGGTTTACGGTTTGGGTTAGGGTTAGGGTTAGGGTAAGGTTTGATTTAGGGTTAGGGTTAGGATTAGTGATAGGATTAGGGTTTAGGTTTGGGTTAGCATTAGAGTTAGGATTTGGGTTAGGGTTAGGTCTAGGGATAGGGTTTGATTTGGTTTAGGGTTAGTGATAGAGTGAGGGTTAGGGCTAGTGTTTGGGTTAGGGTTAGGGTTAGGGGTTGGGTTAGGGTTAGGGGTAGGGTCATGTTTAGGGTTAGGGTTTGGTTTGGTTTAGGGTTAGTGTTAGGTTTATGGTTTGGGTTAGGTTTGGGTTTAGGGTTAGGGTTAGGGTTAGGGTTAGGATTAGGGTTTGGCATAGGGTTAGGGGTAGGGTTAAGTTTAGGGTTAGGGTTTGGATTTGGGTTAGCATTAGATTTAGGTTTAGGGTTAGGGTTAGGGTTAGGGTTTGGTTTGGGTTAGGGTTAGGGTTAGGATTTGGCTTAGGGTTAGCGTTAGGGTTAGGATTAGGGTGTAGGGTTAGGGTTTGGGTAAGGGTTAGTGTTAGGGTTTGGGATTTGGCTTAGTGTTAGGGTTAGGGTTAAGGTTAGATTTTGGTTTTGTGTTAGTGTTAGGGTTAATTTTAGGGTTTGGTGCTGGGTTAGGTTTAGGGTTAGGGTTAGGGTTTGAGTTTGGGCTTGGGTTAGGGTTAGGGTTAGGTTTAGGGTTAGAGTTAGGGTTAGGGTTTGGGTTAGGGTTAGGATTACGTTTAGTTTTGGGTTTGGGTTAACGTTATTGTTAGGTTTAGTGTTACCTTTAGGGTTAAGGTTTGGGTTAGCGTCAGGGTTAGAGTTAGGGTTAGGGTTAGGGTTAGGGTTAGGGTTAGGGTTAGGGTTAAGTTTAGGGTTAGGGTTTGTGTTAGGGTTAGTGTTAGGGTTAGAGTTAGGGTTTGGGTTTGGGTTAGGGTTAGCGTTCGGTTTAGGGATAGGATTAGGGTTTGGGTTTGGGTTAGGGTTAGGTTTATGGTTAAGGATAGGTTTAGGATTTGTTTAGCCTTATTGTTAGGGTTAGGGTTAGGGTTAGGTTTTGATTTGG
>JAJHUQ010000046.1:1962500-1977500 GCA_035773235.1 Eospalax fontanierii | reverse complement strand
TTAGAGTTAGGGTTAAGATTAGGTTTTGGGTTAGGGTTAGTGTTAATGTTAAGGTTTCTGTTAGGGTTAGGGTTAGGATTAGGATTAGGGTTTGTGTTAGGGTTAGGGTTATGGTTTAGGTTTGGGTTAGGGTTTGGGTTAGGGTTAGGATTAGGGTTAGGGTTAGGGTTAGGTTTAGGGTTAGGGATAGTGTTAGGGTTTGTGGTAGGGTTAGGATTAGGGTTAGGTTTAGGGTTAGGGTTTGATTTGGGTTAGGGTTAGTGTTAGGGTGAGGGTTAGTGTTAGTGTTTGGCTTAGGGTTAGGGTTAGGGTTAGGGGTTGGGTTAGGGTTATGGGTAGTGTTATGGTTAGGGATAGGGTTTGGTTTGGTTTAGGGTTAGGGTTTGTTTTAGTGTTAGGGTTAGGGTTAAGGTTAGGGTTTCGGTTAGGCTTTTGGTTATTTTTAGGGTTAGGGTTAGGGTTTGGTTTTGGGTTAGGATTAGCGTTATCGTTAGGGTTACGTTTGGGGTTTGGGTTAGGGTTAGGGTTTGGGTTAGGGTTACGGTTTGGGTTAGGTTTTGGGTTAGGGTTAGGGTTGGGGTTAGGGTTAGATTTAGGATTAGGGTTAGGTTTTGGGTTAGGGTCAGGGTTAGAATTAGTGTTAGGGTCAGGGTTTGGATTTGGGTTAGGGTCAGGGTTAGGGTTAGGCTTAGGGTAAGGGTTTGGTTTGGGTTATGGTTGGGTTACCGTTAGTCTTAGGGTTAGGGTTTGGGTTAGGGTTTGGGTCAGGCTTAGGGTTAGGGTTTGGTTTAGCGTTAGGGTTAGGGTTAGGGTTAGGGTTAGGGTTAGGGTTAGGGATAAGGTTTAGTTCTGGTTAGGATTAGGGTTAGGGTTAGCGTTAGGTTTAGGTTTAGTGTTACGGTTTGGGTTAGGGTTCGGGTTAGGGTTAGGTTTAGGGTTTGTGTTAGGGTTAGGGTTAGGGTTAGTGTTTAGGTTAGGGTTAGGCTTTCGTTTAGGGTTAGGATTAGGGTTAGGTTTAGGGTTAGGGTTAAGGTTAGTGTTAGGGTTAGCGTTTGGGTTTGGATTAGGTGTAGAGTTAGGGATAGTGTTAGTGTTAGAGTTAGGTTTAGGGTTAGGGTTAGGGTTAGGGTTAGGGTTAGGGTTAGGGTTAGAGTTAGGTTTGGGTTAGGATTAGAGTTTGGGTTAGGGTTTCGGTTAGGGTTTGCGTTAGGCCTTGGGTTTGGATTAGGGTTAGGGTAAGGATTAGGTTTAGAGTTAGGGTTTCGGTTTGGGTTAGGGTTAGGGTTAGGGTTTGTGTTAGGGTTAGGGTTAGGGTTTGTATTAGGGTTATGGTTAGGGTTCGGTGTTAGGGGTTAGGGGTGATGGTTAGGGTTAGGATTAGGTTTGGGGTTAGGGTTAGTGTTAATGTTAGGGTTTGGGTGAGGCTTAGGTTTAGGGGTAGGGTTAGGGTTTCTGTTAGGGTTAGGGTTAGGGTTAGGGTAAGGGTTGGTATTTAGGTTAGGGTTTAGGTTAGGGTTAGGATTTCGGTTAGGGTTAGGATTTGAGTTAGGTTTAGGTTTAGGTTTAGGGTTAGTGTTAGTGTTAGTCTTAGGGTTTGGGTTTGGATTAAGGGTAGAGTTAAGGATAGAGTTAGTGTTAGGTTTTGGGTTAGGGTCATGGTTAGGTTTTGGGTTAGGGTTATTGTTAGGGTTAGCGTTACGGTTAGTGTTAGTGTTTGGTTTGGGTTAGCGTTAGAGTTAGTGGTAGGTTTTGGGTTAGGGTTAGGGTTAGGGTTTGGGTTAGGGTTACACTTTGGTTTAGATTTAGAGTTAGGGTTTGGGATTAGGGTTAGGATTAGGGTTAGGGTTAGGGTTAGGATTTGGGTTAGGGTTAGGTTTAGGATTAGGGTTAGGGTTAGTGTTTGTGTTAGGGTTTGGGTTAGGATTAGGGTTAGGTTTATGGTTAGGGTTAGGTTTTGGTATAGGGTTAGGATTAGGGTTAGGGTTAGGATTAGGGTTAGGGTTTGGGTTTGGGTTAGGGTAAGGTTTAGGGTTAGGGTTAGGGTTAAAGTTTTGGTAGGGTTAGGGTTAGGGTTAGGGATAGGATTAGGATTAGGGTTAGGTTTAGGTTTAGGGTTTGGGTTAGGGTTAGGGTAAGGTTTGGGGTTAGGGTTATGGTTAAGGTTTGGGTTAGGGTTAGGGTTAGGGTTAGGTTTGGGTTAGGGTTAGGGTTAGGGTTAGTGTTAGGGTTAGGTTTAGGCTTTGGGTTAGTGTTAGGGTTAGGATTAGGGTTAGGGTTAGGGTTAGGGTTTGGGTTAGAGTTAGAGTTAGGGTTAGGAATAGGGTTAGGTTTAGTGTTTGTGTTTGGTTTAGGGTTAGGGTTAGGTTTAGGGTGAGGTTTGGGGTTTGGGTTAGGGTTAGGTTTTGGGTTAGGGTTAAGGTTATGGTTTCAGTTAAGGTTGGGGTTAGGGTTAGGGTTAAAGTTTGGGTTAGGGTTAGGTTTAGGGTTAGGGTTAGGGTTAGGGTTAGGGTTAGGGATAGGATTAGGATTAGGGTTAGGGTTTGGGTTAGGGTTAGGGTTAGGGTTAGGGTTAGGGTTAGGGTTAGGTTTACGGTTTGGGTTAGGGTTAGGGTTAGGGTTAGGGATAGGATTAGGATTAGTGATAGGATTAGGGTTTGGGTTTGGGTTAGCGTTAGGGTTAGGAGTTGGGTTAGGGTTAGGTTTAGGGATAGGGGTTCATTTGGTTTAGGGTTAGTGATAGAGTGAGGGTTAGGGCTAGTGTTTGGGTTAGGGATAGGGTTAGCGTTTGGGTTAGGGTTAGGTGTAGGGTCATGGTTGGGGTTAGGGTTTGGTTTGGTTTAGGGTTAGTGTTAGGTTTATGGTTAGGATTAGGTTTGGGTTTAGGGTTAGGGTTAGGGTTAGGATTAGGGTTTGGCATAGGGTTAGGTTTAGGGTTAAGGTTAGGGTTAGGGTTTGGATTTGGGTTAGCATTAGATTTAGGGTTAGGGTTAGGGTTAGGGTTAGGGTTTGGTTTGGGTTAGGGTTAGGGTTCGGTTTAGGGATAGGATTAGGGTTTGGGTTTGGGTTACGGTTAGGGTTAGGGTTTGGGTTAGGGTTAGGTTTATGGTTAAGGATAGGTTTAGGTTTTGTTTAGCGTTATTGTTAGGGTTAGGGTTAGGGTTAGGTTTTGATTTGGGTTAGGGTTAGGGTTAGGATTAGGGTTTGGGTTAGGCTTAGGGTTGGGGTTAGGTTAGGGTTAGGGTTAGGGTTAGGGTTATGGTTTGGTTTAGGATTAGGCTTAGGGTGAGGTTTAGGTTTTCGTTTAGGGTTAGGATTAGGGTTATGTTTAGGGTTAGGTTTAGGGTTAGGGTTAGGGTAGGGGTGACGGTTAGGTTTGGGTTTAGGATTAGGGTTAGTGTTAGGTTTTGGGTTAGGGTTAGGGTTAGGGTTTGGTTTAGGGCTATGGTTAGGGTTCGGGGTTAGTTGTTAGGGGTTATGGTTAGGGTTAGGATTAGGTTTTGGGTTAGGGTTAGTGTTAATGTTAGGGTTTGGGTGAGGGTTAGGGTTAGGGTTATTGTTAGGGTTTCTGTTAGTTTTAGGGTTATTGTTAGTGTTAGGGTTTAGGATAGGGTTAGGGTTTCGGTTAGGGTTAGGATTAGGGTTAGGGTTAGAGTTAGGTTTAGGGTTAGTTTTAGTGTTAGGGTTTGGTTTTGGATTAGGGGTAGAGTTAAGTTTAGGGTTAGTGTTAGGGTTTGGGTTAGGGTTAAGGTTAGGTTTTGGGTTAGGGTTAGGGTTAGGATTAGGGTTAGTGTTAGGGTTTGGTTTGGGTTAGCGTTAGAGTTAGTGTTAGGTTTTGGGTTAGGGTAAGGGTTAGAGTTAGGGTTGGGGTTAGGGTTAGTGTTAGAGTTTGGTTTAGATTTAGGGTTAGGGTTCGGGGTTAGGGCTTAGGGGTTATGGTTAGGGTTAGGGTTAGGGTTTGGGTTAGGGTTAGCGTTAGTGTTAGGGTTTGGGTTAGGATTAGGGTTAGGGTTAGGGTTAGGGTTAGGGTTTGGCTTAGGGTTAGGATTAGGGTTAGTATTAGGGTTTCGGTTACGGTTAGAGTTAGGATTAGGTTAGGGTTAGTGTTTGTGTTTGGTTTAGCGTTAGGGTTAGATTTAGGGTGAGGTTTTGGTTTTGGTTTAGGGTTAGGTTTAGGGTTAGGGTTAGGGTTATGGTTTGTGTTAGGGTTAGGGTTAGGGTTCGGGTTTGGGTTAGGGTTAGGGTTAGGGTTAGGGTTAGGTTTAGGTTTAGGGTTTGGGTTAGGGTTGGGGTTAGGATTAGGGTTAGGGTTAGGTTTAGGATTTCCGTTAGGGTTAAGGTTAGAGTTAGGGTTAGGGTTACGGTTAGGGTTTGGGTTAGGGTTAGGGTTAGGTTTAGGTTTAGGGTTGGGGTTAGGGTTAGGGTTAGGATTAGGGTTGGGGTAAGGGTTAGGGTTGGGTTAGGGTTAGGGTTAAGATTAGAGTTAGGGTTATTGTTTTTCTTTGAGTTAGGTTTAGGGTTAGGTTTAGGGTGAGGTTTTGGGTTTGGGTAAGTGTTAGGTTTAGGGTCAGGGTTCAGGTTATGATTTGGGTTAGAGTTGGGGTTAGGTTTGGGGTTAATTTTGGGTTAGGGTTAGGGTTAGTGTTAGGATTAGGGTTAGGGTTAGGGATAGGATTAGGATTAGGATTAGGATTAGGGTTTGGGTTAGGGTTAGGGTTATGGTTTAGGTTACGGTTTTGGTTAGGGTTAGGGTTAGGGTTAGGGTAAGGTTTGATTTCGGGTTAGGGTTAGGGTCAGGGTTTGTGTTAGGGTTAGGGTTAGGGTTAGGGTGAGGGTTATGGTTAGGGTTTGATTTGGGTTAGGGTTAGTGTTAGGGTGAGGGTTAGGGTTAGTGTTTGGGTTAGGGTTTGGGTTAGGGTTAAGGCTTGGATTAGGAGTAGGGGTAGGGTTATCGTTAGGGTTAGGCTTTGGTTTGGTTTAGGGTTAGGGTTAGGATTAGGGTTAGGGTTATGTTTAGTGTTAGGATTAGGATTAGGGTTAGAGTTAGGGTTAGGGTTAGGTTTAGGTTTAGGGTTACGGTTAGGGTTAGGATTAGCTTTTGGGTTCGGGTTAGGGTTAGGGTTAGGGTTAGTGTTAAGACTTGGTTTGGTTCAGGGTTAGAGTTAGGGTTAGGTTAGGGTTAGGGCTAGGGTTTGGTTTAGGTTTAGGGTGAGGATTATGTTTAGGGTTAGTGTTTGTGTTTGGGTTAGGGTTCGGGTTAGGTTTAGGGTGAGGTGTTGGGTTTGGTTAGGGTTAATTTGGGGTTTGGGTTAGGGTTATGGTTAGGGTTAGGGTTTGGGTTAGGGTTAGGGTTAGTGTTAGGGTTAGGGTTTGGTTTAGGATTAGGCTTAGGGTTAGGGTGAGGTTTATGTTTTCGTTTAGGGTTAGGGTTAGGGTTAGGGTTATGTTTAGGTTTAGGATTAGGGTTAGTGTTAGAGTTAGGGTTTGTGTTAGGGTTAGGGTTAGGGTTTGTTTTAGAGCTATGGTTAGGGTTCGGTGTTAGGGGTTAGGGGTGATGGTTAGGGTTAGGATTAGGTTTGGGGTTAGGGTTAGTGTTAATGTTAGGGTTTGGGTGAGGCTTTGGTTTAGGGATAGGGTTAGGGTTTCTGTTAGGGTTAGGGTTAGGATTAGGGTTAGGGTTTAAGTTCGGGTTAGGGTTTCGGTTAGGGTTAGGATTAGAGTTAGGGTTAGGGTTAGGTTTAGGGTTAGTGTTAGTGTTAGTCTTAGGGTTTGGGTTTGGATTAGGGGTAGAGTTAAGGATAGAGTTAGTGTTAGATTTTGGGTTAGGGTTAGGGTTAGGTTTTGGGTTAGTGTTAGGGTTCGCGTTACGGTTAGTGTTAGTGTTTGGTTTGGGTTAGCGTTAGAGTTAGTGGTAGGTTTTGGATTAGGGTTAGGTTTAGGGTTAGGGTTAGGGTTACAGTTTGGTTTAGATTTAGGGTTAGGGTTTGGGGTTAGGGTTAGGATTAGGGTTAGGGTTAGGGTTAGGGTTAGGATTTGGATTAGGTTTAGGGTTAGGATTAGGGTTAGTGTTAGTGTTAGAGTTAGGGTTTGGGTTAGGATTAGGGTTAGGTTTATGGTTAGGTTTAGGTTTTGGTTTAGGGTTAGGATTAGGATTAGGGTTAGGGATAGGGTTAAAGTTTTGGTAGGGTTAGGGTTAGGGTTAGGGTTAGGGATAGCATTAGGATTAGGGTTAGGCTTAGGGTTAGGATTAGGGTTGGGGTGAGGGTTAGGGTTTGGGTTAGGGTTAGGCTTAAGATTAGGGTTAGAGTTATTGTTTGTCTTTGGGTTAGGGTTAGGGTTAGGGTTAAGGTTAGGGTTTGTGATAGGGTTAGCTTTACGCTTTGGATTATGGTTATTCTTAGGGTTACAGGTAGGGTTTGGGTTAGGGTTAGGGTAGGGTTTGGGTTAGGGTTGGGGTTAGGGTTAGGGTGTGGGTTAGGGGTAGGGTTGGGGTGAGGTTTTGGGTTAGGGTTAGGGTTGGGGTTAGGGTTAGATTTAGGATTAGGGTTAGGTTTTGGGTTAGGGTCAGGGTTAGAATTAGTGTTAGGGTTAGGGTTTGGATTTGGGTTAGGGTCAGGGTTAGGGTTAGGCTTAGGGTTAGGGTTTGGTTTGGGTTATGGTTGGGTTACCGTTAGTCTTAGGGTTAGGGTTTGGGTTAGGGTTTGATTTAGGGTTAGGGTTAGGGTATGGGTTAGGTTTAGGGTTAGGGTTTGGTTTAGCGTTAGGGTTAGGGTTAGGGTTAGGGTTAGAGATAAGGTTTAGTTCGGGTTAGGATTAGGGTTAGGGTTAGCGTTAGGTTTAGGTTTAGTATTACGGTTTGGGTTAGGGTTCGGGTTAGGGTTAGGGTTTGGGTTTGTGTTAGGGTTAGGGTTAGGGTTAGGGTTAGTGTTTAGGTTTGGGTTAGGCTTTCGTTTAGGGTTAGGATTAGGGTTAGGTTTAGGGTTAGGCTTAAGGTTAGTGTTAGGGTTAGGGTTTGGGTTTGGATTAGGTGTAGAGTTAGGGTTAGTGTTAGTGTTAGGGTTACGTTTAGGGTTAGGGTTAGGGTTAGGGTTTGGGTTAGGGTTAGATTTAGGGTTAGGTTTAGGGTTAGAGTTAGGTTTGGGTTAGGATTAGAGTTTGGGTTAGGGTTAGGGTTAGGGTTAGGGTTAGGGTTTCGGTTAGGGTTTGCGTTAGGCTTTGGGTTTGGATTAGGGTTAGGGTAAGGATTAGGTTTAGAGTTAGGGTTTCGGTTTGGGTTAGGGTTAGGGTTAGGGTTTGTGTTAGGGTTAGGGTTAGGGTTTGTTTTAGAGTTATGGTTAGGGTTCGGTGTTAGGGGTTAGGGGTGATGGTTAGGGTTAGGATTAGGTTTGGGGTTAGGGGTAGTGTTAATGTTAGGGTTTGGGTGAGGCTTAGGTTTTGGGATAGGGTTAGTGTTTCTGTTAGGGTTAGGGTTAGGGTTAGGGTTTAGGTTAGGGTTAGGGTTTCGTTTAGGGTTACGATTAGAGTTAGGTTTAGGGTTAGGTTTAGGGTTAGTGTTAGTGTTAGTCTTAGGGTTTGGGTTTGGATTAGGGGTAGAGTTAAGGATAGAGTAAGTGTTAGGGTTTGGGTTAGGGTTAGGGTTAGGTTTTGGGTTAGGGTTATTGTTAGGGTTAGCGTTACGGTTAGTGTTAGTGTTTGGTTTGGGTTAGCGTTAGAGTTAGTGGTAGGTTTTGGGTTAGGGTTAGGGTTAGGGTTACAGTTTGGTCTAGATTTAGGGTTAGGGTTTGGGATTAGGGTTAGGATTAGGGTTAGGGTTAGGGTTAGGATTTGGGTTAGGGTTAGGTTTAGGATTAGGGTTAGGGTTAGTGTTTGTGTTAGGGTTTGGGTTAGGATTAGGGTTAGGTTTATGGTTAGGGTTATGTTTTGGTTTAGGGTTAGGATTAGGGTTAGGGTTAGGGTTAGGGTTAGGGTTTGGATTTGGGTTAGGGTAAGGTTTAGGGTTAGGGTTAGGGTTAAAGTTTTGGTAGGGTTAGGGTTAGGGTTAGGGATAGGGATCGGATTAGGATTAGGGTTAGGGTTAGGGTTAGGTTTAGGGTTTGTGTTAGGGTTAGGGTAAGGTTTAGGGTTAGGGTTAGGGTTATGGTTTGGGTTAGGGTTAGGGTTAGGGTTAGGTTTTGGTTAGGGTTAGGGTTAGGGTTAGTGTTAGGGTTTGGTTTAGGGTTAGGCTAAGGGTTAGGGTTAGGGTTAGGTTTTCGGTTAGGTTTAGGGTAAGGGTTAGGGTTAGGTTTAGGCTTAGGATTAGGGTTAGTGTTAGGGATAGGGATAGGGTTAGGATTAGGGATAGTGTTAGGAATAGGGTTAGGATTAGGGTTAGGTTTAGGGTTTAGGTTAGGGTTAGGGTTAGGGTTAGGGTTTGGTTTAGGCTTAGGATTAGGGTTCGTGGTTAGGGGAGAGGGGTTATAGTTAGGGTTAAGATTAGGTTTTGGGTTAGGGTTAGTGTTAATGTTAAGGTTTCTGTTAGGGTTAGGGTTAGGATTAGGATTAGGGTTTGTGTTAGGGTTAGGGTTATGGTTTAGGTTTGGGTTAGGGTTTCGGTTAGGGTTAGGATTAGGGTTAGGGTTAGGGTTAGGTTTAGGGTTAGGGATAGTGTTAGGGTTTGTGGTAGGGTTAGGATTAGGGTTAGGTTTAGGGTTAGGGTTTGATTTGGGTTAGGGTTAGTGTTAGGGTGAGGGTTAGTGTTAGTGTTTGGCTTAGGGTTAGGGTTAGGGTTAGGGGTTGGGTTAGGGTTATGGGTAGTGTTATGGTTAGGGATAGGGTTTGGTTTGGTTTAGGGTTAGGGTTTGTTTTAGTGTTAGGGTTAGGGTTAAGGTTAGGGTTTCGGTTAGGCTTTTGGTTATTTTTAGGGTTAGGGTTAGGGTTTGGTTTTGGGTTAGGATTAGCGTTATCGTTAGGGTTACGTTTGGGGTTTGGGTTAGGGTTAGGGTTTGGGTTAGGGTTACGGTTTGGGTTAGGTTTTGGGTTAGGGTTAGGGTTGGGGTTAGGGTTAGATTTAGGATTAGGGTTAGGTTTTGGGTTAGGGTCAGGGTTAGAATTAGTGTTAGGGTCAGGGTTTGGATTTGGGTTAGGGTCAGGGTTAGGGTTAGGCTTAGGGTAAGGGTTTGGTTTGGGTTATGGTTGGGTTACCGTTAGTCTTAGGGTTAGGGTTTGGGTTAGGGTTTGGGTCAGGCTTAGGGTTAGGGTTTGGTTTAGCGTTAGGGTTAGGGTTAGGGTTAGGGTTAGGGTTAGGGTTAGGGATAAGGTTTAGTTCTGGTTAGGATTAGGGTTAGGGTTAGCGTTAGGTTTAGGTTTAGTGTTACGGTTTGGGTTAGGGTTCGGGTTAGGGTTAGGGTTAGGGTTTGTGTTAGGGTTAGGGTTAGGGTTAGTGTTTAGGTTAGGGTTAGGCTTTCGTTTAGGGTTAGGATTAGGGTTAGGTTTAGGGTTAGGGTTAAGGTTAGTGTTAGGGTTAGCGTTTGGGTTTGGATTAGGTGTAGAGTTAGGGATAGTGTTAGTGTTAGAGTTAGGTTTAGGGTTAGGGTTAGGGTTAGGGTTAGGGTTAGGGTTAGGGTTAGAGTTAGGTTTGGGTTAGGATTAGAGTTTGGGTTAGGGTTTCGGTTAGGGTTTGCGTTAGGCCTTGGGTTTGGATTAGGGTTAGGGTAAGGATTAGGTTTAGAGTTAGGGTTTCGGTTTGGGTTAGGGTTAGGGTTAGGGTTTGTGTTAGGGTTAGGGTTAGGGTTTGTATTAGGGTTATGGTTAGGGTTCGGTGTTAGGGGTTAGGGGTGATGGTTAGGGTTAGGATTAGGTTTGGGGTTAGGGTTAGTGTTAATGTTAGGGTTTGGGTGAGGCTTAGGTTTAGGGGTAGGGTTAGGGTTTCTGTTAGGGTTAGGGTTAGGGTTAGGGTTAGGGTTAGGGTTTAGGTTAGGGTTTAGGTTAGGGTTAGGATTTCGGTTAGGGTTAGGATTTGAGTTAGGTTTAGGTTTAGGTTTAGGGTTAGTGTTAGTGTTAGTCTTAGGGTTTGGGTTTGGATTAAGGGTAGAGTTAAGGATAGAGTTAGTGTTAGGTTTTGGGTTAGGGTCATGGTTAGGTTTTGGGTTAGGGTTATTGTTAGGGTTAGCGTTACGGTTAGTGTTAGTGTTTGGTTTGGGTTAGCGTTAGAGTTAGTGGTAGGTTTTGGGTTAGGGTTAGGGTTAGGGTTTGGGTTAGGGTTACACTTTGGTTTAGATTTAGAGTTAGGGTTTGGGATTAGGGTTAGGATTAGGGTTAGGGTTAGGGTTAGGATTTGGGTTAGGGTTAGGTTTAGGATTAGGGTTAGGGTTAGTGTTTGTGTTAGGGTTTGGGTTAGGATTAGGGTTAGGTTTATGGTTAGGGTTAGGTTTTGGTATAGGGTTAGGATTAGGGTTAGGGTTAGGATTAGGGTTAGGGTTTGGGTTTGGGTTAGGGTAAGGTTTAGGGTTAGGGTTAGGGTTAAAGTTTTGGTAGGGTTAGGGTTAGGGTTAGGGATAGGATTAGGATTAGGGTTAGGTTTAGGTTTAGGGTTTGGGTTAGGGTTAGGGTAAGGTTTGGGGTTAGGGTTATGGTTAAGGTTTGGGTTAGGGTTAGGGTTAGGGTTAGGTTTGGGTTAGGGTTAGGGTTAGGGTTAGTGTTAGGGTTAGGTTTAGGCTTTGGGTTAGTGTTAGGGTTAGGATTAGGGTTAGGGTTAGGGTTAGGGTTTGGGTTAGAGTTAGAGTTAGGGTTAGGAATAGGGTTAGGTTTAGTGTTTGTGTTTGGTTTAGGGTTAGGGTTAGGTTTAGGGTGAGGTTTGGGGTTTGGGTTAGGGTTAGGTTTTGGGTTAGGGTTAAGGTTATGGTTTCAGTTAAGGTTGGGGTTAGGGTTAGGGTTAAAATTTGGGTTAGGGTTAGGTTTAGGGTTAGGGTTAGGGTTAGGGTTAGGGTTAGGGATAGGATTAGGATTAGGGTTAGGGTTTGGGTTAGGGTTAGGGTTAGGGGTAGGGTTAGGGTTAGGGTTAGGTGTACGGTGTGGGTTAGGGGTAGGGTTAGGGTAAGTTTTGATTTAGGGTTAGGGTTAGGATTAGTGATAGGATTAGGGTTTGGGTTTGGGTTAGCGTTAGGGTTAGGATTTGGGTTAGGGTTAGGTTTAGGGATAGGGTTTCATTTGGTTTAGGGTTAGTGATAGAGTGAGGGTTAGGGCTAGTGTTTGGGTTAGGGATAGGGTTAGCGTTTGGGTTAGGGTTAGGTGTAGGGTCATGGTTGGGGTTAGGGTTTGGTTTGGTTTAGGGTTAGTGTTAGGTTTATGGTTAGGATTAGGTTTGGGTTTAGGGTTAGGGTTAGGGTTAGGATTAGGGTTTGGCATAGGGTTAGGTTTAGGGTTAAGGTTAGGGTTAGGGTTTGGATTTGGGTTAGCATTAGATTTAGGGTTAGGGTTAGGGTTAGGGTTAGGGTTTGGTTTGGGTTAGGGTTAGGGTTCGGTTTAGGGATAGGATTAGGGTTTGGGTTTGGGTTACGGTTAGGGTTAGGGTTTGGGTTAGGGTTAGGTTTATGGTTAAGGATAGGTTTAGGTTTTGTTTAGCGTTATTGTTAGGGTTAGGGTTAGGGTTAGGTTTTGATTTGGGTTAGGGTTAGGGTTAGGATTAGGGTTTGGGTTAGGCTTAGGGTTGGGGTTAGGTTAGGGTTAGGGTTAGGGTTAGGGTTATGGTTTGGTTTAGGATTAGGCTTAGGGTGAGGTTTAGGTTTTCGTTTAGGGTTAGGATTAGGGTTATGTTTAGGGTTAGGATTAGGGTTAGGGTTAGGGTAGGGGTGACGGTTAGGTTTGGGTTTAGGATTAGGGTTAGTGTTAGGTTTTGGGTTAGGGTTAGGGTTAGGGTTTGGTTTAGGGTTATGGTTAGGGTTCGGGGTTAGTTGTTAGGGGTTATGGTTAGGGTTAGGATTAGGTTTTGGGTTAGGGTTAGTGTTAATGTTAGGGTTTGGGTGAGGGTTAGGGTTAGGGTTATTGTTAGGGTTTCTGTTAGTTTTAGGGTTATTGTTAGTGTTAGGGTTTAGGAAAGGTTTAGGGTTTCGGTAAGGGTTAGGCAAAGGGTTGGGGTAAGAGTTAGGTTTAGGGTTAGTTTTAGTGTTAGGGTTTGGTTTTGGATTAGGGGTAGAGTTAAGTTTAGGGTTAGTGTTAGGGTTTGGGTTAGGGTTAAGGTTAGGTTTTGGGTTAGGGTTAGGGTTAGGATTAGGGTTAGTGTTAGGGTTTGGTTTGGGTTAGCGTTAGAGTTAGTGTTAGGTTTTGGGTTAGGGTTAGGGTTAGAGTTAGGGTTGGGGTTAGGGTTAGTGTTAGAGTTTGGTTTAGATTTAGGGTTAGGGTTCGGGGTTAGGGCTTAGGGGTTATGGTTAGGGTTAGGGTTAGGGTTTGGGTTAGGGTTAGCGTTAGTGTTAGGGTTTGGGTTAGGATTAGGGTTAGGGTTAGGGTTAGGGTTAGGGTTTGGCTTAGGGTTAGGATTAGGGTTAGTATTAGGGTTTCGGTTACGGTTAGAGTTAGGATTAGGTTAGGGTTAGTGTTTGTGTTTGGTTTAGCGTTAGGGTTAGATTTAGGGTGAGGTTTTGGTTTTGGTTTAGGGTTAGGTTTAGGGTTAGGGTTAGGGTTATGGTTTGTGTTAGGGTTAGGGTTAGGGTTCGGGTTTGGGTTAGGGTTAGGGTTAGGGTTAGGGTTAGGTTTAGGTTTAGGGTTTGGGTTAGGGTTGGGGTTAGGATTAGGGTTAGGGTTAGGTTTAGGATTTCCGTTAGGGTTAAGGTTAGAGTTAGGGTTAGGGTTACGGTTAGGGTTTGGGTTAGGGTTAGGGTTAGGTTTAGGTTTAGGGTTGGGGTTAGGGTTAGGGTTAGGATTAGGGTTGGGGTAAGGGTTAGGGTTGGGTTAGGGTTAGGGTTAAGATTAGAGTTAGGGTTATTGTTTTTCTTTGAGTTAGGTTTAGGGTTAGGTTTAGGGTGAGGTTTTGGGTTTGGGTAAGTGTTAGGTTTAGGGTCAGGGTTCAGGTTATGATTTGGGTTAGAGTTGGGGTTAGGTTTGGGGTTAATTTTGGGTTAGGGTTAGGGTTAGTGTTAGGATTAGGGTTAGGGTTAGGGATAGGATTAGGATTAGGATTAGGATTAGGGTTTGGGTTAGGGTTAGGGTTATGGTTTAGGTTACGGTTTTGGTTAGGGTTAGGGTTAGGGTTAGGGTAAGGTTTGATTTCGGGTTAGGGTTAGGGTCAGGGTTTGTGTTAGGGTTAGGGTTAGGGTTAGGGTGAGGGTTATGGTTAGGGTTTGATTTGGGTTAGGGTTAGTGTTAGGGAGAGGGTTAGGGTTAGTGGTTGGGCTAGGGTTTGGGAGAGGGTTAAGGCTTGGATTAGGAGTAGGGGTAGGGTTAACGTTAGGGTTAGGCTTTGGGTTGGTTTAGGGTTAGGGTCAGGACTAGGGTTAGGGTTATGTTTAGTGTTAGGATTAGGATTAGGGTTAGAGTTAGGGTTAGGGTTAGGTTTAGGTTTAGGGTTACGGTTAGGGTTAGGATTAGCTTTTGGGTTCGGGTTAGGGTTAGGGTTAGGGTTAGTGTTAAGACTTGGTTTGGTTCAGGGTTAGAGTTAGGGTTAGGTTAGGGTTAGGGCTAGGGTTTGGTTTAGGTTTAGGGTGAGGATTATGTTTAGGGTTAGTGTTTGTGTTTGGGTTAGGGTTCGGGTTAGGTTTAGGGTGAGGTGTTGGGTTTGGTTAGGGTTAATTTGGGGTTTGGGTTAGGGTTATGGTTAGGGTTAGGGTTTGGGTTAGGGTTAGGGTTAGTGTTAGGGTTAGGGTTTGGTTTAGGATTAGGCTTAGGGTTAGGGTGAGGTTTATGTTTTCGTTTAGGGTTAGGGTTAGGGTTAGGGTTATGTTTAGGTTTAGGATTAGGGTTAGTGTTAGAGTTAGGGTTTGTGTTAGGGTTAGGGTTAGGGTTTGTTTTAGAGCTATGGTTAGGGTTCGGTGTTAGGGGTTAGGGGTGATGGTTAGGGTTAGGATTAGGTTTGGGGTTAGGGTTAGTGTTAATGTTAGGGTTTGGGTGAGGCTTTGGTTTAGGGATAGGGTTAGGGTTTCTGTTAGGGTTAGGGTTAGGATTAGGGTTAGGGTTTAAGTTCGGGTTAGGGTTTCGGTTAGGGTTAGGATTAGAGTTAGGGTTAGGGTTAGGTTTAGGGTTAGTGTTAGTGTTAGTCTTAGGGTTTGGGTTTGGATTAGGGGTAGAGTTAAGGATAGAGTTAGTGTTAGATTTTGGGTTAGGGTTAGGGTTAGGTTTTGGGTTAGTGTTAGGGTTCGCGTTACGGTTAGTGTTAGTGTTTGGTTTGGGTTAGCGTTAGAGTTAGTGGTAGGTTTTGGATTAGGGTTAGGTTTAGGGTTAGGGTTAGGGTTACAGTTTGGTTTAGATTTAGGGTTAGGGTTTGGGGTTAGGGTTAGGATTAGGGTTAGGGTTAGGGTTAGGGTTAGGATTTGGATTAGGTTTAGGGTTAGGATTAGGGTTAGTGTTAGTGTTAGAGTTAGGGTTTGGGTTAGGATTAGGGTTAGGTTTATGGTTAGGTTTAGGTTTTGGTTTAGGGTTAGGATTAGGATTAGGGTTAGGGATAGGGTTAAAGTTTTGGTAGGGTTAGGGTTAGGGTTAGGGTTAGGGATAGCATTAGGATTAGGGTTAGGCTTAGGGTTAAGATTAGGGTTGGGGTGAGGGTTAGGGTTTGGGTTAGGGTTAGGCTTAAGATTAGGGTTAGAGTTATTGTTTGTCTTTGGGTTAGGGTTAGGGTTAGGTTTAGGGTGAGGTTTTGGGTTTGGGTAAGGGTTAGGTTTAGGGTTAGGGTTAAGGTTATGATTTGGGTTAGGGTTGGGTTTAGGGTTGGGGTTAATTTTGGGTTAGGGTTAAGGTTAGGGTTAGGGTTAGGGTTAGGGTTAGGGATAGGATTAGGATTAGGATTAGGATTAGGGTTTGGGTTAGGGTTAGGGTTAGGGT
>JAJHUQ010000046.1:1947500-1957500 GCA_035773235.1 Eospalax fontanierii | reverse complement strand
TTAGGTTTAGGTTTAGGATTAGGGCTAGCGTTAGGGTTAGGCTTAGGGTTTGGGTTTGGGTTAGGGTTAGGGTTAGGGTTTGGGTTTGGGTTAGGGTTAGGGTTAGGGTTAGAGTTAAGGTTCGGGGTTAGGGTTAGTGTTAGGGTTAGGGTTAGGGTTTGGTTTAGGGTTAGGGTTGGGGTTAGCGTTAGGGATTGGGTTAGGTTTAGGGTTAGGGTTTGGGTTTGGGTTAGGGTTAGATTTTGGGTTTGGGTTAGGTTTAGGTTTCTGGTTAGGTTTAGGGTTATTTTTAGGGTTAGGGTTTGCATTAGGGTTTGTGTTAAGTTTAGGGTTAGGTTTAGGGTTTGCGTTAGGGTTAGCGTTAGGATTAGGTTTAGGGTTAGTTTTTGGGTTAGGTTTAGGGTTAGTGTTACGGTTAGGGTTTGGATTTGGGTTAGGGTCAGGGTTAGGCTTAGGCTTAGGATTAGGGTTTGGTTTGGGTTATGGTTGGGTTACAGTTAGGGTTAGGGTTAGGTTTTGGGTTAGGGTTTGGATTAGGGTTAGAGTTAAGGTTCAGGGTTAGGGTTAGTTTTATGGTTAGGGTTAGGGTTTGGTTTAGGGTTAGGGTTGGGGTTAGGGTTAGGGATTGGGTCAGGCTTAGGTTTGCGGTTAGGGTTAGGGTTAATTTTGGGTTAGGGTTAAGGTTTGGGTTAGGGTTAGGGTTAGGGTTAGCGTTAGGGTTTGGGTTAACGTTAGGGTGAGGGTTAGGGTTAGGGTTAGCTTTAGGGTTAGGGTTTGGGTTAGGGTTAGGGTTAGGGTTACGGTTGGGGGTTGGGTTAGGGTTTAGGGTTAGGGTTAGGGTTAGGGTTAGGGTTCCGCATAGTGTTAGTTTTAGGGTTAGGGTTAGGATTAGGGTTTGGTTTGGCTTAGGGTTAGTGTTAGGGTTAGGGTTAGGGTTAGGTTTGAGTTTAGGGCTAGGTTTAGGGTTAGGTTTAGTGTTAGGGTTTGGCTTAGGGTTAGGGTTAGGATTAGGATTAAGGATAGGCTTAGGGTTTGGGTTAGGGTTAGTGTTAGTGTTTGGGTTTAGGCTTAGGGTTAGGGTTAGGGTTAGAATTAGGTTTTGTTTTGTGTTAGAGTTAGGGTTAGTTTTAGGGTTTGGTTTTGGGTGAGGGTTACGGTTAGGGTTAGGGTTAGGGTTTGGGTTTGGGTTAGGGTTAGGGTTAAGGTTAGGGTTTGTGATAGGGTTAGGGTTACGCTTTGGATTATGGTTATTCTTAGGGTTACAGTTAGGGTTTGGGTTAGGGTTAGGGTTAGGTTAGGGTTTGGGTTAGGGTTGGGGTTAGGGTTAGGGTTTGGGTTAGGGTTAGGGTTTGGGTTAGGGTTAGGGTTGGGGTTACGGTTAGATTTAGGATTAGGGTTAGGTTTTGGGTTAGGGTCAGGGTTAGAATTAGTGTTAGGGTTAGGGTTTGGATTTGGGTTAGGGTCAGGGTTAGGGTTAGGCTTAGGGTTAGGGTTTGGTTTGGGTTATGGTTGGGTTACCGTTAGTCTTAGGGTTAGGGTTTGGGTTAGGGTTTGATTTAGGGTTAGGGTTAGGGTATGGGTTAGGCTTAGGGTTAGGGTTTGGTTTAGCGTTAGGGTTAGGGTTAGGGTTAGGGTTAGGGATAAGGTTTAGTTCTGGTTAGGATTAGGGTTAGGGTTAGCGTTAGGTTTAGGTTTAGTATTACGGTTTGGGTTAGGGTTCGGGTTCGGGTTAGGGTTAGGGTTTGTGTTAGGGTTAGTGTTAGGTTTAGGGTTAGTGTTTAGGTTTGGGTTAGGCTTTCGTTTAGGGTTAGGATTAGGGTTAGGTTTAGGGTTAGGCTTAAGGTTAGTGTTAGGGTTAGGGTTTGGGTTTGGATTAGGTGTAGAGTTAGGGTTAGTGTTAGTGTTAGGGTTAGGTTTAGGGTTAGGGTTAGGGTTAGGGTTTGGGTTAGGGTTAGATTTAGGGTTAGGTTTGGTTTTAGGGTTTGGTTTGGGTTAGGGTTAGGGTTAGGGTTACTATTTGGTTTAGATTCAGGGTTCGGATTCGGATTAGGGTTAGGGTTATGGTTAGGGTTAGGGCTAGGGTTTGGTTTAGGTTTAGGGTGAGGATTATGTTTAGGGTTAGTGTTTGTGTTTGGGTTAGGGTTCGGGTTAGGTTTAGGGTGAGTTGTTGGGTTTGGTTAGGGTTAATTTGGGGTTTGGGTTAGGGTTAGTGTTAGGTTTTGGGGTAGGGTTAGGGTTAGGGTTCGCGTTACGGTTATTGTTAGTGTTTGGTTTGGGTTAGAGTTAGAGTTAGTGGTAGGTTTTGGATTAAGGTTAGGTTTAGGGTTAGGGTTAGGGTTACAGTTTGGTTTAGATTTAGGGTTAGGGTTTGGGGTTAGGGTTAGGATTAGGGTTAGGGTTAGGGTTAGGATTTGGATTAGGGTTAGGGTTAGGATTAGGGTTAGTGTTAGTGTTAGTGTTAGGGTTTGGGTTAGGATTAGGGTTAGGTTTATGCTTAGGTTTAGGTTTTGGTTTAGGGATAGGATTAGGATTAGGGTTAGGGTTAGGGTTAAAGTTTTGGTAGGGTTAGGGTTATGGTTAGGGTTAGGGATAGCATTAGGATTAGTGTTAGGATTAGGGGTAGGTTTAGGGTTTGGGCTAGGGTTAGGGTAAGGTTTAGGGTAAGGGTAAGGGTTATGGTTTGGATTAGGTTTAGGCTTTGGGTTAGGGTTAGGGTTAGGGTTAGGGTTAGGGTTAGTGTTAGGGTTAGGATTAGTGTTAGGTTTAGTGTTTGTGTTTGGTTTAGGGTTAGGGTTAGGTTTAGGGTGAGGTTTTGGGTTTGGGTTAGGGTTAGGTTTTGGGTTAGGGTTAAGGTTATGGTTTCAGTTAGGGTTGGGGTTAGGGTTAGGGTTAAAGTTTGGGTTAGGGTTAGGGTTAGGGTTAGGGTTAGGGTTAGCGTTAGGGTTAGAGATAGGATTAGGATTAGGGTTAGGGTTTGGATTAGGGTCAGGGTTAGGGTTAGGGTTAGGTTTACGGTTTGGGTTAGGGTTAGGGTTAGGGTAAGGTTTGATTTAGGGTTAGGGTTAGGATTAGTGATAGGATTAGGGTTTGAGTTTGGGTTAGCGTTAGGTTTAGGATTTGGGTTAGGGTTAGGTTAAGGGATAGGGTTTGATTTGGTTTAGGGTTAGTGATAGAGTGAGGGTTAGGGCTAGTGTTTGGGTTAGGGTTAGGGTTAGGGGTTGGGTTAGGGTTAGTGGTAGGGTCATGGTTAGGGTTGGGGTTTGGTTTGGTTTAGGGTTAGTGTTAGGTTATGGTTAGGGTTAGGTTTGGGTTTAGGGTTAGGGTTAGGGTTAGGGTTAGGATTAGGGTTTGGCATAGGGTTAGGGTTAGCGTTAAGGTTAGGGTGAGGGTTTGGATTTGGGTTAGCATTAGATTTAGGGTTAGGGTTGGGGTTAGGGTTAGGGTTAATGTTAGGGATAAGGTTAGGGTTAGGGTTAGGGTTAGAGATAGGATTAGGATTAGGGTTAGGGTTAGGGTTAGGGTTAGGTTTAGGGTTAGGGTTAGGGTTAGGGTAAGGGTTAGGGTTAGGGTTAGGGTTAGGGTTAGGGTTAGGGTTAGGGTTAGGGTTAGGGTTAGTTTAGGGTTTAGGTTAGGATTAGAGTTAGGCTTAGGTTTAGGGTTTGTGTTAGAGTTAGTGTTAGGGTTAGGGTTAGGGTTAGGGTTTGGGTTTAGGTAAGGGTTAGGGTAAGGGTTTGGGTTAGGGTTAGGGTTAGGGTTAGTGTTAGGGTTAGGGTTTGGGTTAGTGTTAGGTTTAGGTTTAGGATTAGGGCTAGCGTTAGGGTTAGGCTTAGGGTTTGGGTTTGGGTTAGGGTTAGGGTTAGGGTTTGGGTTTGGGTTAGGGTTAGGGTTAGGGTTAGAGTTAAGGTTCGGGGTTAGGGTTAGTGTTAGGGTTAGGGTTAGGGTTTGGTTTAGGGTTAGGGTTGGGGTTAGCGTTAGGGATTGGGTTAGGTTTAGGGTTAGGGTTTGGGTTTGGGTTAGGGTTAGGGTTAGGGTTAGGGTTACGGTTGGGGGTTGGGTTAGGGTTTAGGGTTAGGGTTAGTTTAGGGTTTAGGTTAGGATTAGAGTTAGGCTTAGGTTTAGGGTTTGTGTTAGAGTTAGTGTTAGGGTTAGGCTTAGGGTTAGGGTTTGGGTTTAGGTAAGGGTTAGGGTAAGGGTTTGGGTTAGGGTTAGGGTTAGGGTTAGTGTTAGGGTTAGGGTGTGGGTTAGTCTTAGGTTTAGGTTTAGGATTAGGGCTAGCGTTAGGGTTAGGCTTAGGGTTTGGGTTTGGGTTAGGGTTAGGGTTAGGGTTTGGGTTTGGGTTAGGGTTAGGGTTAGGGTTAGAGTTAAGGTTCGGGGTTAGGGTTAGTGTTAGGGTTAGGGTTAGGGTTTGGTTTAGGGTTAGGGTTGGGGTTAGCGTTAGGATTGGGTTAGGTTTAGGGTTAGGGTTTGGGTTTGGGTTAGGGTTAGATTTTGGGTTTGGGTTAGGTTTAGGTTTCTGGTTAGGTTTAGGGTTATTTTTAGGGTTAGGGTTTGCATTAGGGTTTGTGTTAAGTTTAGGGTTAGGTTTAGGGTTTGCGTTAGGGTTAGCGTTAGGATTAGGTTTAGGGTTAGTTTTTGGGTTAGGTTTAGGGTTAGTGTTACGGTTAGGGTTTGGATTTGGGTTAGGGTCAGGGTTAGGCTTAGGCTTAGGATTAGGGTTTGGTTTGGGTTATGGTTGGGTTACAGTTAGGGTTAGGGTTAGGTTTTGGGTTAGGGTTTGGATTAGGGTTAGAGTTAAGGTTCAGGGTTAGGGTTAGTTTTAGGGATAGGGTTAGGGTTTGGTTTAGGGTAAGGGTTGGGGTTAGGGTTAGGGATTGGGTCAGGCTTAGGTTTGCGGTTAGGGTTAGGGTTAATTTTGGGTTAGGGTTAAGGTTTGGGTTAGGGTTAGGGTTAGGGTTAGCGTTAGGGTTTGGGTTAACGTTAGGGTGAGGGTTAGGGTTAGGGTTAGCTTTAGGGTTAGGGTTTGGGTTAGGGTTAGGGTTAGGGTTACGGTTGGGGGTTGGGTTAGGGTTTAGGGTTAGGGTTAGGGTTAGGGTTAGGGTTCCGCATAGTGTTAGTTTTAGGGTTAGGGTTAGGATTAGGGTTTGGTTTGGCTTAGGGTTAGTGTTAGGGTTAGGGTTAGGGTTAGGTTTGGGTTTAGGGCTAGGTTTAGGGTTAGGTTTAGTGTTAGGGTTTGGCTTAGGGTTAGGGTTAGGATTAGGATTAAGGATAGGCTTAGGGTTTGGGTTAGGGTTAGTGTTAGTGTTTGGGTTTAGGCTTAGGGTTAGGGTTAGGGTTAGAATTAGGTTTTGTTTTGTGTTAGAGTTAGGGTTAGTTTTAGGGTTTGGTTTTGGGTGAGGGTTACGGTTAGGGTTAGGGTTAGGGTTTGGGTTTGGGTTAGGGTTAGGGTTAAGGTTAGGGTTTGTGATAGGGTTAGGGTTACGCTTTGGATTATGGTTATTCTTAGGGTTACAGTTAGGGTTTGGGTTAGGGTTAGGGTTAGGTTAGGGTTTGGGTTAGGGTTGGGGTTAGGGTTAGGGTTTGGGTTAGGGTTAGGGTTTGGGTTAGGGTTAGGGTTGGGGTTACGGTTAGATTTAGGATTAGGGTTAGGTTTTGGGTTAGGGTCAGGGTTAGAATTAGTGTTAGGGTTAGGGTTTGGATTTGGGTTAGGGTCAGGGTTAGGGTTAGGCTTAGGGTTAGGGTTTGGTTTGGGTTATGGTTGGGTTACCGTTAGTCTTAGGGTTAGGGTTTGGGTTAGGGTTTGATTTAGGGTTAGGGTTAGGGTATGGGTTAGGCTTAGGGTTAGGGTTTGGTTTAGCGTTAGGGTTAGGGTTAGGGTTAGGGTTAGGGATAAGGTTTAGTTCTGGTTAGGATTAGGGTTAGGGTTAGCGTTAGGTTTAGGTTTAGTATTACGGTTTGGGTTAGGGTTCGGGTTCGGGTTAGGGTTAGGGTTTGTGTTAGGGTTAGTGTTAGGGTTAGGGTTAGTGTTTAGGTTTGGGTTAGGCTTTCGTTTAGGGTTAGGATTAGGGTTAGGTTTAGGGTTAGGCTTAAGGTTAGTGTTAGGGTTAGGGTTTGGGTTTGGATTAGGTGTAGAGTTAGGGTTAGTGTTAGTGTTAGGGTTAGGTTTAGGGTTAGGGTTAGGTTTAGGGTTTGGGTTAGGGTTAGATTTAGGGTTAGGTTTGGTTTTAGGGTTTGGTTTGGGTTAGGGTTAGGGTTAGGGTTACTATTTGATTTAGATTCAGGGTTCGGATTCGGATTAGGGTTAGGGTTATGGTTAGGGTTAGGGCTAGGGTTTGGTTTAGGTTTAGGGTGAGGATTATGTTTAGGGTTAGTGTTTGTGTTTGGGTTAGGGTTCGGGTTAGGTTTAGGGTGAGTTGTTGGGTTTGGTTAGGGTTAATTTGGGGTTTGGGTTAGGGTTAGTGTTAGGGTTAGGGTTTCGGTTAGGGTTAGGGTTAGTGTTAGGGTTAGGGTTTGGTTTAGGATTAGGCTTAGGGTTAGGGTGAGGTTTATGTTTTCGTTTAGGGTTAGGGTTAGGGTTAGGGTTATGTTTAGGGTTAGGATTAGGGTTAGTGTTAGAGTTAGGGTTTGTGTTAGGGTTAGTGTTAGGGTTTGATATAGAGTTACGGTTAGGGTTCGGTGTTAGGGGTTAGGGGTGATGGTTAGGGTTAGGATTAGGTTTGGGGTTAGGGTTAGTGTTAATGTTAGGGTTTGGGTGAGGCTTAGGTTTAGGGATAGGGTTAGGGTTTCTTTTAGGGTTAGGGTTAGGGTTAGGGTTAGTGTTTAGGTTAGGGTTAGGGTTTCGGTTAGGGTTAGGATTAGAGTTAGGGTTAGGGTTAGGTTTAGGGTCAGTGTTAGTGTTAGTCTTAGGGTTTGGGTTTGGATTAGGGGTAGAGTTAAGGATAGAGTTAGTGTTACGTTTTGGGTTAGGGTTAGGGTTAGTTTTTGGGTTAGGGTTATTGTTAGGGTTCGCGTTACGGTTATTGTTAGTGTTTGGTTTGGGTTAGAGTTAGAGTTAGTGGTAGGTTTTGGATTAAGGTTAGGTTTAGGGTTATGGTTAGGGTTACAGTTTGGTTTAGATTTAGGGTTAGGGTTTGGGGTTAGGGTTAGGATTAGGGTTAGGGTTAGGGTTAGGATTTGGATTAGGGTTAGGGTTAGGATTAGGGTTAGTGTTAGTGTTAGTGTTAGGGTTTGGGTTAGGATTAGGGTTAGGTTTATGCTTAGGTTTAGGTTTTGGTTTAGGGTTAGGATTAGGATTAGGGTTAGGGTTAGGGTAAGGTTTAGGGTAAGGGTTAGGGTTATGGTTTGGATTAGGTTTAGGCTTTGGGTTAGGGTTAGGGTTAGGGTTAGGGTTAGGGTTAGTGTTAGGGTTAGGATTAGGGTTAGGTTTAGTGTTTGTGTTTGGTTTAGGGTTAGGGTTAGGTTTAGGGTGAGGTTTTGGGTTTGGGTTAGGGTTAGGTTTTGGGTTAGGGTTAAGGTTATGGTTTCAGTTAGGGTTGGGGTTAGGGTTAGGGTTAAAGTTTGGGTTAGGGTTAGGGTTAGGGTTAGGGTTAGGGTTAGCGTTAGGGTTAGGGATAGGATTAGGATTAGGGTTAGGGTTTGGGTTAGGGTTAGGGTTAGGGTTAGGTTTACGGTTTGGGTTACGATTAGGGTTAGGGTAAGGTTTGATTTAGGGTTAGGGTTAGGATTAGTGATAGGATTAGGGTTTGGGTTTGGGTTAGCGTTAGGTTTAGGATTTGGGTTAGGGTTAGGTTAAGGGATAGGGTTTAATTTGGTTTAGGGTTAGTGATAGAGTGAGGGTTAGGGCTAGTGTTTGGGTTAGGGTTAGGGTTAGGGGTTGGGTTAGGGTTAGGGGTAGGGTCATGGTTAGTGTTGGGGTTTGGTTTGGTTTAGGGTTAGTGTTAGGTTATGGTTAGGGTTAGGTTTGGGTTTAGGGTTAGGGTTAGGGTTAGGGTTAGGATTAGGGTTTGGCATAGGGTTAGGGTTAGGGTTAAGGTTAGGGTTAGGGTTTGGGTTAGGGTTAGGTTTAGGGTTAGGGATACGGTTAGGGTTTATGTTAGGGTTAGGTTTAGGTTTAGGGTGAGGGTTAGGGTTAGTGTTTGGGTTAGGGTTAGGGTTATTGTTAGGGTTAGGGTTAAGGGTTGGATTAGGAGTAGGGTTTGGGTTATGGTTAGGGTTAGGCTTTGGTTTGGTTTAGGGTTAGTGTTAGGTTTAGGGTTAGGGTTAGGTTTGGGTTTAGGGTTATGGTTAGGGTTAGGGTTGCGGTTTGGCATAGGGTTAGGTTTAGGGTTAAGGTTAAGGTTAGGGTTTGGATTTGAGTTAGCATTAGAGTTAGGGTTAGGGTTAGGTTTAGGGTTGGGTTTAGGGCTAGGTTTTGGATTAGGGTTAGGGTTAGGTTTTGGCTTAGGGTTAGAGTTAGGGTTAGGGTTAGAGTTAGGGTCAGGGATTGGGTTAATATTAGGGTTAGCATTAGGGTATGGGTTTGGGATAATGTTAGGGTTAGGGTTAGGGTTAGGGTTAGGTTTAGGGTTAGGGTTTGGGTAGTGTTAGCGTTAGGATTAGGGTTTTCTTTAGGGTTAGGGTTAGGGTTAGGGTTAGGGTTTGTTTTAGGGTTAGGCTAAGGGTTAGGGTTAGGGTTAGGGTTTGGGTTACGGTTAGGGTTAGTGTTAGGGTTAGGGTTTGGTTTAGGATTAGGCTTAGGTTTAGGGTGAGGTTTATGTTTTCGTTTAGGGTTAGGGTTAGGGTTAGGGTTATGTTTAGTGTTAGGATTAGGGTTCGGGTTAGGTTTAGGGTTAGTTGTTAGGGTTAGGGTTAGGGTTTTAGAGTTATGGTTAGGGTTCGGTGTTCGGGGTTAGGGGTGAGGGTTAGGGTTAGGATTAGGTTTGGGTTTAGGGTTAGTGTTAATGTTAGGGTTTGGGTGAGGCTTAGGTTTAGGGATAGGGTTAGGGTTTCTGTTAGGGTTAGGGTTAGGGTTAGGGTTAGGGTTTAGGTTCGGGTTAGGGTTTCGGTTAGGGTTAGGATTAGAGTTAGGGTTAGGGTTAGGTTTAGGGTTAGTGTTAGTGTTAGTCTTAGGGTTTGGGTTTGGATTAGGGGTAGAGTTAAGGATAGAATTAGTGTTAGGGTTTGGGTTAGTGTTAGGGTTAGGTTTTGGGTTAGGGTTAGGGTTAGGGTTAGGTTTAGGGTGAGGTTTTGGGTTAGGGTTAGGGTTAGGGTTAGGTTTAGGTTTACGGTTTGGGTTACGATTAGTGTTAGTGTTTGGTTTGGGTTAGCGTTAGAATTAGTGGTAGGTTTTGGGTTATGGTTAGGTTTAGGGTTAGGGTTACGGTTACAGTTTGGTTTAGATTTAGGGTTAGGGTTTGGGGTTAGGGTTAGGATTAGGGTTAGGGTTAGGGTTAGGATTTGCATTAGGGTTAGGGTTAGGATTAGGGTTAGTGTTAGTGTTTGGGATAACGTTAGGGTTAGGGTTAGGATTAGGGTTAGGGTTAGGGTTAGGGTTTGGGTTTGGGTTAGGGTAAGGTTTAGGGTTAGGGTTAGGGTTAAAGTTTTGGTAGGGTTAGGGTTAGGGTTAGGGTTAGGGTTAGGGTTAGGGATAGCATTAGGATTAGGTTTAGGGTTAGAGTTAGTGTTAGGGTTAGAATTAGGGTCAGGGATTGGGTTAATGTTAGGGTTAGCGTTAGGGTATGGGTTTGGGATAACGTTAGGGTTAGGGTTAGGGTTAGGGTTAGGTTTAGGGTTAGGGTTTGGGTTAGTGTTAGGGTTAGGATTAGGGTTTTCTTTAGGGTTAGGGTAGGGTTAGGGTTTGTTTTAGGGTTAGGCTAAGGGTTAGGGTTAGGGTTAGGGTTTGGGTTAGGGTTAGGGTTAGTGTTAGGGTTAGGGTTTGGGTTAGGATTTGGGTTAGGTTTATGGTTAGGGTTAGGTTTTGGTTTAGGGTTAGGATTAGGGTTAGGGTTAGGGTTAGGGTTTGGGT
>JAJHUQ010000046.1:1927500-1932500 GCA_035773235.1 Eospalax fontanierii | reverse complement strand
GTTAGTGTTAGGGTTAGATTTAGGGTTTGGGTTTGGGTTAGGGTTAGAGTTAGGTTTACAAATAGGATTAGGTTTTGGGTTTGGGTTAGTGTTCGGGTTAGGGTTTGGGTTAGGGTTAGGTTTAGGGTTAGGGATAGGGTTAGGGTTTATGTTAGAGTCAGGCTTAGTGTTAGGGTGAGGGTTATGGTTAGGGTTTGATTTGGGTTAGGGTTAGTGTTAGGGTGAGGCTTAGGGTTAGTGATTGGGTTAGGGTTTGGGTTAGGGTTAAGGGTTGGATTAGGAGTAGGGGTAGGGTTATGGTTAGGGTTAGGCTTTGGTTTGGTTTAGGGTTAGGGTTAGGATTAGTGTTAGGGTTATGTTTAGGGTTAGGATTAGGATTAGGGTTAGAGTTATGGTTAGGGTTAGGTTTAGGTTTAGGGTTAGGGTTAGGGTTAGGATTAGGTTTTGGTTTCGGGTTAGGGTTAGGGTTAGGGTTAGTGTTAAGACTTGGTTTGGTTCAGGGTTAGAGTTAGGGTTAGGTTTTGGGGTAGGGTTAGGGTTAGGGTTAGGGTTACTGTTTCGTTTAGATTCAGAGTTGGGGTTCGGATTAGGGTTAGGGTTAGGGCTAGGGTTTGGTTTAGGGTTAGGGTGAGGATTATGTTTAGGGTTAGTGTTTGTGTTTGGTTTAGGGTTCGGGTTATGTTTAGGGTGAGGTGTTGTGTTTGGTTAGAGCTAATTTGGGGTTTGGGTTAGGGTTAGGGTTAGGGTTAGGGTTTGGGTTAGGGTTAGGGTTAGTGTTAGGGTTAGGGTTTGGTTTAGGATTAGGCTTAGGGTTCGGGTGAGGTTTATGTTTTCGTTTAGGGTTAGGGTTAGGGTTAGGGTTATATTTAGGGTTAGGATTAGGATTAGGGTTAGGGTTAGGGTTTGTGTTAGGGTTAGGGTTAGGGTTTGTTTTAGAGTTATGGTTAGGGTTCGGTGTTAGGGGTTAGTGGTGATGGTTAGGGTTAGGATTAGGTTTGGGGTTAGGGTTAGTGTTAATGTTAGGGTTTGGGTGAGGCTTAGGTTTAGGGATAGGGTTAGGGTTTCTGTTAGGGTTACGATTAGGGTTAGGGTTAGGGTTTAGGTTAGGGTTAGGGTTTCGGTTAGGGTTAGGATTAGAGTTAGGGTTAGGGTTAGGTTTAGGGTCAGTGTTAGTGTTAGTCTTAGGGTTTGGGTTTGGATTAGGGGTAGAGTTAAGGATAGAGTTAGTGTTAGATTTTGGGTTAGGGTTAGGGTTAGGTTTTGGGTTAGGGTTAGGGTTAGGGTTCGCGTTACGGTTATTGTTAGTGTTTGATTTGGGTTAGAGTTAGAGTTAGTGGTAGGTTTTGGATTAAGATTAGGTTTAGGGTTAGGGTTAGGGTTACAGTTTGGTTTAGATTTAGGGTTAGGGTTTGGGGTTAGGGTTAGGATTAGGGTTAGGGTTAGGGTTAGGATTTGGATTAGGGTTAGGGTTAGGATTAGGGTTAGTGTTAGTGTTAGTGTTAGTGTTAGGGTTTGGGTTAGGATTAGGGTTAGGTTTATGGTTAGGTTTAGGTTTTGGTTTAGGGTTAGGATTAGGATTAGGGTTAGGGTTAGGGTTAAAGTTTTGGTAGGGTTAGGGTTAGGGTTAGGGTTAGGGTTAGGGTTAGGGATAGCATTAGGATTAGTGTTAGGG
The DNA here is from genome assembly GCA_035773235.1 of Eospalax fontanierii. Taxonomy (NCBI): domain Eukaryota; kingdom Metazoa; phylum Chordata; class Mammalia; order Rodentia; family Spalacidae; genus Eospalax; species Eospalax fontanierii. Next base: position 1,930,828 of record JAJHUQ010000046.1, on the reverse strand, counting down.
TTAGGGTTAGGTTTAGGGTTTGGGTTAGGGTTAGAGTAAGGTTTAGGGTAAGTGTTAGGGTTATGGTTTGGATTAGGTTTAGGCTTTGGGTTAGGGTTAGGGTTAGGGTTAGGGTTAGGGTTAGTGTTAGGGTTAGGATTAGGGTTAGGTTTAGTGTTTGTGTTTGGTTTAGTGTTTGTGTTTGGTTTAGGGTTTGGGTTAGGTTTAGGGTGAGGTTTTGGGTTTGGGTTAGGGTTAAGGTTATGGTTTCAGTTAGGGTTGGGGTTAGGGTTAGGGTTAAAATTTGGGTTAGGGTTAGGGTTAGGGTTAGGGTTAGGGTTAAGGTTTGGGTTAGGGATAGGATTAGGATTAGGGTTAGGGTTTGGGTTAGGGTTAGGGTTAGGGTTAGGGTTAGGTTTACGGTTTGGGTTACGGTTAGGATTAGGGTAAGGTATGATTTAGGGTTAGGGTTAGGATTAGTGATAGGATTAGGGTTTGGGTTTGGGTTAGCGTTAGGTTTAGTTTTTGGGTTAGGTTTAGGTTTAGGGTTAGGGTTTGATTTGGTTTAGGGTTAGTGATAGAGTGAGGGTTAGGGCTAGTGTTTGGGTTAGGTTTAGGGTTAGGGTTAGGGTTAGGGTTTGGGGTAGGGTGATGGTTAGGGTTAGGGTTTGGTTTGGTTTAGGGTTAGTGTTAGGTTATGGTTAGGGTTAGGATTGGGTTTAGGGTTAGGGTTAGGGTTAGGGTTAGGATTAGGGTTTGGCATAAGGTTAGGGTTAGGGTTAAGTTTAGGGTTAGGGTTTGGATTTGGGTTAGCATTAGATTTAGGGTTATGGTTAGGGTTAGGGTTAGGGTTTGGTTTTGGTTAGGGATAGGGTTAGGATTTGGCTTAGGGTTAGCGTTAGGGTTAGGATTACGGTGTAGGTTTAGGGTTTGGGTAAGGGTTAGTGTTAGGTTTTGGGATTAGGCTTAGTGTTAGGGTTAAGGTTAGATTTTGGTTTTGTGTTAGTGTTAGGGTTAGGGTTAGGGTTAGGGTTAGGGTTAGGGTTAGGGTTAGGGTTAGGGTTAGGGTTAGAGTTAGAGTTAGGGTTAGGATTAGGGTTAGGTTTAGTGTTTGTGTTTGGTTTAGGGTTAGGGTTAACTTTAGGGTGAGGTTTTGGGTTTGGGTTAGGGTTAGGTTTTGGGATAGGGTTAAGGTTATGGTTTCAGTTAGGGTTGGGGTTAGGGTTTTGGTTAAAGTTTGGGTTAGGGTTAGGGTTAGGGTTAGGGTTAGGGTTAGGAATAGGATTAGGATTAGGGTTAGGGTTTGGGTTAGGGTTAGGGTTAGGGTTAGGGTTAGGGTTAGGTTTACGGTTTGGGTTACGGTTAGGGTTAGGGTAAGGTTTGATTTAGGGTTAGGGTTAGGATTAGTGATAGGACTAGGGTTTGGGTTTGGGTTAGCGTTAGGGTTAGGATTTGGGTTAGGGTTAGGTTTAGGGATAGGGTTTGATTTGGTTTAGGGTTAGTGATAGAGTGAGGGTTAGGGCTAGTGTTTGGGTTAGGGTTAGGGTTAGGGGTTGGGTTAGGGTTAGGCGTAGGGTCATGGTTAGGGTTAGGGTTTGGTTTGGTTTAGGGTTAGTGTTAGGTTATGGTTAGGGATAGGATTGGGTTTAGGGTTAGGGTTAGGGTTAGGATTAGGGTTTGGCATAAGGTTAGGGTTAGGGTTAAGTTTAGGGTTAGGGTTTGGATTTGGGTTAGCATTAGATTTAGGGTTAGGGTTAGGGTTAGGTTTAGGGTTAGGGTTTGGTTTGGGTTAGGGTTAGGGTTAGGATTTGGCTTAGGGTTAGCGTTAGGGTTAGGATTAGGGTGTAGGGTTAGGGTTTGAGTAAGGGTTAGTGTTAGGTTTTGGGATTAGGCTTAGTGTTAGGGTTAAGGTTAGATTTTGGTTTTGTGTTAGTGTTAGGGTTAATTTTAGGGTTTGGTGCTGGGTTAGGTTTAGGGTTAGGGTTAGGGTTTGGGTTTGGGCATGGGTTAGGGTTAGGGTTAGGGTTAAGGTTAGGGTTAGGGTTAGAGTTACGGTTAGGGTTAGGGTTAGATTTAGGGTTAGGGTTTGGGGTAGGGTTAGGGTTACGTTTAGGTTTGGGTTTGGGTTAACGTTATTGTTAGGTTTATTGTTACCTTTAGGGTTAGGGTTTGGGTTAGCGTCAGGGTTAGGATTAGGTTTTCGGTTAGGGTTAGGGTTTTGGTTAGGGTTAGGGTTAAGGTTAGTGTGAGGTTTACGTTTTCGTTTAGGGTTAAGGTTAGGATAAGGGTTATGTTTAGGGTTAGGATTAGGGTTAGGGTTAGGGTTAGGATTGGGGTTAGAGTTAGGGTTAGGGTTAGGTTTAATGTTTGGGTTAAGGTTAGGGTTAGGGTTAGGGTTACGGTTATGGTTAGAGATAGGATTAGGATTAGGGTTAGGGTGTGGGTTAGGGTTAGGGTTAGGGTTAGGGTTAGGGTTACAGTTTGGGTTAGGGTTAGGGTTAGGGTAAGGTTTGATTTAGGGTTAGGGTTAGGGTTAAGTTTAGGGTTTGGGTTTGTGTTAGGGTTAGTGTTAGGGTTAGAGTTAGGGTTTGGTTTTGGGTTAGGGTTAGGGTTCGGTTTAGGGATAGGATTAGGGTTTGAGTTTGGGTTAGGGTTAGGGTTAGTGTTTGGGTTAGGGTTAGGTTTATGGTTAAGGATAGGTTTAGGGTTTGTTTAGCGTTATTGTTAGGGTTAGGGTTAGGGTTAGGTTTTGATTTGGGTTAGGGTCAGTATTAGGAGTAGGGTTTGGGTTAGGCTTAGGGTTAGGGTTAGGTTAGGGTTAGGGTTAGGGTTAGGGTTAGGGTTATGGTTTGGTTTAGGATTAGGATTAGGGTGAGGTTTAGGTTTTCGTTTAGCGTTAGGTTTAGGGTTATGTTTAGGGTTAGGATTAGGGTTAGGGTTAGGGTAGGGGTGACGGTTTGGGGTTAGGATTAGGGTTAGTGTTAGGTTTTGGGTTAGGGTTAGGGTTAGGGTTTGGTTTAGGGTTATGGTTAGGGTTCGGGGTTAGTTGTTAGGGGTTATGGTTAGGGTTAGGATTAGGTTTTGGGTTAGGGTTAGTGTTAATGTTAGGGTTTGGGTGAGGGTTAGGGTTAGGGTTATTGTTAGGGTTTCTGTTAGGGTTAGGGTTATGGTTAGTGTTAGGTTTTAGGATAGGGTTAGGGTTTCGGTTAGGGTTAGGATTAGGGTTAGGGTTAGAGTTAGGTTTAGGGTTAGTTTTAGTGTTAGGGTTTCGTTTTGGATTAGGGGTAGAGTTAAGTTTAGGGTTAGTGTTAGGGTTTGGGTTAGGGTTAAGGTTAGGTTTTGGGTTAGG
>JAJHUQ010000046.1:1912500-1915000 GCA_035773235.1 Eospalax fontanierii | reverse complement strand
TGGGTTATGTTTCGGGTTGGGGGTAGGGGTAGGGTTAGGTTGCTGTTAGGGTTAGGTTTTGTGTTAGGTTTAGGGTTAGGGTTAAGGTAAGGCTTTCGTTCAGGGTTTGGGTTATTGTTAGGGTTAGTGTTACGGTTTGGGTTTGGGTTAGGTTTAGCGTTAGGTTTAGGGTTAGGTTTGGGGTTTCGGTTAAGGTTAGGGTTTCGGTTCGGGTTAGGGTTTGTGTTAGCTTTAGGGTTAGTGTTTCGGTTGGGGTTAGGGTTAGGTTTAAGTTTGGGTTAGGGTTAGGGTTTGGGTTAGGGTTAGGGTTAGGGTTTGGTTTAGGGTCAGAGTTAGGTTTAGGTTTAGGGTTTTGTTTAGGGTCAGAGTTAGGGTTAGGTTTAGGGTTTGGTTTAGGGTTAGGGTTAAAGTTAGGTTTTAGGTAATGGTTAGGGTTAGGGTTTCGGTTAGGGTTAGGGTTAGGGTTAGGGTTAGGGTTAGGGTTAGGGTTTGGGTTAGGGTTAAGGTTAGGGTTAGGATTAGGGCGAGGGTTAGGGTTAGGGTTTGGGTTAGGGTTAGATTTAGGGTTAGGCTTAGGGTTAGGGTTAGTGTTAGAGTTAGGGTTAGGGTTAGGATTGGGTTTAGGGTTAGGTTTAGCATTAGGGTTTGGGTAAGTGTTAGGGTTAGGGTTTGGGTTTTGGTTAGGTTTAGGATTATGGTTAGGGTTATGATTTGGGTCAGGGTTAGGGTTAGGTTTAGGGTTAAGTTTAGGGTAAGTTTGAGGGTTTGGTTTGCGTTATGGTTTGGGTTAGGGTTAGTGTTAGGGTTAGGGTTAGGTTTAGGGTTTATGTTAGGGTTAGGGTTAGCATTATTGTTAGGGGTTGTGTTTGGCTTAGGGTTAGGTTTAGATTAGGGTTTGGGTTAGGGTTAGTTGTTGGGTTTGGGTTAGTGTTAGGGTTAGTATTAGGGTTAGGGTTTGGATTTGGGTTAGGGTTAGTGTTAGCGTTAGGGTTTGGTTTGGGATAGGGTTAGTGTTAGGTTTAGGGTTAGGTTTAGTGTTTGGGTTAGGGTTAGGGTTAGGGTTTGGGTTGGGGTTAGGTTTAGGGTTAGGTTTTTTTGTTAGGTTTAGCGTTGGGGTTAGGGTTAGGTTTAGGTTTGGGTTAGGGTTAGGGTTTGGGTTAAGGTTAGGGTTAGGGTTTGGGTTAGGTTTAGGGTTGGGGTAAGGGTTAGGATTAGGTTTGGGTTAGGGTTAGGGTTTGTTTTAGGGTTAGGGTTATGGTTAAGGTTAGGGTTTCGGTTAGGGTTTGGGTTATTTTTAGGGTTAGGGTTAGGGTTTGGGTTTGGGTTAGGATTAGCGTTATCGTTAGGGTTACGTTTGGGGTTTGGGTTAGGGTTAGGTTTTGGGTTAGGGTTAGGGTTTGGGTTAGGTTTTGGGTTAGGGTTAGGGTTGGGGTTAGGGTTAGGTTTAGGTTTGGTTTAGGGTTAGTGTTTGGGTTAGGGTTAGGGTTAGGGTTTGGGTTAGGGTTAGGGTTAGCGTTTGGTTTAGGGTAAGATTTACGGTTAGGATTAGGATTAGGGTTAGGGTTAGCGTTAGGGTTAGGTTTAGGTTTAGGGTTAGGGTTTGCGTTAGTGTTTGTGTTAGATTTAGGGTTACTTTTACGGTTTGTGTTAGGGTTAGGGTTAGGGTTAGATTTAGGATTAGGGTTAGGTTTTGGGTTAGGGTCAGGGTTAGAATTAGTGTTAGGGTTAGGGTTTGGATTTGTGTTAGGGCCAAGGTTAGGGTTAGGCTTAGGGTTAGGGTTTGGTTTGGGTTATGGTTGGGTTACCGTTAGTCTTAGGTTTAGGGTTTGGGTTAGGGTTTGATTTAGGCTTAGGGATAGGGGTTGGGTTAGGCTTAGGGTTAGGGTTTGGTTTAGCCTTAGGGTTACGGTTAGGGTTAGGTTTAGGGATAAGGGTTAGTTCTGGTTAGGATTAGGGGTAGGGTAAGCATTAGTTTTAGGTTTAGTGTTAGGGTTGGGGTTAGGGTTCGGGTTAGGGTTAGGGTTAGGGTTTGTGTTAGGGTTAGGGTTAGGGTTAGGGTTAGTGTTTAGGTTAGGGTTAGGCTTTCATTTAGGGTTAGGATTAGGGTTAGGTTTAGGGTTAGGGTTAAGGTTAGTGTTAGGGTTAGGGTTTGGGTTTGGATTAGGTGTAGAGTTAGGGTTAGTGTTAGTGTTAGGGTTAGGTTTAGGGTTAGGGTTACGGTTAGGGTTTGGGTTAGGGTTAGGTTTAGGGTTAGGTTTAGGGTTAGAGTTAGTTTTGTGTTAGGATTAGACTTTGGGTTAAGGTTATGGTTAGGGTTAGGGTTAGGGTTTGGGTTAGGGTTTGCGTTAGGCTTTGGTTTTGGATTAGGGTTAGGGTAAGGATTAGGTTTAGAGTTAGGGTTTCGGTTTGTGTTAGGGTTAGGGTTAGGGTTTGTGTTAGGGTTACGGTTAGGGTTTGTTTTAGGGTTATGGTTAGGGTTCGGTCTTAGGGGTTAGGGGTG
>JAJHUQ010000046.1:1895000-1905000 GCA_035773235.1 Eospalax fontanierii | reverse complement strand
GTTAGGGTTTGGTTTTGGCTTAGTGTTAGAGTTAGGGTTAGGGTTAGGGTTAGGTTTATGATTTGGGTTAGGTTTAGGTTTAGGGTTAGGTTTAGGGTTTGGTTTGGGTTAGGGTTAGGTTTAGGGTTAGGTTTTGGGTTAGGGTTAGGGTTAGGGCTAGGGTTAGGTTTAGGGTTAGTGTTAGGGATTAGGTTTTAGGCTTATGGTTAGGGTTAGGGTTAGAGTTAGGGTTAGATTTAGGATTTGGTTTAGGGTTAGGGTTAGGGTTAGGGTTTAGGTTAGGGTTAGGGTTAGGGTTTCAGTTAGGGTTAGGGTTAGGTTTAGGGTTAGGGTTAGGGTTAGGGTTTAGGTTATGGTTAGGTTTTGTTTTAAGGTTAGGGTTTGAGTTAGGGTTAGGGTTCGGGTTAGGGTTAGGGTTTGGTTTAGGGTTAGGGTTTGCGTTAGGGTTTGTGTTAGGTTTAGGGTTAGGTTTAGGGTTAGTGTTTGGGTTATGGTTTGGGAAAGGATGAGGGTTATGTTTGGGTAAGGGTAAGGGTTAGTGTTAGGGTTAGGGTTTGTCTTTGAGTTAGGTACGGCATAGGTTTTGGCTTAGAGTTAGGGTTTGGTTTGGCTTATGGTTGGATTACGGTTAGGCTTAAGGTTAGGGTTAGGGTGTGGATTTGAGTTAGGGCTAGGGTTAGGGTTTGGGTTTGGGTTAGGGTTAGGGGTCGGGTTAGGGTTATGGTTAGGTTTAGGGTTAGGGTTTGCCTTAGGGTTTGTGTTAGGTTTAGGGTTAGGGTTAGTGTTAGGGTTAGGGTTAGGATTAAGGCTAGGGTTAGGGTTAGGGTTATGGTTAAGGTTACGGATTGGGTTAGGGTTAGGTTAGGGTTTGGGTTAGGGTTAGGCTTAGGCTTAGGTTTAGGGTTTGTGTTAGGGTTAGTGTTAGGGTTACGGTTAGGGCTTGGGTTTGGGTTAGGGTTAGGGTTAGGGTTTGAGTTTGGGTTAGGGTTAGGGTTAGGGTTAGGGTTAGGGTTAGGGTTTGGGTTTGGGTTAGGGTCAGGATTTGGGTTTGGGTTAGGGTTAGGGTTCTGGTTAGGGTTAGGGTTAGGTTTAGGATTAGGGTTTGCGTTAGGTTTTGTATTAGATTTAGGGTTAGGTTTAGGGTTTGCGTTAGTGTTAGGATTAGGGTTAGCTTTAGGATTAGGGTTATGTTTTGGGTTAGGGTTAGGGTTCGGTTTAGTGTTAGGGTTAGGGTTGGGATTTGGGTTAGGGTCAGGAATATGGTTAGTCTTAGGGTTAAGTTTTGTTTTGGGTTAAGTTTGGGTTACGGTTAGACTTAGGGTTAGGTTTTGGGTTAGGGTTAGGTTTAGGGTTGGGGTTAGGGTTAGCATTAGGGTTAGGGTTAGGGTTAGGGTTAGGGTTAGGGTTATGGTTGGTATTCGGGTAGGGTTAGGGTTGTGGTGAGGGTTAGGTTTAGGTTTGGGTTAGGGTTAGGGTTTCGATAAGGGTTAGGGTTAGGGTTATGTTTTCGGTTGGGGTTTAGGTTACGTTTAGGGTTTGTTTTACGGTTAGAGTTAGAGTTAGGTTTAGGATTTGTTTTAGGGTTAGGGTTAGGGTTTAGGTAAGGGTTAGGGTTAGGGTTTGGGTTAGGGTTAGTGTTAGGGTTTGGGTTAGGGTTAGGGTTAGCGTTTGATTTAGGGTTAGATTTACGGTTAGGATTAGGATTAGGGTTAGGGTTAGCGTTAGCGTTAGGGTTAGGGTTAGGTTTAGGGTTAGGGTTTGCGTTAGTGTTTGTGTTAGATTTAGGGTTAGTTTTACGGTTTGGGTTAGGGTTAGTGTTAGGGTTAGATTTAGGATTAGGGTTAGGTTTTGGGTTAGGGTTAGGGTTAGGGTTAGGGTTAGGGTTAAGATTAGGGTTATGGTTAGGTATTCGGGTAGGGTTAGGGTTGTGGTGAGGGTTAGGTTTAGGTTTGGGTTAGGGTTAGGGTTTGAATAAGGATTAGGGTTAGGGTTATGTTTTCGGTTGGGGTTTGGGTTACGCTTAGGGTTTGGTTTACGCTTAGAGTTAGAGTTAGTTCTAGGGTTAGGTATAGGGTTAGGGTTAGGGTTTTGGATAGGGTTTAGGGAAGGGTAAGGGTTTGGGTAAGTGTTAGGGTTAGGGTTACGGTAAGGGTTTGGGTTTGTGTTAGGGTTAGGGTTAGGTTGTGGTTTAGTGTTAGGTTTAGGGTTAGGGTTAGGGATAGGTTTAGGGTTTGTGTTAGGGTTAGTGTTAGGGTTAGGGTTAGGGTTTGGTTTGGATTAGGGTTAGGGTTAGGGTTAGGGTTAGGGATTGGGTTAAGGTTAGGGTTGCGCTTAGGGTTAGGTTTAGGTTTGGGTAAGGGTTATGGTTTGGGTTAGGGTTAAGGTTAGGGTTAGTGTTAGGTTTAGGATTTGGGTTTCGGTTATCGCTAGGTTTAGGGTTAAGGTTAGGGTTAGGGTTTGGGTTAGGGGTAGTGTTAGGTTTAGGATTAGTGTTAGGGTTAGTGTTAGGTGGAGTCTTACGATTAGGGTTAGGGTTACTGTTTGGGTTAAGTTTAGGTTTAGGTTTAGGGTTAGGGTTAATTTTAGGGTTAGGGTTTGCTTTAGGGTGTGGGTTAGGATTAGGGTAAGGGTTACGGTTAGGGTTAGGATTATGGTTTGGTTTAGGGTTTGAGTTAGGGTTAGGGTTAGGGTTAGGGTTAGTTTTAAGGTTAGGTTTAGTGTTAGGGTTAGGGTTTGGATTTGGGTTAGGTTTAGGGTGAGGGTTTGGGTTAGGGTTAGGGTTAGGGTTATGATTAGGGTTAGGGTTTGTTTTGGGTTAGGGTTAGTGTTAGGGTTAGGGTTAGGGTTAGGGTTAGGTTTGGGTTTAGGGTTAGTTTTAGGGTTAGGGTTTGGCTTAGGATTAGGCTTAGGGTTAAGGTTAGGGTTAGGGTTTAGGTTTGGGTTAGGGTGAGAGTTAGTGTTAGGGTTAGGGTTAGGATTAGGGTTTGGGTTAGGGTTAGGGTTAGGGTCAGAGTTAGGGTTATGGTTTCCATTAGTGTTAGGGTTATGTTTAGGTTAGGGTTAGGTTTAGGATTTCGGTTAGCGTTAGGGTTAGGGTTTGGGTTAGGGTTGGGATTAGGTTTAGTGTCTGGGTTAAGGTTACAGTTTGGGTTAGGGTTAGGTTAGGGTTTGGGTTAGGGTTAGGTTTAGGGTTTGGGTTTGGGTTAGGGTTTGGTTTGGGTTAGGGTTAGTGTTAGGGTTAGGGTTAGGGTTAGGGTTGGGTTTAGGTTTAGGTTTCGGGTTATGGTTTGCCTTAGGATTACGGTTAGGTTTAAGGTTAGGGTTAGGGTTTGGGTTTGGGTTAGGTTTAGAGTTAGGTTTAGGGTTAGGGTTAGGGTTAGGTTTTGTTAGGGTTAGGGTTAGGGTTAGAGTTAGGGTTTGGGTTAGGGTTAGGCTTAGGGTTAGGAATAGTGTTCGGGTTAGGGTTTGGTTTAGGGTTAGGTTTAGGGTTCGGGGTTAGGGGTTAGGGGTGGCGTTAGGCTTAGGGTTAGGAATAGGGTTAGGGTTAGGGTTTGGTTTAGGGTTACGGTTAAGGTTCAGGGTTAGGGGTTAGGGGTTATTGTTAGGATCAAGATTAGGTTCTGGGTTAGGGTTAGTGTTAATGTTAGGGTTTGGGTTAGGGTTAGGGTTAGGGTTAGGGATAGAGTTTGGTTTCTTATTGTTGGGTTAAGGGTAGGGTTATGGTTAGGATTTGGGTTAGCATTTGGTTTAGGGTTATGTTTAGGGTTTGGGTTAGCGTTAGGGTTAGGGTTTGTGTTAGGGTAGGGTTAGGGTTAAGGTTAGGGTTTCGCTTAGGGTTTGGGTTATTGTTAGGGTTAGGGTTAGGTTTTGGGTTTGGGTAAGGTTTAGCGTAAGGGTTCGGGTTATGTTTGGGGTTTGGGTTAGAGTTAGGGTTTGGGTTCGGGTTAGTATTTGGGTTAGCTTTAGGGTTAAGGTTGGGGTTGGGGTAAGATTTAGGGTTAGGGTTTGGGTCACGGTTAGGAATGGGGTTAGGGTTAGATTTAGGTTTGGATTAGGGTTAGCGTTTTTGTTAGGGTTAGGGTTAGTGTTAGCGTTAGGGTTAGGTTTAGGTTTGGGGTTTGGGTTAGGATTAGGGTATGGGTTAGGGTTAGGGTTTGTTTTGGGTTAGTGTTAGAGTTAGGGTTTGGGTTAGGTTTAGGTTTATGGTTTCGGTTAAGGTTAGGGTTAGGGTTAGGTTTAGGGTTTCGTTTGGGTTAGGGTTAGGTTTAGGTTTAGGGTTTGGGTTAGGGTTAGGGTTAGGGCTAGGGTTAGGTTTAGGGTTAGTGTTAGGGATTAGGGTTTAGGCTTATGGTTACGTTTAGGGTTAGAGTTAGGGTTAGGTTTAGGATTTGGTTTAGGGTTAGGTTTAGGGTTACGGTTTAGGTAAGGGTTAGGGTTAGGGTTTCAGTTAGGGTTAGGGTTAGTGTTAGGGTTAGGGTTTAGGTTAGGGTTAGGTTTTGGTTTAGGGTTAGGGTTTGAGTTAGCGTTAGATTTAGGGTTAGGGTTAGGTTTAGGGTTAGGGTTTGCTTTAGGATTTGGGGTAGGTTTAGGTTTTGGGTTAGGTTTTGGGTTAGGGTTAGGTTTAGTGTTAGGGTTAGGATTTGCGTTAGTGTTAGGTTTAGGGTTAGGATTAGAGCTAGGGTTAGGGTTAGGGTTAGGGTTACAGTTTGGGTTAGGGTTAGGTTAGGGTTTGGGTTAGGGTTAGGGTTAGGGTTTGGGTTTGGGTTAGGGTTTGGTTTGGGTTAGGGTTAGGGTTACGGTTAGGGTTGGGTTTAAGCTTAGGTTTCGGGTTATGGTTTGCCTTAGGATTACGGTTAGGGTTAATGTTAGGGTTAGGGTTTGGGTTAGGGTTTGTGTTAGGGTTAGGGTTAGGGTTAGGGTTTGGTTTGGGTTAGGGTTTGCGTTAGGGTTTGTGTTAGGTTTAGAGTTATGTTTAGTGTTATTGTTTGGGTTACGGTTTGGGATAGGGTTAGGTTAGGGTTTAGGTTAGGGTTAGAGTTAGGCTTAGGTTTAGGGTTTGTGTTAGAGTTAGTGTTAGTGTTAGGGTTAGGGTTTGAGTTTGGGTAAGGGTTAGGTTTACGGTTAGGGTTATGGTTTCGGTTGCGTTTGGGTTAGCGTTAGGGTTTGGTTTAGGGTTAGAGTTAGAGTTGGTTTAGGGTTTGGTTTCGGGTTAGGGTTAGGGTTAGGGTTTGGGTTTAGGTAAGGGTTAGGGTAAGGGTTTGGGTTAGGGTTAGGGTTAGGGTTAGTGTTAGGGTTAGGGTTTGGGTTAGTGTTAGGTTAAGTTTAGGATTAGGGCTAGCGTTAGGGTTAGGGTTAGGGTTTGGGTTTAGGTTAGGGTTAGGGTTAGGTTTTGGGTTTGGGTTAGGGTTAGGGTTAGGGTTAGAGTTAAGGTTCGGGGTTAGGGTTAGTGCTAGTGTTAGGGTTAGGGTTTGGTTTTGGGTTAGGGTTGGGGTTAGCGTTAGGGATTGGGTTAGGTTTAGGGTTAGGGTTTGGGTTTGGGTTAGGGTTAGATTTTGGGTTTGGGTTAGGTTTAGGTTTCTGGTTAGGTTTAGGGTTATTTTTAGGGTTAGGGTTTGCGTTAGGGTTTGTGTTAAGTTTAGGGTTAGGTTTAGGGTTTGCGTTAGGGTTAGCGTTAGGATTAGGGTTAGGGTTAGTTTTTGGGTTAGGTTTAGGGTTAGTGTTACGGTTAGGGTTTGGATTTGGGTTAGGGTCAGGGTTAGGCTTAGGCTTAGGATTAGGGTTTGGTTTTGGGTTATGGTTGGGTTACAGTTAGGGTTAGGGTTAGGTTTTGGGTTAGGGTTTGGATTAGGGTTAGAGTTAAGGTTCAGGGTTAGCGTTACTGTTAGGGTTAGGGTTAGGGTTTGGTTTAGGGTTAGGGTTGGGGTTAGGGTTAGGGATTGGGTCAGGCTTAGGTTTGCGGTTAGGGTTAGGGTTAGGTTTGGGGTAGGGTTAAGGTTTGGGTTAGGGTTAGGGTTAGGGTTAGCGTTAGGTGTAGGGTTAGCGTTAGGGTTAGGGTTTGGGTTAGGGTTAGGGTTAGGATTAGTGTTTTCGTTAGGGTTAGGGTTAGTGTTAAGGTGAGGGTTAGGGTTAGTTTTGGGTGAGGGTTAGGGTTAGGGTTAGGGGTTGGATTAGGGTTAGGGTTAGGGTTATGGTTATGGATAGGGTTTAGCTTGGTTTAGAGTTAATGTTAGGTTTAGGGTTAGGTTTAGGGTTAGGTTTCGGTTTAGGGTTAGGGTTACGGTTAGGGTTAGGGTTACGGTTGGACATAGGGTTAGGGTTAGGGTTAGGGTTAGTTTTAGGGTTAGGGATAGTGTTAGGGTTTGTGGTAGGGTTAGGGTTAGGGTTAGGTTTAGGGTTAGGTTTTAATTTGGGTTAGGGTTAGTGTTAGGGTGAGGGTTAGGTTTAGTGTTTGGGTGAGGGTTAGGGTTAGGGTTAGGGCTAGGGGTTGGATTAGGGTTAGGGTTAGGGTTATGGTTAGGGATAGGGTTTAGCTTGGTTTAGGGTTAATGTTAGGTTTAGGGTTAGGTTTAGGGTTAGTTTTCGGTTTAGGGTTAGGGTTACGGTTAGGGTTAGGGTTACGGTTGGACATAGGGTTAGGGTTAGGGTTAGGATTAGGGTTTGGTTTTGCTTAGAGTTAGTGTTAGGGTTAGGGTTAGGGTTTGGTTAGGGTTAGGGTTAGGGTTAGGATTAGGTTTTGGGTTTGGGTTAGGTTTAGGGTTAGCTTTTGGGTTAGGGTTAGGTTTAGTGTTAGGGATAGGGTGAGGGTTTGTGTTAGGGTTAGGGTTAGGGTTAGGTTTAGGGTTAGGGTTAGGGTTTGGTTTTGGGTTAGTGTTAGGGTTAGTTTTACGGTTTAGTTTTAGGTTAGGGTTAGGCTTAGGTTTAGGGTTTGGGTTTGGGTTAGGGTTAGGGTTAGTGTTAGGTTTATGGTTAGGATTATGTTTTGGGTTTGGGTTAGGTTTAGGGTTAGGTTTTGGGTTAGGGTTAGGTTTAGTGTTAGGGATAGGGTTAGGGTTTGTGTTAGGGTTAGGGTTAGGGTTAGGGTTAGGGTAAGGGTTTGGTTTGGGTTAGGGTTAGTGTTAGGGTTAGGTTTAGGGTTAGTGTTTGGGTTAGGGTTAGGGTTAGGGTTAGGGTTAGGGGTTGGGTTAGGGTTTAGGGTTAGGGTTAGTGTTAGGGTTAGGGTTTGGCATAGTGTTAGTTTTAGGGTTAGGATTAGGATTAGTGTTTGGTTTCGCTTAGGGTTAGTGTTAGGGTTAGGGTTAGGGTTAGGTTTGGGTTTAGGGCTAGGTTTAGGGTTATGTTTAGTGTTAGGGTTTGGCTTAGGGTTATGCTTAGGATTAGGATTAAGGATAGGCTTAGGGTTTGGGTTAGGGTTAGTGTTAGTGTTTGTGTTTTGGCTTAGGGTTATGGTTAGGGTTAGAATTAGGTTTTGTTTTGTGGTAGAGTTAGGGTTAGTTTTAGGGTTTGGTCTTGGGTGTGGGTTACGGTTAGGGTTAGGGTTAGGTTTGGGTTTGGGTTAGGGTTAGGGTTAGGGTTAGGGTTTGAGATAGGGTTAGGGTTACGCTTTGGATTATGGTTATTCTTAGGGTTACAGTTAGGGTTTGGGTTAGGGTTAGGGTTAGGTTTAGAGTTAGGGTTTGGGTTTGGGTTAAGGTTAGGATTCGGGTTAGATTTAGGGTTAGGGTTTAGGTTAGGGTTAGGGTAAGGGTTAGCATTAGGGTTAGGATTTGGGTTATTGTTAGGGTTAGGTTTAGGGTTTGGGTTTGGGATAGGTTTAACATTAGGGTTAGCGTTAGGTTCGGGGTTTGGGTTTGGGTTAGGGTTTGGGTTAGCGTTAGGTTTAGGGTTTGGGTTGGGGTTAGGTTTAGGGTTAGGGTTTGGGTTAGGGTTAGGGTTGGGGTTAGGGTTAGGTTTAGGTTTGGGTTAGGGTTAGGGTTTGGGTTAGGGTTAGGGTTAGGGTTTGGGTTAGGGTTAGGGTTAGGGTTTGGTTTAGGGTTAGAGTTAGTGTTAGGTTTAGGGTTTGGTTTAGGGTTAGAGTTAACGTTAGGGTTTAGGTAAGGGTTAGGGTTAGGGTTTCGGTTAAGTTTAGGGTTAGGGTTAAGGTTTGGGTTAGTGTTAAGGTTAGGGTTAGGATGAGGGCGAGCGTTAGGTTTAGGGTTAAGGTTAGGGATAGATTTAGGGTTAGGCTTAGGGTTAGGGTTAGTTTTAGAGTTAGGGTTAGGGTTAGGCTTGGGTTTAGGGTTAGGTATGGGTTAGGGTTTGGGTAAGTGTTAGGGTTAGGGTTAGGGTTAAGGTTAGGTTTAGTTCTTGGGTTAGAGTTAGGGTTAGGGTTTGGGTTGGGGTTAGGTTTAGGGTTAGGGTTTGGGTTAGGGTTAGGCTTGGGTTTAGGGTTAGGTTTAGGGTTAGTTTTAGGGTTAGGTTTTGGGTAAGTGTTAGCGTTAGTGTTTGGGTTAGGGTTAGGTTTAGGATTATGGTTAGGGTTATGATTTGGGTCAGGGTTAGGGTTAGGTTTAGGGTTAAGTTTAGGGTAAGTGTGAGGGTTTGGTTTGGGTTATAGTTTGGGTTTGGGTTATGGTTAGGTTTAGGTTTAGGATTAGGGTTATTGTTTGGGTTAGGTTTTGGTTTAGGGTTAGGGTTAGGATTAGGGTTAGGGTAAGTGTGTAGGTTTTGGTTAGGGTTAGGGTTGGGGTTTGGGTTTGGGTTAGGGTTAGGGTTAGGGTTAGGTTTAAGTTTTGGGTTTGGGTTACGTTTAGGGTTAGTGCTAGGGTTAGGCTTAGGATTAGGGTTTGGTTTGGGTTATGGTTGGGGTACGGTTAGTCTTAGGGTTAGGGTTTGGGTTAGGGTTTGGTTTAGGGTTAGTGTTAGGGTTCGGGGTTAGGGTTAGTATTAGGGTTAGGGTTAGGGTTTTGGTTAGGGTTAGGATTAGGGTTAGAGTTAGGGTTATGTTTAGGGATTGGGTTAGGGTTAGGGTTGCGATTAGGGTTAGGGTTAGGTTTCGTTTAGGGTTAGGGTTAGGGTTAGGGTTTGGGTTTGGGTTAGGGTTAGGGTTAGGGTTTGGTTTTGGGTTAGGGTTAGGGTTCGGGTTAGGGTTAGGGTTTGGTTTAGGGTTAGGGTTTGCGTTAGGGTTTGTGTTAGGGTTAGAGTTATGTTTAGGGTTATTGTTTGGGTTACGGTTTGGGATAGGGTTAGGTTAGGGTTTAGGTTAGGGTTAGAGTTAGGCTTAGGTTTAGGGTTTGTGTTAGAGTTAGTGTTAGGGTTAGGGTTAGGGTTTGAGTTTGGGTTTGGGTTAGCGTTAGGGTTTGGTTTAGGGTTAGAGTTAGAGCTAGGTTTAGGGTTTGGTTTCGGGTTGGGGTTAGGGTTAGGTTTTGGGTTTAGGTAAGGGTTAGGGTAAGGGTTTGGGTTAGGGTTAGGGTTAGGGTTAGGGTTAGGGTTAGGGTTTGGGTTAGTGTTAGGTTTAGCTTTAGGATTAGGGCTAGCGTTAGGGTTAGGGTTAGGGTTTGGGTTTGGGTTAGGGTTAGGGTTAGGGTTTGGGTTTGGGTTAGGGTTAGGGTTAGGGTTAGGGTTAGGGTTAGGGTTAGGGTTTGAGATAGGGTTAGGCTTACGCTTTGGATTATGGTTATTCTTAGGGTTACAGTTAGGGTTTGGGTTAGGGTTACGGTTAGGTTTAGAGTTAGGGTTTGGGTTTGGGTTAAGGTTAGGATTCGGGTTAGATTTAGGGTTAGGGTTTAGGTGAGGGTTAGGGTAAGGGTTAGCATTAGGGTTAGGATTTGGGTTATTGTTAGGGTTAGGTTTAGGGTTTGGGTTTGGGTTAGGTTTAACGTTAGGGTTAGCGTTAGGTTCGGGGTTTGGGTTTGGGTTAGGGTTTGGGTTAGCGTTAGGTTTAGGGTTTGGGTTAGGGTTAGGGTTGGGGTTAGGGTTAGGTTTAGGTTTGGGTTAGGGTTAGGGTTTGGGTTAGGGTTAGGGT
>JAJHUQ010000046.1:1887500-1890000 GCA_035773235.1 Eospalax fontanierii | reverse complement strand
TTTAGCGTTGAGTTTAGGGTAAGGGTGAGGGTTCGTTTTGGGTTATGGTTTGGGTTAGGGTTAGTGTTATGTTTAGGGTTAGGTTTAGGGTTTATTTTAGGGTTAGGGTTAGGGTTAGGGTTTGGGTTTGGCTTAGGGTTAGGTTTAGGATTAGGCTTTCGGTTAGGGTTAGGTTTTGGGTTTGGGTTAGTGTTAGGGTTAGTATTAGGATTAGGGTTTGGATTTGGGTTAGTTTTAGGGTTAGGGTTAGTGTTTGGTTTGGGATAGGGTTAGTATAAGGGTTAGGGTTAGGTTTAGTGTTTGGGTTAGGGTTAGGGTTAGGGTTAGGGTTGAGGTTAAGTTTATGGTTACATTTAGGGTCAGGGTAAGGGTAAGGGTTGGGTTTTGGATTAGTTTTAGGGCTAGGGTTAGGGTTTGGCTTAGGGTTAAGGTTAGGGTTAGGGTTAGTTTTAGGGTTAGGGTTAGGGTTTGGGTTAGGATTAGGGTTGGGATTAGTGTTAGGTTTAGGTTTGTGTTAGGGTTAGGTTTTGTGTTAGGTTTAGGGTTAGGGTTAAGGTTAGGGTTTTGGTTAGTGTTTGGGTTATTGTTAGGGTTAGGGTATGGGTTTGCATTACGTTTAGCGTTATGGTTAGGGTTAGGTTCGGGGTTTGGTTTAGGGTTAGGGTTAGGTTTAGGGTTAGGGTGAGGGTTTGAGTTTGGGTTAGGGTGAGGGTTAGGTTTTGGGTTAGGTTTAGGGTTATGTTTAGGGTTTGGATTTGTGTTGGTGTTAGGGTTAGTGTTAGTGTTAGGGTTAAGGTTTGGTTTGGTTTAGTGTTAGTGTTCGGGTTAGGGTTTGGGTTAGTGTTAGGTTTTGGTTTTGGGTTAGTGTTAGGGTTAGGGATAGGGTTATTATTAGGGTTAGGTTTAGGGTTAGGGTTTGGGTTAGGGTTAGGGTTAGGGTTAGGGTTTGGCTTTGGGTTAGGTTTAGTGTTAGGGTTAGGTTTAGGGGTTGGGTTAGGGTTTAGGGTTAGGGTTAGGGTTAGGGTTAGGGTTAGGGTTTGGCATAGTGTTAGTTTTAGGGTTAGAGTTAGGATTAGGGTTTGGTTTGGCTTAGGGTTAGTGTTAGGGTTAGGGTTAGGGTTAGGTTGTGGTTTAGGGCTAGGTTTAGGGTTAGGTTTAGGGTTAGGTTTAGTGTTTGGGTTTGGCTTAGGGTTAGGGTTAGGATTAGGATTAAGGATAGGCTTAGGGTTTGGGTTAGGGTTAGTGTTAGTGTTTGGGTTTAGGCTTAGGGTTAGGGTTAGGGTTAGAATTAGGTTTTGTTTTGTGTTAGAGTTAGGGTTAGTTTTAGGGTTTGGTTTTGGGTGAGGGTTACGGTTAGGGTTACGTTTAGGGTTTGGGTTTGGGTTAGGCTTAGGGTTAGGGTTAGGGTTAGGGTTTGAGATAGGGTTAGGGTTACGCTTTGGATTATGTTTATTCTTAGGGTTACAGTTAGGGTTTGGGTTAGGGTTAGGGTTAGGGTTAGGGTTAGAGTTAGGGTTTGGGTTTGGGTTAAGGTTAGGATTCGGGTTAGAGTTAGGGTTAGGGTTTAGGTTAGGGTTAGGGTAAGGGTTAGCATTAGGGTTAGGGTTTGGGTTATTGTTAGGGTTAGGTTTAGGGTTTGGGTTTGGGTTAGGTTTAACGTTAGGGTTAGCGTTAGGTTCGGGGTTTGGGTTAGGGTTAGGGTTTGGGTTAGCGTTAGGGTTAGGGTTTGGGTTGGGGTTAGGGTTAGGGTTTGGTTTAGGGTCAGACTTAGTGTTAGGTTTAGGGTTTGGTTTAGGGTTAGAGTTAACGTTAGGGTTTAGGTAAGGGTTAGGGTTAGGGTTTCGGTTAAGTTTAGGGTTAGGGTTAAAGTTTGGGTTAATGTTAAGGTTAGGGTTAGGATTAGGGCGAGGGTTAGGGTTAGGGTTAGGGTTAGGGATAGATTTAGGGTTAGGCTTAGGGTTAGGGTTAGTTTTAGAGTTAGGGTTAGGGTTAGGCTTGGGTTTAGGGTTAGGTTTAGGGTTAGGTATGGGTTAGGGTTTGGGTAAGTGTTAGGGTTAGGTTTAGGGTTAAGTTTAGGGTAAGGGTGAGGGTTTGGTTTGGGTTATGGTTTGGGTTTGGATTAGGGTTTGGTTTAGGGTTAGGGTTAGGATTCGGGGTTAGGGTTAGTATTAGGGTTAGGGTTAGGATTTGGGTTGGGATAGGGTTAGGGTTAGGGTTTGGGTTAGGTTTAGGGTTGGGGTTAGGGTTAGGTTTAGTTTTGGGTTAGGGTTAGGTTTTGGGTTAAGGTTAGGTTTAGGGTTTGGGTTAGGTTTAGGTTTGAGGTTAGGTTTAGGATTAGGTTTGGGTTAGGGTTAGCGTTAGGTTAAGGGTTAGGTTTAGGGTAAGGGTATGGGTTAGGATTAGGTTTAGGATTAGGGTTATTGTTTGGGTTAGGTTTTGGTTTTGGGTTAGGGTTAGGATTAGGGTTAGGGTAGGTGTTTGGGTTTTGGTTAGGGTTAGG
>JAJHUQ010000046.1:1870000-1882500 GCA_035773235.1 Eospalax fontanierii | reverse complement strand
AGGGTTAAGGTTACGGTTAGGGTTTGGGTTTGGTTTAGGGTTAGAGGTAGGGTTAGGGTTAGGGTTAGGGTTAGGGTTTGGTTTTGTTAGGGTTAGGGTTAGGGTTAGGGCTAGGGTTAGGGTTAGGGTTAGGATTAGGGTTACCGGTTGGGTTAGGGTTAGGTTTGGGTTTGGGTTAGGGTTAGGCTTAGGCTTAGGCTTAGGTTTAGGGTTTGTGTTAGGGTTAGTGTTAGGGTTAGGGTTTGGGTTTGGGTTACAGTTAGGCTTAGGGTTAGGGTTTGGATTAGGGTTTGGTTTAGGGTTAGGATTAGCATTCGGGGTTAGGGTTAGTATTAGGGTTAGGGTTAGGATTTGGGTTGGGGTTAGGGTTAGGGTTAGGGTTTGGGTTAGGTTTAGGTTTCGGGTTAGGGTTAGGTTTAGGTTTGGGTTAGGGTTAAGGTTTGTGCTGGATTTAGGGTTAGGGTTACGGTAAGGGTTTCTTTTAGGGTTTGAGTTATTGTTAGGGTTAGAGTTAGGTTTAGGGTTAGGGTTTGGTTTAGTGTCAGAGTTAGGGTTAGGTTTAGGGTTTGGTTTAGGAGTAGGGGTATGGTTAGAGATTACGTAAGGGTTAGGGGTAGGGGTGCAGTTAGGCTGAGGGTTAGGGTTTGGGTTAGGGTTAAGGTTAGGGTAAGGATTAAGGCGAGGGTTAGGGTTAGGGTTAGGGTTACTTTTAGGGTTAGGCTTAGGGTTTGCGTTAGTGTTAGAATTAGGGTTAGGGTTAGGCTTGGGTTTCGGGTTAGGTTTAGGGTTAGGTTTAGGGTTAGGGTTTGGGTAAGTGTTAGGGTTACAGTTTGGGTTAGGGTTAGGTTTAGGATTAGGGTTAGGGTTATGGTTTGGGTCAGGGTTAGTATTATGTTTAGCGTTGAGTTTAGGGTAAGGGTGAGGGTTCGTTTTGGGTTATGGTTTGGGTTAGGGTTAGTGTTATGTTTAGGGTTAGGTTTAGGGTTTATTTTAGGGTTAGGGTTAGGGTTAGGGTTTGGGTTTGGCTTAGGGTTAGGTTTAGGATTAGGCTTTCGGTTAGGGTTAGGTTTTGGGTTTGGGTTAGTGTTAGGGTTAGTATTAGGATTAGGGTTTGGATTTGGGTTAGTTTTAGGGTTAGGGTTAGTGTTTGGTTTGGGATAGGGTTAGTATAAGGGTTAGGGTTAGGTTTAGTGTTTGGGTTAGGGTTAGGGTTAGGGTTAGGGTTGAGGTTAAGTTTATGGTTACATTTAGGGTTAGGGTAAGGGTTAGGGTTGGGTTTTGGATTAGTTTTAGGGCTAGGGTTAGGGTTTGGCTTAGGGTTAAGGTTAGGGTTAGGGTTAGTTTTAGGGTTAGGGTTAGGGTTTGGGTTAGGATTAGGGTTGGGATTAGTGTTAGGTTTAGGTTTGTGTTAGGGTTGGGTTTTGTGTTAGGTTTAGGGTTAGGGTTAAGGTTAGGGTTTTGGTTAGTGTTTGGGTTATTGTTAGGGTTAGGGTATGGGTTTGCATTACGTTTAGCGTTATGGTTAGGGTTAGGTTCGGGGTTTGGTTTAGGGTTAGGGTTAGGTTTAGGGTTAGGGTGAGGGTTTGGGTTTGGGTTAGGGTGAGGGTTAGGTTTTGGGTTAGGTTTAGGGGTATGGTTAGGGTTTGGATTTGTGTTGGTGTTAGGGTTACTGTTAGTGTTAGGGTTAAGGTTTGGTTTGGTTTAGTGTTAGTGTTCGGGTTAGGGTTTGGGGTAGTGTTAGGTTTTGGTTTTGGGTTAGTGTTAGGGTTAGGGTTAGGGTTATTATTAGGGTAAGGTTTAGGGTTAGGGTTTGGGTTAGGGTTAGGGTTAGGGTTAGGGTTTGGCTTTGGGTTAGGTTTAGCGTTAGGGTTAGGTTTAGGTTTGGGGTTTGGGTTAGGGTTAGGGTATGTGTTAGGGTTAGGTTTTGGGTTTGGGTTAGTCTTAGGGTTAGGGATAGGGTTAGGGTTAGGGTTAGGTTTTGGTTTGGGTTAGGGTTAGGTTTAGGTTTAGGGTTTCGGTTAGGGTTAGGGTTAGGGCTAGGGTTAGGTTTAAGGTTAGGGTTAGGGGTTAGGCTTTAGGCTTATGGTTAGGGTTAGGTTTAGAGTTAGGGTTAGGTTTAGGACTTGGTTTAGGGTTAGGTTTAGGGTTAGGGTTTAGGTTAGGGTAAAGTTTACGGTTTCGGTAAGGGTTAGGGTTAGGGTTAGGGTTACTGTTTGGGTTAGAGTTAGGTGTAGGTTTAGGGTTTAGGTTAGGGTTAGGTTTTGGTATAGGGTTAGGGTTTGAGTTAGGGTTAGATTTAGGGTTAGGGTTAGGTTTAAGGTGAGGGTTTGGTTTAGGATTTCGGGTAGGTTTAGGGTTTGGGTTAGGGTTATGGTTAGGGTTTAGGTAAGGGTTAGGGTTAGGTTTTGGGTTAGGGTTAGGGTTAGTGTTAGGATTAGGGTTTGGGTTAGTGTTAGGGTTTGGGTTAGGATTAGGGCTAGGTTTAGGGTTAGGGTTAGGGTTAGGTTTACGGTTTGGGTTAGGGTTTCGGTTAGGGTTAAGGTTAGAGTTAGGGTTAGGGTTAGGCTTAGGTTTAGGGTTTGTGTTACGGTTAGTGTTATGGTTAGGGTTAGGGTTTGGGTTTGGGTTAGGGTTAGGATTAGGGTTTGGGTTATGGTTAGGGATTCGGGTAGTGGTAGGGTTGCGGTGAGGGTTAGGCTTAGGTTTCGGTTAGGGTTAGGGTTTGGATAAGGCTTAGGGTTAGGGTTATGTTTTCGGTTGGGGTTTAGGTTACGTTTAGGGTTTGGTTTACGGTTAGAGTTAGAGTTAGTTTTAGGGTTTGGTTTAGGGTTAGGGTTAGGGTTAGGGTTAGGGTTTAGGTAAGGGTTAGGGTTAGGGTTAGGGTTTGTGTTAGGGTTAGGGTTACGGTTAGGTTTAGTGTTTGGGTTTGTATTAGGGTTAGGGTTAGGTTTTGGGTTAGGGTTAGCGTTAGGGTTTGTGTTAGGGTTAGGGTTAGTGTTAGGGTTAGGGTTAGGGTTAGGAATTGGGTTAAGGTTAGGGTTGCGGTTACGGTTAGGGTTAGGTTTGGTTTAGGGTTAGGTGTTGTGTTAGAGTTAGGTTTAGGGTTAAGGTTAGGGTTTCGGTTACGGTTTGGGTTATTGTAAGGGTTAGGGTTACGCTTTTGTTTTGGGTTAGGTTTAGCGTTAGGTTTAGGGTTAGGTTTGGGGTTGGGTTAGAGTTAGGGTTTGGGTTCGGGTTAGGGTTTGGGTGAGCGTTAGGTTTAGGGTTGGGGTTGGAGTTAGGTTTAGGTTTAGGGTTTCGGTTGGGTTAGGGTTGGGGTTAGGGTTAGATTTAGGTTTGTGTTAGGGTTAGGGTTTGTGTTAGGGTTAGGGTTAGGTTTAGGGTTAGGGTTTGGGTTTGGGTTAGGGTTAGCGTTAGGGTTAGGTTTAGGTTTGGGGTTTGGGTTAGAGTTAGGGTATGGATTAGTGTTAGGTTTTGGTTTTGGGTTAGTGATAGGGTTAGGGATAGGGTAAGGTTTAGGGTTAGGTTTATGGTTTGCGTTAGGGTTAGGGTTAGGTTTAGTTTTAGGGTTTGGTTTGGGTTAGGGTGAGGTTTGGGTTTAGGGTTTGGGTTATGGTTAGGGTTAGGGCTAGGGTTAGGTTTAGGGTTAGGGTTAGGGGTTAGGTGTTAGGCTTATGGTTAGGGTTAGGTTTAGAGTTAGGGTTAGGTTTAGTATTTGGTTTAGTGTTAGGTTTAGGGTTAGGGTTTAGGTTAGGGTTAGGTTTAGGGTTTCGGTTAGGGTTAGGGTTAGGGTTTGGGTTAGGGTTAGGGGTAGGTTTAGCGTTCAGGTTAGGGTTAGTTTTAGGTTTAGGTTTAGGAATGAGTTAGGGTTAGATTTAGGGTTAGGGTTAGGTTTAGGGTTAGGGTTTGTTTTAGGATTTCGGTTAGGTTTAGTGTTTGGGTTAGGGTTAGGGTTAGGGTTAGGGTTTAGGTAAGGGTTAGGGTTAGGTTTTGGGTTAGGGTTAGGGTTCGTGTTAGGGTAACGGTTTGGGTTAGGGTTATGTTAGGGTTTGTGTTAGTGTTAGGGTTAGGCTTAGGCTTAGGTTTAGGGTTTGTGTTAGGATTAGTGTTAGGGTTAGGGTTTCAGTTAGGGTTAGGGTTAGGGTTAGGGTTAGGCATAGGTTTAGGGTTTGTGTTAGGGTTAGTGTTAGGGTTAGGTTTTGGGTTTGGGTAAGGGTTAGGGTTAGGGTTATGTTTTAGGTTGGGGTTTGGGTTAGGGTTTGGTTTTGGTTTAGGGTTAGATTTAGAGTTAGGTTTAGGGTTTGCTTTAGGGTTAGGGATAGGGTTAGGGTTACGGTTTAGGTAAGGTTTAGGGTTAGGGTTTGGGTTAGGGTGAGGGTTACGGTTAGGATTAGGGTTAGTGTTTGGGTTAGTGTTAGGGTTTGGGTTAGGATTAGGGTTTGGTTTAGGGTTAGGGTTAGGTTTACGGATAGGGTGAGGGTTTGGGTTTGGGTTAGGGTTAGGGTTAGGTTTTGGGTTAGGTTTAGGGTTATGGTTAAGGTTAGGATTTGTGTTGGTGTTAGGGTTAGTGTTGTTAGGGTTAGGGTTTGGTTTGGTTTAGTGTTAGTGTTCGGGTTAGGGTTTGGGTTAGTGTTAGGTTTTGGTTTTGGGTTAGTGTTAGGGTTAGGGATAGGGTTAGGATTAGGGTTAGGTTTAGGGTTAGGGTTTGGGTTAGGGTTAGGGTTAGGGTTTGGCTTTCGGTTAGGTTTAGCATTAGGGTTAGGTTTAGGTTTGGGGTTTGGGTTAAGGTTAGGGTATGTGTTAGGATTAGGTTTTGGGTTTGGGTTAGAATTAGTGTTAGGGATAGAGTTAGGGTTAGGGTCAGGTTTATGGTTTGGGTAGGGTTAGTGTTAGGGTTAGGTTTAGGTTTTGGTTTGGGTTAGGGTTAGCTTTAGGTTTAGGGTTTGGGTTAGGGTTAGGGTTAGGGTTAGGGTTTGGCTTTGGGTTAGGTTTAGCGTTAGGGTTAGGTTTAGGTTTGGGGTTTGGGTTAGGGTTAGGGTATGTGTTAGGGTTAGATTTTGGGTTTGGGTTAGTCTTAGGGTTAGGGATAGGGTTAGGGTTAGGGTTAGGTTTATGGTTTGGGTTAGGGTTAGTGTTAGGGTTAGGTTTAGGTTTTGGTTTGGGTTAGGGTTAGGTTTAGGTTTAGGGTTTCGGTTAGGGTTAGGGTTAGGGCTAGGGTTAGGTTTAAGGTTAGGGTTAGGGGTTAGGGTTTAGGCTTATGGTTAGGGTTAGGTTTAGAGTTAGGGTTAGATTTAGGACTTGGTTTAGGGTTAGGTTTAGGGTTAGGGTTTAGGTTAGGTTAAAGTTTACGGTTTCGGTTAGTGTTAGGTTAGGGTTAGGGTTACTGTTTGGGTTAGGGTTAGGTGTAGGTTTAGGGTTTAGGTTAGGGTTAGGTTTTGGTTTATGTTTTAGGGTTTGAGTTAGGGTTAGATTTAGGGTTAGGGTTAGGTTTAAGGTGAGGGTTTGGTTTAGGATTTCGGGTAGGTTTAGGGTTTGGGTTAGGGTTAGAGTTAGGCTTAGGGTTTAGGTAAGGGTTAGGGTTAGGTTTTGGGTTAGGGTTAGGGTTAGTGTTAGGATTAGGGTTTGGGTTAGTGTTAGGGTTAGGGTTAGGATTAGGGCTAGGTTTAGGGTTAGGGTTAGGGTTAGGTCTACGGTTTGGGTTAGGGTTAGGTTAGGGCTTGGATTAGGGTTAGGGTTAGGGTTAGGCTTAGGTTTAGGGTTTGTGTTACGGTTAGTGTTATGGTTAGGGTTAGGGTTTGGGTTTGGGTTAGGGTTAGGGTTAGGGTTTGGGTTATGGTTAGGGATTCGGGTAGTGTTAGGGTTGCGGTGAGGATTAGGCTTAGGTTTCGGTTAGGGTTAGGGTTTGGATAAGGCTTAGGGTTAGGGTTATGTTTTCTGTTGGGGTTTAGGTTACGTTTAGGGTTTGGTTTACGGTTTGAGTTAGAGTTAGTTTTAGGGTTTGGTTTAGGGTTAGGGTTAGGGTTAGGGTTAGGGTTTAGGTAAGGGTTAGGGTTAGGGTTAGGGTTTGTGTTAGGGTTAGGGTTAGGTTTAGGGTTAGTGTTTGGGTTTGTGTTAGGGTTAGGGTTAGGTTTTGGGTTAGGGTTAGGGTTAGGGTTTGTGTTAGGGTTAGGGTTCGTGTTAGGGTTATGGTTAGGGTTAGCGTTAGGGTTAGGGTTACGGATTGGGTTAAGGTTAGGGTTGCGGTTAGGGTTAGGGTTAGGTTTGGGTTAGGGTTAGTTGTTGTGTTAGAGTTAGGTTTAGGGTTAAGGTTAGGGTTTCTGTTAGGGTTTGGGTTATTGTAACGGTTAGGGTTATGCTTTTGGTTTGGGTTAGGGTTAGCGTTAGGTTTAGGGTTAGGTTTCGGGTTGGGTTAGTTAGGGTTTGGGTTCGGGTTAGGGTTTGGGTTAGCGTTAGGTTTAGGGTTCGGTTTGGAGTTAGGTTTAGGTTTAGGGTTTGGATTAGGGTTAGGGTTAGGGTTAGGGTTAGATTTAGGTTTGTGTTAGGGTTAGGGTTTGTGTTAGGGTTAGGGTTAGGGTTAGGGTTTGGGTTTGGGTTAGGGTTAGCGTTAGGGTTAGGTTTAGGTGTGGGGTTTGGGTTAGGGTTAGGGTATGGGTTAGGGTTTGGTTTTGGTTTTGGGTTAGTGATAGGGTTAGGGATAGGGTTAGGGTTAGGGTTAGGTTTATGGTTTGGGTTAGGGTTAGGGTTAGGTTTAGTTTTAGGGTTTGGTTTGGGTTAGGGTTAGGTTGGGGTTAGGGTTTGGGTTAGGGTTAGGGTTAGGGCTAGGGTTAGGGTTAGGTTTGTGTTAGGGTTAGGGTTTGTGTTAGGGTTAGGGTTAGGGTTAGGGTTTGGGTTTGGGTTAGGGTTAGCGTTAGGGTTAGGTTTAGGTGTGGGGGTTGGGTTAGGGTTAGGGTATGGGTTAGGGTTTGGTTTTGGTTTTGGGTTAGTGATAGGGTTAGGGATAGGGTTAGGGTTAGGGTTAGGTTTATGGTTTGGGTTAGGGTTAGGGTTTGGTTTAGTTTTAGGGTTTGGTTTGGGTTAGGGTTAGGTTGGGGTTAGGGTTTGGGTTAGGGTTAGGGTTAGGGCTAGGGTTAGTTTTAGGGTTAGGGTTACGGGTTAGGGTTTAGGCTTATGGTTAGGGTTAGGTTTAGAGTAAGGGTTAGGTTTAGGATTTGGTTTAGAGTTAGGTTTAGGGTTATGGTTTAGGTTCGGGTTAGGTTTAGTGTTTCGGTTAGGGTTAGGGTTAGGGTTAGGGTTAAGGTTACTGTTTGGGTTAGGGTTAGGTGTAGGTTTAGGGTTTAGGTTAGGGTTAGGTTTAGGTTTAGGGTTAGGGTTTGAGTTAGGGTTAGATTTAGGGTTAGGGTTAGTTTTAGGGTTAGGGTTTGGTTTAGGATTTCGGGTAGGTTTAGGGTTTGGGTTAGGGTTAGGGTTTAGGTAAGGGTTAGTTTTAGGTTTTGGGTTAGGATAAGGGTTAGTGTTAGGATTAGGGTTTGGGTTAGTGTTAGGGTTAGGGTTAGGATTAGGGCTAGGTTTAGGTTTCGGGTTAGGGTTAGGTTTACGGTTTGGGTTAGGGTTAGGTTAGGGCTTGGATTAGGGTTAGGGTTAGGGTTAGGCTTAGGTTTAGGGTTTGTCTTACGGTTAGTGTTATGGTTAGGGTTAGGGTTTGGGTTTGGGTTAGGGTTAGGGTTAGGGTTTGGGTTATGGTTAGGGATTCGGGTAGTGTTAGGGTTGCAGTGAGGGTTAAGCTTAGGTTTCGGTTAGGGTCAGGGTTTGGATAAGGCTTAGGGTTAGGGTTATGTTTTCGGTTGGGGTTTAGGTTACGTTTAGGGTTTGGTTTACGTTTAGAGTTAGAGTTAGTTTTAGGGTTTGGTTTAGGGTTAGGGTTAGGGTTAGGGTTTAGGTAAGGGTTAGGGTTAGGGTTAGGGTTAGGGTTTGTGTTAGGGTTAGGGTTAGGGTTAGGGTTAGTGTTTGGGTTTGTGTTGGGTTAGGGTTAGGTTTTGGGTTAGGGTTAGGGTTAGGGTTTGTGTTAGGGTTAGGGTTAGTGTTAGGGTTAGGGTTCGGGATTGGGTTAAGGTTAGGGTTGCGGTTAGGTTTAGGGTTAGGTTTGGGTTAGGGTTAGGGTTTGTGTTAGAGTTAGGTTTAGGGTTAAGTTTAGGGTTTCGGTTAGGGTTTGGGTTATTGTAAGGGTTAATGTTATGCATTTGGTTTGGCTTAGGTTTAGCGTTAGGTTTAGGGTTAGGTTTGGGTTTGGGTTAGAGTTAGGGTTTGGGTTCGGGTTAGGGTTTGGGTTAGCATTAGGTTTAGGGTTCGGGTTGGAGTTAGGTTTATGTTTAGGGTTTGGGTTAGGGTTAGGGTTTGGGTTTGGGTTAGGGTTAGCGTTAGGGTTAGGTTTAGGTGTGGGGTTTGGGTTAGGGTTAGGGTATGGGTTAGGGTTTGGTTTTGGTTTTGGGTTAGTGATAGGGTTAGGGATAGGGTTAGGGTTAGGGTTAGGTTTATGGTTTGGGTTAGGGTTAGGGTTAGGTTTAGTTTTAGGGTTTTGTTTGGGTTAGGGTTAGGTTGGGGTTAGGGTTTGGGTTAGGGTTAGGGTTAGGGCTAGGGTTAGTTTTAGGGTTAGGGTTAGGGGCTAGGGTTTAGGATTATGGTTAGGGTTAGGTTTAGAGTAAGGGTTAGGTTTAGGATTTGGTTTAGGGTTAGGTTTAGGGTTATGGTTTAGGTTAGGGTTAGGTTTAGTGTTTCGGTTAGGGTTAGGGTTAGGGTTAAGGTTACTGTTTGGGTTAGGGTTAGGTGTAGGTTTAGGGTTTAGGTTAGGGTTAGGTTTAGGTTTAGGGTTAGGGTTTGAGTTAGGGTTAGATTTAGGGTTAGGGTTAGTTTTAGGGTTAGGGTTTGGTTTAGGATTTCGGGTAGGTTTAGGGTTTGGGTTAGGGTTAGGGTTAGGGTTAGGGTTTAGGTAAGGGTTAGTTTTAGGTTTTGGGTTAGGATAAGGGTTAGTGTTAGGATTAGGGTTTGGGTTAGTGTTAGGGTTAGGGTTAGGATTAGGGCTAGGTTTAGGGTTCGGGTTAGGGTTAGGTTTACGGTTTGGGTTAGGGTTAGGTTAGGGCTTGGATTAGGGTTAGGGTTAGGGTTAGGCTTAGGTTTAGGGTTTGTCTTACGGTTAGTGTTATGGTTAGGGTTAGGGTTTGGGGTTGGGTTAGGGTTAGGGTTAGGGTTTGGGTTATGGTTAGGGATTCGGGTAGTGTTAGGGTTGCGGTGAGGGTTAAGCTTAGGTTTCGGTTAGGGTCAGGGTTTGGATAAGGCTTAGGGTTAGGGTTATGTTTTCGGTTGGGGTTTAGGTTACGTTTAGGGTGTGGTTTACGTTTAGAGTTAGAGTTAGTTTTAGGGGTTGGTTTAGGGTTAGGGTTAGGGTTGGGGTTAGGGTTTAGGTAAGGGTTAGGGTTAGGGTTAGGGTTAGGGTTTGTGTTAGGGTTAGGGTTAGGGTTAGGGTTAGTGTTTGGGTTTGTGTTGGGTTAGGGTTAGGTTTTGGGTTAGGGTTAGGGTTAGGGTTTGTGTTAGGGTTAGGGTTAGTGTTAGGGTTAGGGTTCGGGATTGGGTTAAGGTTAGGGTTGCGGTTAGGTTTAGGGTTAGGTTTGGGTTAGGGTTAGGGTTTGTGTTAGAGTTAGGTTTAGGGTTAAGTTTAGGGTTTCGGTTAGGGTTTAGGTTATTGTAAGGGTTAATGTTAGGCATTTGGTTTGGCTTAGGTTTAGCGTTAGGTTTAGGGTTAGGTTTGGGTTTGGGTTAGAGTTAGGGTTTGGGTTCGGGTTAGGGTTTGGGTTAGCGTTAGGTTTAGGGTTCGGGTTGGAGTTAGGTTTATGTTTAGGGTTTGGGTTAGGGTTAGGGTTGGGGTTAGGGTTAGATTGAGGTTTGTGTTAGGGTTAGGGTTTGTGTTAGGGTTAGGGTTAGGGTTAGGGTTTGGGTTTGGCTTAGGGTTAGCGTTAGGGTTAGGTTTAGGTTTGGGGTTTGGGTTAGGGTTAAGGTATGGGTTAGGGTTAGGTTTTGGTTTTGGGTTAGTGATAGGGTTAGGGATAGGGTTAGGGTTAGGGTTAGGGTTAGGGTTAAGGTTTGGGTTATGGTTAAAGTTAGGGTTAGGATTAGGGCGAGGGTTAGGGTTAGGGTTAGGGTTAGGGTTAGGGTTAGGGTTAGGGTTAGGGTTAGGCTTGGTTTTAGTGTTAGGTTTATTGTTAGGTGTAGGGTTAGGGTTTGGGTAAGTATTAGGGTTAGGGGTTGGGTTAGGGTTAGGTTTAGGATTATGGTTAGGTTTATGATTTGGGTCAGGTTTAGGGTTGGTTTTAGGGTTAAGTTTAGGGTAAGGGTGAGGGTTTGGTTTGGGTTATGTTTTGGGTTAGGGTTAAGGTTAGCGTTAGGGTTAGGTTTAGGGTTTACGTTAGGGTTAGGGTTAGCGTTAGGGTTAGGGTTTGGGTTTGTCTTAGGGTTAGGTTTAGATTAGGGTTTGGGTTAGGGTTAGGTTTTGGGTTTGGGTTAGTGTTAGGGTTAGTATTAGGGTTAGGGTTTGGATTTGGGTTAGGGTTAGGGTTAGGGTTAGGATTAGGGTTTGGTTTGGGATAGGGTTAGTGTTAGGGTTAAGGTTAGGTTTAATGTTTGGGTTAGGGTTAGGGTTAGGGTTTGGGTTGGGGTTAGGTTTAGGGTTAGGGTTTGGGTTAGGGTTAGGCTTGGATTTAGGGTTAGGTTTAGGGTTAGTTTTAGGTTTAGGGTTTGGGTAAGTGTTAGCGTTAGGGTTAGGGTTAGGGTTAGGGTTAGGGTTAGGGTTAGGGTTAGGTTTAGGGTTAGGGTTTGGTTTGGGATAGGGTTAGTGTTAGGGTTAGTGTTAGGTTTAGTGTTTGGGTTAGGGTTAGGGTTAGGGTTAGGATTATGGTTTGGTTTAGGGTTAGGGGTAGGTTTAGGGATAGGGTGAGGGTTTGGGTTTGGGTTAGGGTTAGGTTTTGGTTTTGGGTTAGGTTTAGGGTTATGGTTAGGGTTAGGATTTGAGTTGGTGTTAGGGTTAGTGTTAGTGTTAGGGTTAGGGTTTGGTTTGGGTTATTGCTGGTGTTCGGGTTAGGGTTTGGGTTAGTGTTTCGGTTAGGATTAGGGTTAGTTTTAGGGTTATGGTTAGGGTTAGGATTTGAATTGGTGTTAGGGTTAGTGTTAGTGTTAGGGTTAGGGTTTGGTTTGGGTTATTGTTATTGTTCGGGTTATGGTTTGGGTTAGTGTTTCGGTTACGATTAGGGTAAGTTTTAGGGTTAGGGTTTGTGTTAGGGTTGGGGTTAGGGTGAGGGTTAGGGTTAGGGTTAGGTTTAGGGTTAGAGTTTCGGTAAGGGTTAGGGTTAGGGTTATGTTTTCGGTTGGGGTTTGGGTTAGGGTTAGGTTTTGGTTTAGGGTAGAGTTAGACTTAGGTTTAGGCTTTGGTTTAGGGATAGGTATAGGGTTAGGGTTAGGGTTTAGGTAAGGGTTAGGGTTAGGGTTAGGGTTTGTGTTAGGGTTAGGGTTAGGGTTAGTGTTTGGGTTTGTGTTGGGTTAGGGTTAGGTTTTGGGTTAGGGTTAGGGTTAGGGTTTGTGTTAGGGTTAGGGTTAGTGTTAGGGTTAGGGTTAGGGATTGGGTTAAGGTTAGGGTTGCGGTTAGGGTTAGGGTTAGGTTTGGGTTAGGGTTAGGGTTTGTGTTAGAGTTAGGTTTAGGGTTAAGGTTAGGGTTTCGGTTAGGGTTTCGGTTATTGTAAGGGTTAGGGTTACTCTTTTGGTTTGGGTTAGGTTTAGGCTTAGGTTTAGGGTTAGGTTTGGGGTTGGGTTAGAGTTAGGGTTTGGGTTCGGGTTAGGGTTTGGGTTAGCGTTAGGTTTATGGTTCGGGTTGGAGTTAGGTTTAGGTTTAGGGTTTGGGTTAGGGTTAGGGTTGGGGTTAGGGTTAGATTTAGGTTTGTGTTAGGGTTAGGGTTAGGGTTAGGGTTTGGGTTTGGCTTAGGGTTAGCGTTAGTGTTAGGTTTAGGTTTGGGGTTTGGGTTAGGGTTAGGGTATCGGTTAGGGTTAGGTTTTGGTTTTGGGTTAGTGATAGGGTTAGGGATAGGGTTAGGGTTAGGCTTAGGTTTACGATTTGGGTTAGGGTTAGGGTTAGGTTTAGTTTTAGGGTTTGGTTTGGGTTAGGGTTAGATTTGGGGTAGGGTTTAGGTTAGGGTTAGGGTTAGGGCTAGGGCTAGGGTTAGGTTTAGGGTTAGGGTTAGGGTTTAGGGTTTAGGCTTATGTTTAGGGTTAGGGTTAGAGTTAGGGTTAGGTTTAGGATTTGGTTTAGGTTTAGGTTTAGGGATAGGATTTAGGTTAGGGTTAGGGTTTGGGTTTCGGTTAGGGTTTTGGTTAGGGTTACGGTTAGGGTTTGGGTTAGGGTTAGGGTTAGGGGTAGGTTTAGGGTTTAGGTTAGGGTTAGGTTTAGGATTAGGTTTAGGTATTGA
>JAJHUQ010000046.1:1865000-1867500 GCA_035773235.1 Eospalax fontanierii | reverse complement strand
AGGGTTTTGGTTAGGGTTACGGTTAGGGTTTGGGTTAGGGTTAGGGGTAGGTTTAGGGTTTAGGTTAGGGTTAGGTTTAGGATTAGGTTTAGGGATTGAGTTAGGGTTAGATTTAGGGTTAGGGTTTAGGTTTAAGGTTAGGGTTTGTTTTAGGATTTCGGTTAGGTTTAGGGTTTGGGTTAGGGTTAGGGATAGGGTTAGGGTTTAGGTAAGGGTTAGGGTTAGGTTTTGGGTTAGGGTTAGGGTTCGTGTTAGGGTTAGGGTTTGGGTTAGTGTTAGGGTTAGGGTTAGGATTAGGGCTAGGGTTAGGGTTAGGGTTAGGGTTACGGTTTGGGTTAGGGTTATGTGAGGGTTTGGGTTAGGGTTAGGGTTAGGCTTAGGCTTAGGTTTAGGGTTTGTGTTAGGATTAGTGTTAGGGTTAGGGTTTGGGTTTGGGTTAGGGTTAGGGTTAGGGTTATGTTTTCGGTTGGGGTTTTCGTTAGGGTTAGGTTTTGGTTTAGGGTTAGATTTAGAGTTAGGTTTAGGGTGTGGTTTAGGGTTAGGGAAAGGGTAAGGATTAGGGTTAGGGTTTGGGTTAGGGTTAGGGTTGGGGTTAGGGTTAGATTTAGGTTTGTGTTAGGGTTAGGGTTTGTGTTAGGGTTAGGGTTAGGGTTAGGGTTTGGGTTTGAGTTAGGGTTAGCGTTAGGGTTAGGTTTAGGTTTGGGGTTTGGGTTAGGGTTAGGGTATGGGTTAGGGTTAGGTTTTGGTTTTGGGTTAGTGTTAGGTTTAGGGATAGGTTTAGGATTAGGGTTAGGTTTATTGTTTGGGTTAGGGTTAGGGTTAGGTTTAGTTCTAGGGTTTGGTTTGGGTTAGGGTTAGGTTTGGGGTGCGGGCTTGGTTTAGAGTTAGGGTTAGGGCTAGGGTTAGGTTTAGGGTCAGGCTTAGAGGTTAGGGTTTATGCTTATGGTTAGGGTTAGGGTTAGAGTTATTGTTAGGCTTAGGATTTGGGTTAGGTTTAAGTTTAGGGATAGGGTTAAGGTTAGGGTTAGGGTTAGGGTTAGGGTTAGGCTTAGGCTTAGGCTTAGGCTTAGGTTTAGGGTTTGTGTTAGGATTAGTGTTAGGGTTAGGGTTTGGGTTTGGGTTAGGGTTAGAGTTAGGGTTATGTTTTCGGTTGGGGTTTTCGTTAGGGTTAGGTTTTGGTTTAGGGTTAGATTTAGAGTTAGGTTTAGGGTTTGGTTTAGGGTTAGGGAAAGGGTTAGGGTTAGGGTTTAGGTAAGGGTTAGGGTTAGGGTTTGGGTTAGGGTTAGGGTTGGGGTTAGGGTTAGATTTAGGTTTGTGTTAGGGTTAGGGTTTGTGTTAGGGTTAGAGTTAGAATTAGGGTTTGGGTTTGAGTTAGGGTTAGCGTTAGGTTTAGGTTTAGGTTTGGGGTTTGGGTTAGGGTTAGGGTATGGGTTAGGGTTAGGTTTTGGTTTTGGGTTAGTGTTAGGTTTAGGGATAGGTTTAGGATTAGGGTTAGGTTTATGGTTTGGGTTAGGGTTAGGGTTAGGTTTAGTTTTAGGGTTTGGTTTGGGTTAGGGTTAGGTTTGGGGTTAGGGTTTGGGTTAGAGTTAGGGTCAGGGCTAGGGTTAGGTTTAGGTTTAGGGTTAGAGGTTAGGGTTTAGGCTTATGGTGAGGGTTAGGGTTAGAGTTATTGTTAGGTTTAGGATTTGGGTTAGGTTTAAGTTTAGGGATAGGGTTTAGGTTAGGGTTAGGGTTAGGGTTTCAGTTAGGGTTTTGGTTAGGGTTACGGTTAGGGTTTGGGTTACGGTTAGGGGTAGGTTTAGGGTTTAGGTTAGGGATAGGTTTACGTTTAGGTTTAGGGATTGAGTTAGGGTTAGATTTAGGGTTAGGGTTAGTTTTAGGGTTAGGGTTTGTTTTAGGATTTCGGTTAGGTTTAGGGTTTGGGTTAGGGTTAGGGTTAGGGTTAGGGTTTAGGTAAGGGTTAGGGTTAGGTTTTGGGTTAGGTTTAGGGTTCGTGTTAGGGTTACGGTTTGGGTTAGGGTTAATGTTAGGGTTTGTGTTAGTGTTAGGGTTAGGCTTAGGCTTAGGTTTAGGGTTTGTGTTAGGATTAGTGTTAGGGTTAGAGTTTCAGTTAGGGTTAGGGTTAGGGTTAGGGTTAGGCTTAGGTTTAGGGTTTGTGTTAGGGTTAGTGTTAGTGTTAGTGTTTGGGTTTGGGTAAGGGTTAGGGTTAGGTTTGGGGTTAGGGTTTGGGTTAGGGTTAGGGTTAGGGCTAGGGTTTAGGTTAGGGTTAGGTTTAGGGTTTCGGTTAGGGTTAGGGTTAGGGTTAAGGTTACTGTTTGGGTTAGGGTTAGGTGTAGGTTTAGGGTTTAGGTTAGGGTTAGGTTTAGGTTTAGGGTTAGGGTTTGAGTTAGGGTTAGTTTTAGGGTTAGGGTTAGGTTTAGGGTTAGGGTTTTCGTTTAGGATTTCGGGTAGGTTTAGGGTTTGGGTTAGGGTTAGAGTTAGGGTTAGGGTTTGGCTTTGG
>JAJHUQ010000046.1:1860000-1862500 GCA_035773235.1 Eospalax fontanierii | reverse complement strand
GTTAGGGTCAGGGTTTGGATAAGGCTTAGGGTTAGGGTTATGTTTTCGGTTGGGGTTTAGGTTACGTTTAGGGTTTGGTTTACGTTTAGAGTTAGAGTTAGTTTTAGGGTTTGGTTTAGGGTTAGGGTTAGGGTTAGGGTTTAGGTAAGGGTTAGGGTTAGGGTTAGGGTTAGGGTTTGTGTTAGGGTTAGGGTTAGGGTTAGGGTTAGTGTTTGGGTTTGTGTTGGGTTAGGGTTAGGTTTTGGGTTAGGGTTAGGGTTAGGGTTTGTGTTAGGGTTAGGGTTAGTGTTAGGGTTAGGGTTCGGGATTGGGTTAAGGTTAGGGTTGCGGTTAGGTTTAGGGTTAGGTTTGGGTTAGGGTTAGGGTTTGTGTTAGAGTTAGGTTTAGGGTTAAGTTTAGGGTTTCGGTTAGGGTTTGGGTTATTGTAAGGGTTAATGTTAGGCATTTGGTTTGGCTTAGGTTTAGCGTTAGGTTTAGGGTTAGGTTTGGGTTTGGGTTAGAGTTAGGGTTTGGGTTCGGGTTAGGGTTTGGGTTAGCGTTAGGTTTAGGGTTCGGGTTGGAGTTAGGTTTATGTTTAGGGTTTGGGTTAGGGTTAGGGTTGGGGTTAGGGTTAGATTGAGGTTTGTGTTAGGGTTAGGGTTTGTGTTAGGGTTAGGGTTAGGGTTAGGGTTTGGGTTTGGCTTAGGGTTAGCGTTAGGGTTAGGTTTAGGTTTGGGGTTTGGGTTAGGGTTAGGTTAGGGCTTGGATTAGGGTTAGGGTTAGGGTTAGGCTTAGGTTTAGGGTTTGTCTTACGGTTAGTGTTATGGTTAGGGTTAGGGTTTGGGTTTGGGTTAGGGTTAGGGTTAGGGTTTGGGTTATGGTTAGGGATTCGGGTAGTGTTAGGGTTGCAGTGAGGGTTAAGCTTAGGTTTCGGTTAGGGTCAGGGTTTGGATAAGGCTTAGGGTTAGGGTTATGTTTTCGGTTGGGGTTTAGGTTACGTTTAGGGTTTGGTTTACGTTTAGAGTTAGAGTTAGTTTTAGGGTTTGGTTTAGGGTTAGGGTTAGGGTTAGGGTTTAGGTAAGGGTTAGGGTTAGGGTTAGGGTTAGGGTTTGTGTTAGGGTTAGGGTTAGGGTTAGGGTTAGTGTTTGGGTTTGTGTTGGGTTAGGGTTAGGTTTTGGGTTAGGGTTAGGGTTAGGGTTTGTGTTAGGGTTAGGGTTAGTGTTAGGGTTAGGGTTCGGGATTGGGTTAAGGTTAGGGTTGCGGTTAGGTTTAGGGTTAGGTTTGGGTTAGGGTTAGGGTTTGTGTTAGAGTTAGGTTTAGGGTTAAGTTTAGGGTTTCGGTTAGGGTTTGGGTTATTGTAAGGGTTAATGTTAGGCATTTGGTTTGGCTTAGGTTTAGCGTTAGGTTTAGGGTTAGGTTTGGGTTTGGGTTAGAGTTAGGGTTTGGGTTCGGGTTAGGGTTTGGGTTAGCGTTAGGTTTAGGGTTCGGGTTGGAGTTAGGTTTATGTTTAGGGTTTGGGTTAGGGTTAGGGTTGGGGTTAGGGTTAGATTGAGGTTTGTGTTAGGGTTAGGGTTTGTGTTAGGGTTAGGGTTAGGGTTAGGGTTTGGGTTTGGCTTAGGGTTAGCGTTAGGGTTAGGTTTAGGTTTGGGGTTTGGGTTAGGGTTAAGGTATGGGTTAGGGTTAGATTTTGGTTTTGGGTTAGTGATAGGGTTACGGATAGGTTTAGGGTTAGGGTTAAGGTTTGGGTTATGCTTAAAGTTAGGGTTAGGATTAGGGCGAGGGTTAGGGTTAGGGTTAGGGTTAGGGTTAGGGTTAGGGTTAGGGTTAGGGTTTGGTTTGGGATAGGGTTAGTGTTAGGGTTAAGGTTAGGTTTAATGTTTGGGTTAGGGTTAGGGTTAGGGTTGGGGTTGGGGTTAGGTTTAGGGTTAGGGTTTGGGTTAGGGTTAGGCTTGGATTTAGGGTTAGGTTTAGGGTTAGTTTTAGGTTTAGGGTTTGGGTAAGTGTTAGCGTTAGGGTTAGGGTTAGGGTTAGGGTTAGGGTTAGGGTTAGGGTTAGGTTTAGTGTTAGGGTTTGGTTTGGGATAGGGTTAGTGTTAGGGTTAGTGTTAGGTTTAGTGTTTGGGTTAGGGTTAGGGTTAGGGTTAGGATTAGGGTTTGGTTTAGGGTTAGGGGTAGGTTTAGGGATAGGGTGAGGGTTTGGGTTTGGGTTAGGGTTAGGTTTTGGTTTTGGGTTAGGTTTAGGGTTATGGTTAGGGTTAGGATTTGAGTTGGTGTTAGGGTTAGTGTTAGTGTTAGGGTTAGGGTTTGGTTTGGGTTATTGCTGGTGTTCGGGTTAGGGTTTGGGTTAGTGTTTCGGTTAGGATTAGGGTTAGTTTTAGGGTTATGGTTAGGGTTAGGATTTGAATTGGTGTTAGGGTTAGTGTTAGTGTTAGGGTTAGGGTTTGGTTTGGGTTATTGTTAGTGTTCGGGTTATGGTTTGGGTTAGTGTTTCGGTTAGGATTAGGGTAAGTTTTAGGGTTAGG
>JAJHUQ010000046.1:1847500-1855000 GCA_035773235.1 Eospalax fontanierii | reverse complement strand
GGTTTGTGTTAGGGTTAGGGTTTGTGTTAGGGTTAGAGTTAGAATTAGGGTTTGGGTTTGAGTTAGGGTTAGCGTTAGGTTTAGGTTTAGGTTTGGGGTTTGGGTTAGGGTTAGGGTATGGGTTAGGGTTAGGTTTTGGTTTTCGATTAGTGTTAGGTTTAGGGATAGGTTTAGGATTAGGGTTAGGTTTATGGTTTGGGTTATGGTTAGGGTTAGGTTTAGTTTTAGGGTTTGGTTTGGGTTAGGGTTAGGTTTGGGGTTAGGGTTTGGGTTAGAGTTAGGGTCAGGGCTAGGGTTAGGTTTAGGTTTAGGGTTAGAGGTTAGGGTTTAGGCTTATGGTTAGGGTTAGGGTTAGAGTTATTGTTAGGTTTAGGATTTGGGTTAGGTTTAAGTTTAGGGATAGGGTTTAGGTTAGGGTTAGGGTTAGGGTTTCGGTTAGGGTTTTGGTTAGGGTTACGGTTAGGGTTTGGGTTAGTGTTAGGGGTAGGTTTAGGGTTTAGGTTAGGGATAGGTTTACGTTTAGGTTTAGGGATTGAGTTAGTGTTAGATTTAGGGTTAGGGTTAGTTTTAGGGTTAGGGTTTGTTTTAGGATTTCGGTTAGGTTTAGGGTTTGGGTTAGGGTTAGGGTTAGGGTTAGGGTTTAGGTAAGGGTTAGGGTTAGGTTTTGGGTTAGGTTTAGGGTTCGTGTTAGGGTTACGGTTTGGGTTAGGGTTATGTTAGGGTTTGTGTTAGTGTTAGGGTTAGGCTTAGGCTTAGGGTTAGGGTTTGTGTTAGGATTAGTGTTAGGGTTAGAGTTTCAGTTAGGGTTAGGGTTAGGGTTAGGGTTAGGCTTAGGTTTAGGGTTTGTGTTAGGGTTAGGGTTAGGGTTTAGGTTAGGGTTAGGTTTAGAGTTTCAGTTAGGGTTAGGCTTAGGCTTAGGGTTACGGTTTGTGTTAGGATTAGTGTTAGTGTTAGTGTTTGGGTTTGGGTAAGGGTTAGGGTTAGGTTTGGGGTTAGGGTTTGGGTTAGGGTTAGGGTTAGGGCTAGGGTTTAGGTTAGGGTTAGGTTTAGGGTTTCGGTTAGGGTTAGGGTTAGGGTTAAGGTTACTGTTTGGGTTAGGGTTAGGTGTAGGTTTAGGGTTTAGGTTAGGGTTAGGTTTAGGTTTAGGGTTAGGGTTTGAGTTAGGGTTAGTTTTAGGGTTAGGGTTAGGTTTAGGGTTAGGGTTTTCGTTTAGGATTTCGGGTAGGTTTAGGGTTTGGGTTAGGGTTAGAGTTAGGCTTAGGGTTTAGGTAAGGGTTAGGGTTAGGTTTTGGGTTAGGGTTAGGGTTAGTGTTAGGATTAGGGTTTGGGTTAGTGTTAGGGTTAGGGTTAGGATTAGGGCTAGGTTTAGGGTTAGGGTTAGGGTTAGGTTTACGGTTTGGGTTAGGGTTAGGTTAGGGCTTGGATTAGGGTTAGGGTTAGGGTTAGGCTTAGGTTTAGGGTTTGTGTTACGGTTAGTGTTATGGTTAGGGTTAGGGTTTGGGTTTGGGTTAGGGTTAGGGTTAGGGTTAGGGTTAGGGTTAGGGTTGGGGTTTGGGTTATAGTTAGGGATTCGGGTAGTGTTAGGGTTGCGGTGAGGGTTAGGCTTAGGTTTCGGTTAGGGTTAGGGTTTGGATAAGGCTTAGGGTTAGGGTTATGTTTTCGGGTTGGGGTTTAGGTTACGTTTAGGGTTTGGTTTACGGTTAGTGTTAGAGTTAGTTTTAGGGTTTGGTTTAGGGTTAGGGTTAGGGTTAGGGTTAGGGTTTAGGTAAGGGTTAGGGTTAGGGTTAGGGTTTGTGTTAGGGTTGGGGTTAGGGTTAGTGTTTAGGTTTGGGTTAGGCTTTTGTTTAGGGTTAGGATTAGGGTTAGGTTTAGGGTTAGGCTTAAGGTTAGTGTTAGGGTTCGGGTTTGGGTTTGGATTAGGTGTAGAGTTAGGGTTAGTGTTAGTGTTAGGGTTAGGTTTAGGGTTAGGGTTAGGGGTAGGGTTTGGGTTAGGGTTAGGTTTAGGGTTAGGTTTAGTGTTAGAGTTAGGTTTGGTTTAGGATTAGAGTTTGGGTTAGGGTTAGGGTTAGGGTTAGGGTTTCGGGTAGGGTTTGCGTTAGGCTTTGGGTTTGGATTAGGGTTAGGGTAAGGATTAGGTTTAGAGTTAGGGTTTCGGTTTGGGTTAGGGGTAGGGTTAGGGTTATGTTTAGGGTTAGGATTAGGGTTAGGGTTAGGGTTAGGGTTTGTGGTAGGTTTAGGTTTAGGGTTTGGGTTAGGGTTAGGTTTAGGGTTAGGTTTAGGGTTAGAGTTAGTTTTGGGTTAGGATTAGAGTTTGGGTTAGGGTTAGGGTTAGGGTTAGGGTTTCGGTTAGGGTTTGCGTTAGGCTTTGGGTTTGGATTAGGGTAAGGGTAAGGATTAGGTTTGGAGTTAGGTTTTCGGTTTGGGTCAGGGTTAGGGTTAGGGTTTCTGTTAGGGTTAGGGTTAGGGTTTGTTTTAGGGTTATGGTTAGGGTTCGGTGTTAGGGGTTAGGGGTGATGGTTAGGGTTAGGATTAGGTTTGGGGTTAGGGTTAGTGTTAATGTTAGGGTTTGGGTGAGGCTTAGGTTTTGGGATAGGGTTAGGGTTTCTGTTAGGGTTAGGGTTAGGGTTAGGGTTAGGGTTTAGGTTAGGGTTAGGGTTTCGGTTAGTGTTAGGATTAGAGTTAGGTTTAGGGTTAGGTTTAGGGTTAGTGTTAGTGTTAGTCTTAGGGTTTGGGTTTGGATTAGGGGTAGAGTTAAGGATAGAGTTAGTGTTAGGGTTTGGGTTAGGGTTAGGGTTAGGTTTTGGGTTAGGGTTATTGTTAGGGTTAGCGTTACGATTAGTGTTAGTGTTTGGTTTGGGTTAGCGTTAGAGTTAGTGGTAGGTTTTGGGTTAGGGTTAGGGTTAGGGTTAGGGTTAGGGTTACAGTTTGGTTTAGATTTAGGGTTAGGGTTTGGGATTAGGGTTAGGATTAGGGTTAGGGTTAGGGTTAGGATTTGGGTTAGGGTTAGCGTTAGAATTAGGGTTAGGGTTAGGGTTAGGGTTTGGATTTGGGTTAGGGTAAGATTTAGGCTTAGGGTTAAAGTTTTGGTAGGGTTAGTGTTAGGATTAGGGTTAGGGATAGGATTAGGATTAGGGTTAGGGTTAGGGTTAGGTTTAGGGTTTGGGTTAGGGTTAGGGTAAGGTTTAGGGTTAGGGTTAGGGTTATGGTTTGGGTTAGGGTTAGGGTTAGGGTTAGGTTTGGGTTAGGGTTAGGGTTAGGATTAGGGTTAGGGTTAGGGCTAGGTTTAGGCTTTGGGTTAGGGTTAGGGTTAGGATTAGGGTTAGGGTTAGGGTTAGGGTTTGGGTTAGAGTTAGTGTTAGGGTTAGGAATAGGGTTAGGTTTAGTGTTTGTGTTTGGTTTAGGGTTAGGGTTAGGTTTAGGGTGAGGTATGGGGTTTGGGTTAGGGTTAGGTTTTGGGTTAGGGTTAAGGTTATGGTTTCAGTTAGGGTTGGGGTTAGGGTTAAGGTTAAAGTTTGGGTTAGGGTTAGGTTTAGGGTTAGGGTTAGGGTTAGCGTTAGGGTTAGGGATAGGATTAGGATTAGGGTTAGGGTTTGGGTTAGGTTTAGGGTTAGGGTTAGGTTTAGGTTTACGGTTTGGGTTAGGGTTAGGGTTAGGGTAAGGTTTGATTTAGGGTTAGGGTTAGGATTTGTGATAGGATTAGGGTTTAGGTTTGGGTTAGCGTTAGGGTTAGGATTTGGGTTAGGGTTAGGTTAAGGGATAGGGTTTGATTTGGTTTAGGGTTAGTGATAGAGTGAGGGTTACGGCTAGTGTTTGGGTTAGGGTTAGGGTTAGGGGTTGGGTTAGGGTTAGTTGTAGGGGCATGGTTAGGGTTAGGGTTTGGTTTGGTTTAGGGTTAGTGTTAGGTTTATGGTTAGGGTTAGGTTTGGGTTTAGGGTTAGGGTAAGGTTTAGGGTTAGGATTAGGTTTTGGCATGGGGTTAGGGTTAGGGTTAAGGTTAGGGTTAGGGGTAGGATTAGGGTTAACATTAGATTAAGGGTTAGGGTAAGCGTTAGGGTTAGGGTTTGGTTTGGGTTAGGGTTAGGGTTAGGATTTGGCTTAGGGTTAGCGGTAGGGTTAGGGTTTGGGTAAGGGTTAGTGTTAGGGTTTGGGATTAGGCTTAGTGTTAGGTTTAGGGTTAGGATTAGATTTTGGTTTTGTGTTAGTGTTAGGGTTAATTTTAGGGTTTGGCGCTGGGTTAGGTTTAGGGTTAGGGTTAGGATTTGAGTTTGGGCTTGGGTTAGGGTTAGGGTTAGGGTTAACGTTAGGGTTAGGGTTAGAGTTAGGGTTGGGTTAGGGTTAGAGTTAGGGTTAGGGTTTGGGTTAGGGTTAGGGTTACGTTTAGGTTTGGGTTTGGGTTAACGTTATTGTTAGGTTTAATGTTACCTTTAGGGTTAAGGTTTGGGTTAGCGTCAGGGCTAGGGTTAGGGTTAGGGTTAGGGTTAGGGTTAGGGTTAGAGTTAGGGTTAAGTTTAGGGTTAGGGTTTTTGTTAGGGTTAGTGTTAGGGTTAGAGTTAGCGTTTGGGTTTGGGTTAGGGTTAGGGTTCGGTTTAGGGATAGGATTAGGGTTTGGGTTTGGGTTAGGGTTAGGGTTAGGGTTTGGGTTAGGGTTAGGTTTATGGTTAAGGATATGTTTAGGATTTGTTTAGCCTTATTGTTAGGGTTAGGGTTAGGGTTAGGTTTTGATTTGGGTTAGGGTTAGGGTTAGGATTAGGGTTTGGGTTAGGCTTAGGGTTGGGGTTAGGCTAGGGTTAGGGTTAGGATTAGGGTTATGGTTTGGTTTAGGATTAGGCTTAGGGTGAGGTTTAGGTTTTCGTTTAGGGTTAGGATTAGGGTTATGTTTAGGGTTAGGATTAGGGTTAGGGTTAGGGTTGGGGTGACGGTTAGGTTTGGGGTTAGGATTAGGGTTAGTGTTAGGTTTTGGTTTAGGGTTAGGGTTAGGGTTTGGTTTAGGATTATGGTTAGGTTTCGGAGTTAGTTGTTAGGGGTTATGGTTAGGGTTAGGATTAGGTTTTGGGTAAGGATTAGTGTTAATGTTAGGGTTTGGGTGAGGGTTAGGGTTAGGGTTATTGTTAGGGTTTCTGTTACGTTTAGGGTTATGGTTAGTGTTAGGGTTTAGGATAGGGTTAGGGTTTCAGTTAGGGTTAGGATTAGGGTTAGGGTTAGAGTTAGGTTTAGGGTTAGTTTTAGTGTTAGGGTTTGGTTTTTGATTAGGGGTAGAGTTAAGTTTAGGGTTAGTGTTAGGGTTTGGGTTAGGGTTAAGGTTAGGTTTTGGGTTAGGGTTAGGGTTAGGATTAGGGTTAGTGTTAGGTTTTGGTTTGGGTTAGCGTTAGAGTTAGTGTTAGGTTTTGGGTTAGGGTTAGGTTTAGGGTTAGGTTTGGGGTTAGGGTTAGTGTTACAGTTTGGTTTAGATTTAGGGTTAGGGTTCGGGGTTAGGGCTTATGGGTTATGGTTAGGGTTAGGGTTAGGGTTTGGGTTAGGGTTAGTGTTAGTGTTAGGGTTTGGGTTAGGATTAGAGTTAGGGTTAGGGTTAGGGTTAGGGTTTGGCTTAGGGTTAGGATTATGGTTAGGGTTAGGGTTTGGGTTACGGTTAGAGTTAGGATTAGGTTAGGGTTAGTGTTTGTGTTTGGTTTAGCGTTAGGGTAGATTTAGGGTGAGGTTTTGGTTTTGTTTTAGGGTTAGGTTTAGGGTTAGGGTTAGGGTTATGGTTTGTGTTAGGGTTAGGGTTAGGGTTCGGATTTGGGTGAGGGTTAGGGTTAGGGTTAGGGTTAGGTTTAGGTTTAGGGTTTGGGTTAGGGTTGTGGTTAGGATTAGGGTTAGGGTTAGGTTTAGGATTTCGGTTAGGGTTAAGGTTAGAGTTAGGGTTAGGGTTAGGGTTAGGGTTTGGGTTAGGGTTAGGGTTAGGGTTAGGGTTAGGTTTAGGTTTAGGTTTAGGGTTTGGGTTAGGGTTAGGGTTAGGATTAGGGTTGGGGTAAGGGTTAGGGTTTGGGTTAGGGTTAGGGTTAAGATTAGGGTTAGGGTTATTGTTTGTCTTTGGGTTAGGGTTAGGGTTAGGTTTAGGGTGAGGTTTTGGGTTTGGGTAAGGGTTAGGTTTAGCGTTAGGGTTAAGGTTATGATTTGGGTTAGGGTTGGGGTTATGGTTGGTTTTAATTTTGGGTTAGGGTTAGGGTTAGTGTTGGGGTTAGGGTTAGGGTTAGGGATAGGATTAGGATTAGGATTAGGATTAGGGTTTGGGTTAGGGTTAGGGTTAGGGTTAGGGTTTGGGTTACGGTTTTGGTTAGGGTTAGGGTTAGGGTTAGGGTAAGGTTTGATTTCGGGTTAGGGTTAGGGTTAGGGATTGTGTTAGGGTTAGTGTTAGGGTTAGATTTAGGGTTTGGGTTTGAGTTAGGGTTAGGGTTAGGTTTACAAATAGGATTAGGTTTTGGGTTTGGGTTAGGGTTAGGGTTAGGGTTTGTGTTAGGGTTAGGTTTAGGGTTAGGGATAGGGTTAGGGTTTATGTTAGGGTGAGGGTTAGGGTTAAGGTGAGGGTTATGGTTAGGGTTTGATTTGGGTTAGGGTTAGTGTTAGGGTGAGGGTTAGGGTTAGTGTTTGGGTTAGGGTTTGGGTTAGGGTTAATGGTTGGATTAGGAGTAGGGGTAGGGTTATGGTTAGGGTTAGGCTTTGGTTTGGTTTAGGGTTAGGGTTAGGATTAGGGTTAGGGTTATGTTTAGGGTTAGGATTAGAATTAGGGTTAGAGTTAGGGTTAGGGTTAGGTTTAGGTTTAGGGTTAGGGTTAGGGTTAGGATTAGGGTTGTGTTTAGGGTTAGGGTTAGGGTTAGGATTTGGCTTAGGGTTAGGGTTAGGGTTAGGGTTAGGGTTAGGGTTAGGGTTACGGTTGGACATAGGGTTAGGGTTAGGGTTTGGTTTGGCTTAGGGTTAGTGTTAGGGTTAGGGTTAGGGTTTGGTTAGGGTTAGGGTTAGGGTTAGGGTTAGGGTTAGGATTAGGTTTTGGGTTTGGGTTAGGTTTAGGGTTAGGTTTTGGGTTAGCGTTAGGTTTAGTGTTAGTAATAGGGTTAGGCTTTGTGTTAGGGTTAGGGTTAGGGTTAGGGTTAGGGTTTGGTTTTGGGTTAGTGTTAGGGTTAGTTTTAGGGTTTAGTTTTAGGTTAGGGTTAGGCTTAGGTTTAGGGTTTGGGTTTGGGATAGGGTTAGGGTTAGAGTTAGGTTTAGGGTTAGGATTAGGTTTTGGGTTTGGGTTAGGTTTCGGGTTAGGTTTTGGGTTAGGGCTAGGTTTAGTGTTAGGGATAGGGTTAGGGTTTGTGTTAGGGTTAGGGTTAGGGTTAGGGTTATGGTAAGGGTTTGGTTTGGGTTAGGGTTACTGTTAGGGTTGGGGTTAGGTTTAGTGTTTGGGTTAGGGTTAGGGTTAGGGTGAGGGGTTGGGTTAGGGTTTAGGATTAGGGTTTTGGTTAGGGTTAGGGTTTGGCATAG
>JAJHUQ010000046.1:1825000-1842500 GCA_035773235.1 Eospalax fontanierii | reverse complement strand
AGGTTTACAGTTTGGGTTAGGGTTAGGTTAGGGCTTGGATTAGGGTTAGGGTTAGGGTTAGGCTTAGGTTTAGGGTTTGTGTTACGGTTAGTGTTATGGTTAGGGTTAGGGTTTGGGTTTAGTTTAGGGATATGGTTAGGGTTTGGCTTATTGTTAGGGATTCGAGTAGTGTTAGGGTTGTGGTGAGAGTTAGGCTTATGGTTCGGTTAGGGTTAGGGTTTGGATAAGGCTTAGGGTTAGGGTTATGTTTTCGGTTTGGGTTTAGGTTACGTTTAGGGTATGGTTTACGGTTAGAGTTAGAGTTAGTTTTAGGGTTTGGTTTAGGGTTAGGGTTAGGGTTAGGGTTTAGGTAAGGCTTAGGGTTAGGGTTAGGGTTTGTGTTAGGGTTAGGGTTAGGGTTAGGGTTAGTGTTTGCGTTTGTGTTAGGGTTAGGGTTAGGTTTTGGGTTAGGGTTAGGGTTAGGGTTTGTGTTAGGTTTAGGGTTAGTGTTAGGGTTAGGGTTAGGGATTGGGTTAAGGTTAGGGTTGCGGTTAGGGTTAGGGTTAGGTTTGGGTTAGGGTTAGGGTTTGTGTTAGAGTTAGGTTTAGGGTTAAGGTTACGGTTTCGGTTAGGGTTTGGGTTATTGTAAGGGTTAGGGTTACACTTTTGGTTTGGGTTAGGTTTAGCGTTAGGTTTAGGGTTAGGTTTGGGGTTGGGTTAGAGTTAGGGTTTGGGTTCGGGTTAGGGTTTGGGGTAGCGTTAGGTTTAGGGTTCGGGTTGGAGTTAGGTTTAGGTTTAGGTTTTGGGTTAGGGTTAGGGTTGGGGTTAGGGTTAGATTTAGGTTTGTGTTAGGGTTAGGGTTTGTGTTAGGGTTAGGGTTAGGGTTAGTGTTTGGTTTGGCTTAGGGTTAGTGTTAGGGTTAGGGTTTGGGTTAGGGTTGGATTAGGGTTAGGGTTAGGGTTAGGGTTAGGGTTAGGGTTAGGGTTACGGTTAGGTTTAAGGTTAGGGTAAGGGTTTGGGTTTGGGTTAGGGTTAGGGTTAGGGTTAGGATTTGGGTTAAGGTTAGGGTTAGGGTTAGGGTTATGGTTAGGGTTAGGTTTAAGGTTAGGGTAAGGGTTTGTGTTTGGGTTAGGGTTAGGGTTAGGTTTGGTGTTAGGGTTAGGGTTAGGGTTAGTGTTAGGATTAGGTTTAGGGTTAGGGTTTGGTTGAGGGTTAGGGTAAGGGTTAGGTTTAGGGTTAGGGTTTGTTTGAGGGTTATGGTTAGGGTTAGTGTTAGGGTTAGGGTTTGGTTTGGGTTAGGTTTAGTGTTAGGGTTAGGGTTAGGGTTTGGGTTAGTTTTGGATTAGGGTTAGGGTTTGAGTTACGGTGAGAGTTATGGTTTGGGTTTGGGTTAGGGTTAGGGTTAGGGTTAGGGTTAGGTTTAAGGTTAGGGTAAGGGTTTGGTTAGGGTTAATGTTAGGGTTAGGG
The DNA here is from genome assembly GCA_035773235.1 of Eospalax fontanierii. Lineage (NCBI taxonomy): Eukaryota > Metazoa > Chordata > Mammalia > Rodentia > Spalacidae > Eospalax > Eospalax fontanierii. The sequence continues at coordinate 1,841,054 of JAJHUQ010000046.1, read as the reverse complement.
TTAGGGTTTGGGTTAGGGTTAGAGTTAGGTATTGGTGTTAGGGGTTAGGGGTTACGGTTACGGTTAGGGAGTTGGTTAGGGTAAGGGTTAGGTTTAGGGTTAGGGTTAGGGATAGGTTTGGGGTTGGTGTTAGGTTAGGGTTAGGGTTTGGGTTAGGGTTAGGGTTAGGGTTAGGGTTAGGGTTAGGGTTTCGTTTATGGTTAGGTTTAGGGTTAGGGTTAGGATTAGGGTTTGGCAGAGGGTTAGGGTTAGGGTTAGGATTAGGGTTAGGTTTAGGGTTTGGATTCTGGTTAGGTTTAGTGTTAGGGTTAGGGTTCGGGTTAGTATTAGGGTTAGGTTTAGGGTTAGGGTTTGGGTGAGGGCTAGGTTTAGGGTTAGGTTTAGAGTTAGGGTTTGTTTGATGGTTAGGGTTAGGGTTAGTATTAGGGTTAGGGTTACTGTTAGGGTTAGGGTTAGGTTTTGGGTTAGTGTTAGGGTTAGGGTTAGAGTTTTTGTTAGGGTTAGGGTTAGGGTTAGGGTTTGGTTTGGGTTAGGGTTAGTGTTAGGGTTAGGGTGAGGTTTTGGGTTAGGTTGGGTTAGGGTTAGGGTTAGTGTTAGGGTTAGGTTTAAGGTTAGCGTAAGGGTTAGGGTTAGGGTTTGGGTTTGGGTTAACGTTAGGGTTAGGGTTAGGGTTAGGGTTAGGCTAGGCGTTGGGGTTAGGGTTGGATTTAGGGTTAGGGTTAGGATTAATGTTAGGGTTAGGGTTAGGGTTTGGGTTAGGTTTAGGGTTAGGGTTAGGGTTAGGGTTTGGTTTAGAGTTCGGGTTAGAGTTCGGGGTTAGGGGTTAGGGGTTATGGTTAGAGTGATGGTTAGCATTTGGGTTAGGGTCAGGGTTAGGTTTAGGTTTAGGGTTAGGTTTAGTGTTAGGTTTTGGGTTAGGGTTACATTAGGGTTAGGGTTTGGATTAGTGTTAGGGTTAGGGTTAGGGTTAGGGTTATGATTAGGTTTATGGTTAGGGTTAGGTTTAAGGTTAGGGTAAGGGTTTGGGTTTGGGTTAGGGTTAGGTTAGGGTTAGGGTTTCGATTAGGGTTAGGGTTAGGGTTAGGGTTATGGTTAGGGTTAGGTTTAAGGTTAGGGTAAGGGTTTGGGTTTGGGTTAGGTTTAGGGTTAGGGTTAGGGTTAGGTTTGGTGTTAGGGTTAGGGTTCGGGTTAGTGTTAGGATTAGATTTAGGTTTAGGGTTTGGTTGAGGGTTAGGGTAAGGGTTAGGTTTAGGGTTAGGGTTTGTTTGAGGGTTAGGTTTAGGGTTAGTGTTAGGGTTAGGGTTTGGTTTGGGTTAGGTTTAGTGTTAGGGTTAGCGTTAGGGTTTGGGTTAGGGTTGGATTAGGCTTAGGGTTTGAGTTACCTTTAGGGTTATGGTTTGGGTTTGGGTTAGGTTTAGGGTTACGGTTAGGGTAAGGGTTAGGGTTAGGTTTAAGGTTAGGGGAAGGGTTTGGGTTAGGGTTAGTGGTAGGGTTAGGGTTAGGGTTTGGGTTAGGGTTAGTGTTAGGTATCGATGTTAGGGATTAGGGGTTACGGTTATGGTTAGGGTTTTGTTTAGGGTAACGGTTAGGTTTAGGGTTGGGGTTTGGGTTAGGGTTAGGGTTAGGGTTAGGTTTTGGGTTGGGGTTAGGTTTAGGTTTAGGGTTAGGTTTAGTGTTAGGGTTTGGGTATGGTTTAGGGTTAGGGTTAGGGTTAGGGTTTCGTTTATGGTTAGGTTTAGGTTTAGGGTTAGGATTAGGGTTTGGCAGAGGGTTAGGGTTAGGGTTAGGATTAGGGTTAGGTTTAGGGTTTGGATTCTGGTTAGGTTTAGTGTTAGGGTTAGGGTTCTAGTTAGTGTTAGGGTTAGGTTTAGGGTTAGGGTTTGGGTGAGGGTTAGGGTTAGGGTTAGGTTTAGAGTTAGGGTTTGTTTGACGGTTAGGGTTAGGGTTAGAATTAGGGTTAGGGTTACTGTTAGGGTTAGGGTTAGGTTTTGGGTTAGTGTTAGGGTTAGGGTTAGAGTTTTTGTTAGGGTTAGGGTTAAGGATATTGTTTGGTTTGGGATTGGGTTAGTGTTAGGGTTACGGTTTGGGTTAGGGTTCGGTTAGGGTTAGGGTTTGGGTTAGGGTTAGGGTTAGGGTTAGGGTTAGGGTTAGGGTTTGGTTTGGGTTAGGGTTATGGTTTGTGTTTGGGTTTGGGTTAGGGTTAGGGTCAGGGTTAGGTTTAAGGTTAGCGTAAGGGTTTGGGTTAGGGTTAGTGTTAGGGTTAGGTTTAGGGTTTGGGTTAAGGTTAGGTTTAGTGTTAGTGTTCGGGTTAGGTTTAGGGTTTAGAATTGGGTTAGGTTTAGTGTTAGGCTTGGTTTGGGTTAGGGTTACAGATAGTGTTTGGGTTAGGGTTAGGGTTAGCGTTAGGGTTAGGGTTAGGGTTGGTGTTAGGGTTAGGTTAGGATTAGCGTTTGGTTTGAGTGAGGGTTAGTGTTAGGGTTAGGGTTAGGGTTTAGTTTAGGTTTAGGGTTAGGGTTAGGGTTATGGTTTGGGTTACGGTTATGGTTAGGGTTAGGGTTAGCTTTAAGGTTAGGGTAAGGTTATGGTTTTGGGTTAGGTTTAGGGTTAGAGTTAGGGTTAGGTTTAAGGTTAGCGTAAGGGTTTGGTTTAGGGTTAGTGTTCGGGTTAGGGTTAGGGTTTGGGTTAGGGTTAGGGTTAGGGTTTGGGTTAGTGTTAGGTTTAGGGTTAGGGTGTGGGTTAGGTTTAAGTTTAGCGTAAGGGTTTGGGTTTGGGTTAGTGTTAAGGTTAGGGTTAGATTTTGGTTTAGGGTTTGGGTTAGGGTTAGGTTTAGGGTTAGTGTTAGGATTAGGTTTAGGGTTAGGGTTAGGGTTAGATTTAGGGTTACGGTTTGGGTTAGGATTAGGTTTATTGTTAGGGTTAGGTTTTGGGTTAGGGATTAGTGGTTAGGGTTTGGGTAAGGGTTAGGGTTTGGGTTAGGGTTAGGGTTTGGGTTAGGGTTAGCGTTTGGGTTACTGTTAAGTTTAGGGTTATGGTTAGGGTTTGGGTTAGGATTAGGTTTAGGTTTAGGCTTAGGTTTTGGGTTACAGTTACGGTTAGGGTTATGGTTAGGATTAGGGTTAGGGTTAGGGTTAGGGTTTGGGTTAAGGTTAGGGTTTGGGTTAAGGTTAGGTTTAGGATTAGGGTTAATGTTAGGGTTTGGGTTTGGGTTAGGGTTAGGATTAGGGTTTGGGTTTGGGTAAGGGTTAAGGTTAAGGTTAGGGTGATGGTTTGGGTTTGGGTAAGGGTTAGGGTTAGGGTTAGCGTTAGGGTTAGGGTTAGGGTTAGGGTTAGGGTTAGGGTTAGGGTTAGGGTTAGGGTTAGGGTAAGGATTTGGATTAGGGTTAGGGTTAGAGTTAGGGTTAGGGTTTGGGTTAGGGTTAGGGTTAGGGATAGGGTTTGGGTTAGTGTTAGCATTAGGGTAAATGTTAGGGTTAGGATTAGCGTTAGGGTTTGGGTTAGGATTTGGTTTAGGTTTTGGGTTAGGGTTAGGGTTAAGGTTTGGGTTAGGTTTAGTGTTAGGGATAGCGTTATGGTTAGTACTTGATTTGGGTTAATGTTAGGGTTAGGGTTTGATTAAGGGTTATGGTTAGGGTTAGGGTTAGGTTTTGGTTTAGGGTGCGGGTTACGGTTCAGGGTTAGGGGTTAGGGTTAGGGTTATTGTTTGAGTTAGGGTTAAGGTAAGGGCGAATGTTAGGGTTTGGTTTAGAGTTAGGTTTAGGGTCAGGGTTAGGATAAGGGTTAGTGTTAGGTTTAGGATTAGGGTTAGGTTTAGGGTTTGGGTTAGGTTTATTGTTAGGATTAGGGTTGGTGTTAGGGTTTGGGTTTGGATTAGGATTAGGGTTAAGTTAGGGTGAGGGTTTGGGTGTGGGTATGGGTTAGGGTTAGGGTTAACGTTAGGGTTTGGGTTAGTTTTAGGTTTAGGTTTAGGGCCAGGGTTACGGTTTAGGTTAGGTTTAGGGTTAGGGTTTGGGTTAGGTTTAGGTTTAGGGTTAGGTTTAGCGTTAGGGTTTGAGTTTGGGTTAGGGTTAGGTTTAGATTTAGGATTAGGGTTTGGGGTTGGGTTAGGGTTAGGGTTTGGGTTAGGGTTAGGGTAAGGATTAGGGTTAGGTTTTGGGTTTGGGTTAGGTTTAGGGTTAGTGTTCGGGTTAGTGTTAGGGTTTGGGTTTGGGTTAGGTTTAGGTATAGGGTTAGGTTCAGGTTTAGGGTGAGGGTTTGGGTTAGTGTTAGGGATAGGTTGTGGGTTAGGATAGGGTTAGCGTTAGTGTTAGTGTTAGGGTTGGTGTTAGGGTTAGGGTTAGGATTAGGGTTTGGTTTGGGTGAGGATTAGTGTTAGTGTTAGGGTTTGGGTTAGGGTTAGGGTTAGGGTTAGGGTTTGGGTTACGGTTATGGTTAGGGTTATGGTTAGGTTTAAGGTTAGGGTAAGGGTTTGGGTTTGGGTTAGGGTTAGGGTTAGAGTTAGGGTTAAGTTTAAGTTTAGCCTAAGGGTTTGGGTTAGGGTTAGTGTTAGGGTGAGGGTTAGTGTTTGGGTTAGGGTTAGCGTTAGGGTTAGGGTTTGGGTTAGGGTTAGAGTTAGGGTTAGGGTTAGGGTTAGGGTTAGGTTTAAGGTTAGGGTTGGAGTTTGGGTTAGGGTTAGGGTTAGGGTTAGGTTCAGGGTTAGGGTTTGTGTTAGGGTTAGTGTTAGGTTTAGGGTTAGGGTTTGGGTTAGGTTTAGGTTTAGGGTTAGGTTTAGCGTTAGGGTTTGAGTTTGGGTTAGGGTTAGGGTTAGGGTTAGGTTTAGATTTAGGATTAGGGTTTGGGTTTGGGTTAGGGTTAGGGTTTGGGTTAGGGTTAGGGTAAGGATTAGGGTTAGGGTTAGGGTTTGGTTTTGGGTTAGGTTTAGGGTTAGTGTTCGGGTTAGTGTTAGGGTTTGGGTTTGGGTTAGGTTTAGGTATAGGGTTAGGTTCAGGTTTAGGTTTAGGGTTTGGGTTAGGGTTAGGGATAGGTTTTGGGTTAGGATAGGGTTAGCGTTAGGGTTAGGGTTAGGGTTGGTGTTAGAGTTAGGGTTAGGATTAGGGTTTGGTTTGGGTGAGGATTAGTGTTAGTGTTAGGGTTTGGGTAAGGGTTAGGGTTAGGGTTAGGTTTTGGGTTACGGTTATGGTTAGGGTTATAGTTAGGTTTAAGGTTAGGGTAAGGGTTTGGGTTTGGGTTAAGATTAGGGTTAGAGTTAGGGTTAAGTTTAAGTTTAGCCTAAGGGTTTGGGTTAGGGTTAGTGTTAGGGTGAGGGTTAGTGTTTGGGTTAGGGTTAGCGTTAGGGTTAGGGTTTGGGTTAGGGTTAGATTTAGGGTTAGGGTTAGGGTTAGGTATAAGGTTAGCGTAAGGGTTTGGGTTTGGGTTAGTGTTAAGGTTAGTGTTAGATTTAGGTTTAGGGTTCGGGTTCAGGTTAGGGTTAGGGTTAGGGTTAGGGTTAGGGTTAGGGCTAGGGTTTGGGTTAGGGTTAGGGTGAGGATTATGTTTAGGGTTAGTGTTTGTGTTTGGGTTAGGGTATGGGTTAGGTTTAGGGTGAGGTGTTGTGTTTTGTTAGGGTTAATTTGGGGTTTGGGTTAGGGTTAGGGTTAGGGTTTGGGTTAGGGTTAGGGTTAGTGTTAGGGTTAGGGTTTGGTTTAGGATTAGGCTTAGGGTTAGGGTGAGGTTTATGTTTTCGTTTAGGGTTAGGGTTAGGGTTAGGGTTAGGATTAGGGTTAGGGTTAGGGTTTGGGTTTGTGATAGGGTTAGGGTTAGGGTTTGTTTAAGTGATATGGTTAGGGTTCGGTGTTAGGGGTTAGGGGTGATCGTTAGGGTTAGGATTAGGTTTGGGGTTAGGTTTAGGGTTAGGGTTTGGGTTAGGGTTAGTGTTAGGGTTAGGGTTAGGGTTTTGGTTTGGGTTAGGATTAGGATTAGGGTTAGTGTTAGGGTTAGGATTTGGTTTGGGTAAGGGTTAGGGTTATCGTTAGTGTTAGTGTTAGGGTTAGTGTTAGTGTTAGGGTTTGGGTTAGGGTTAGGTTTAGGTTTAGGGTTAGGTTTAGTGTTAGGGTTTGGGTTAGGGTTACGGTTAGGTTTAGGGTTTGTATTAGTGTTAGGGTTAGGTTTCGGTTTAGGTTTTGGGTTAGGGTTATGGTTAGGGTTAGGGTTTGGGTTAGGGTTAGGGTTAGGGTTTAGGTTAGGGTTAGGATTATGGTTAGGGTTAGGGTTAGGATTAGGGTAAGGGTTAGGGTTTGGGTTTGGGTTTGTGTTAGGGTTAGGGTTAATGTTAGGGTGAGGGTTTGGGTTTGCGTTAGGGTTAGGGTTAGGATTAGCATTAGGGTTTGGATTAGAGTTAGGGTTAGAGTTAGGGTAAGGGTTAGGGTTAGAGTTAGGATTAGAATTTGGGTTAGGGTTAGGGTTAGGGTTAGGGTAAGGGTTAGGGTTAGAGTTAGGATTAGAGTTTGGGGTAGGGTTAGGGTTAGGGTCAGGCTTAGTGTTAGGATTTGGGTTAGGGTTAGGTTTAGGTTTAGGGTTAGGTTTAGTGTTAGGGTTTGGGTTAGGATTACGGTTAGGGTTAGGGTAAGGATTAGTGTTAGGGTTAGGGTTAGGTTTAGGTTTTGGGTTAGGGTTAGAGTTAGGATTAGGGTTGCGGTTAGGGTTTGGGTTTTGGTTAGGGTTAATGTTAAGTTTAGGATGAGGGTTTGGGTTTGGGTAGGGTTAGGGTTAGGGTTAGCGTTAGGGTTTGGGGTTGGGTTAGGGTTAGGTTTAGGGTAAGGTTTCACGTTAGGGTTTGGTTTAGGTTTAGGGTTTGGGTTTGGGTTAGGGTTAGGGTTAGGTTTAGGGTTAGGGTTTGGATTAGGTTTAGGGTTAGGGTTTGGGTTAGGTTTAGGGTTATGTTTAAGGTTAGGGTAAGGTTTTGGGTTTGGGTTAGGGTTAGGGTTAGGGTTAGGGTTAGGGTTAGGGTTTGGGTTAGGGTTAGGTTTAGGTTTAGAATTAGGATTAGGGTTAGGGTTAGGTTTAGGGTTAGATTTAGAGTTACAGTTTGGGTTAGGGTTAGATTTATTCTTAGGGTTAGGGTTAGGGTTAGGTTTAAGTTTAGGGAAAGGGTTTGGGTTTGGGTTAGGGTTAAGGTTAGGTTTAGGGTTAGGGTTTCGGTTAGGTTTAGATTTAGGTTTAGGGTATGGGTTCGGGTTAGGGTGAGGGTTCGGGTTAGGGTGAGAGTTTGGGTTTGCGTAAGGTTTAGGGTTAGGCTTAATGTTAGGGTTTGGGTTAGGGATAGGGTTAGGGTAAGGTTTAGGGTTAGGTTTAGTGTTAGTCTTTGAGTTAGGGTTACGGTTAGTGGTAGAGTTAGGATTAGTGTTAGGGTTAGTGTTAGTGTTAGGTTTAGGGTTTGGGTTAGGTTTACGGTTAGGATTAGGGTTGTGGTTAGGGTTTCGGTTTGGATTAGGTTTAGGGTTAAGTTTAGGGGCAGGGTTTGGGTTTGGGTAAGGTTTAAGGTTAGGGTAAGCGTTAGGGTTTGATTTAGGGTTAGGGTTAGGGTTAGGGTTTAGTTTAGGGTTACGGTTAGGGTTAGGGTTAGGGTTAGGGTTAGAGTTAGGGTTTGTTTTAGGTTTAGGTTTAGGTTTAGGGTTACGGTTAGGGTTTGAGTTTGGGTTAGGGTTAGGGTTACGGTTAGGTTTAGATTTAGGATTAGGGTTTGGGTTTGGTTTAGGGTTAGGGTTAGGGTTTGGGATTGTGTTAGCTTTAGGATTAGTGTTCCGGTTAGGGTTAGGGTTTGGGATTGGGTTAGGTTTAGGGTTAGGGTTTGGGTTTGGGTTAGGGTTAGGGATAGGGTTTGGGTTAGGGTTAGGGTTAGTCTTAGGGTTAGGGTTAGGGTTGGTGTTAGGGTTAGGGTTAGGAATAGGGTTTAGTTTCGGTGAGGGTTAGTGTTAGGGTTAGGGTTAGGGTTTGGGTGAGGTTTAGGGTTAGTGTTAGGGTTAGGGTTAGGTTTAGTGTTTTGGTTAGGGTTAGGATTAGGGTTTGGGTGAGGGTTTGGGTTTGGGTAAGGGTGAGGGTAAGGGTTACGGTTTATGTTAGCATTAGGGTTAGGATTAGGGTTGGGGTTAGGGTTTCGGTTTGGTTTAGGGTTAAGGTTAAGGTTAGGGTGATGGTTTGGGTTTGGGTAAGGGTTAGGGTTAGGGTTAGCGTTAGGGTTTGGGTTAGGGTTTGGTTTTGGGTTAGGGTTAGGGTTAGGGTATGGTTTAGGTTTAGGATTAGGGTTTGGGTTTCGGTTTGGGTTAGGATTAGTGTTAGGGTTTGGGTTAGGGTTCAGGTTAGCGTTACGGTTAGGGTTTGGGTTTATGTTAGGTTTAGGTTTAGGGTTAGGTTTTGGTTTGGGTTAGGGTTAGTGTTAGGGTTAAGGTTAGCATCAGGGTTAGGGTTAGTGTTAGGGTTAGAGATTGGGTAAGGGTTAGGGTTAGGTGTAGGTTTAGGGTTATGCTTAAGGTTAGGGTAAGGTTTTGGGTTTGGGTTAGGGTTAGGGTTAGGGTTAGGGTCAGATTTAGAGATACGGTTTGCGTTAGGTTTGGTTTATTCTTAGGGTTAGTGTTTGGGTTAGGGTTAGGGTTAGGGTTAGCTTTAGGTTTAAGTTTAGGGTAAGGGTTTGGGTTTGGTTACGGTTAGGGTTAGGTTTAGGGTTAGGGTTTGGGTTAGGTTTAGGGTAAGGTTTAGGGTATGGGTTAGGGATAGGGTAGGGGTTAGGGTTAGGGTTAGGGTTAGGATTAGGGTTAGGGCTTGGTTTAGGGTTAGGGTTAGGATTTGGGTTTAGGGGTTACGGGTTAGGGTTAGGGTTAGGTTTAGGGTTTGAGTTAGGGTTAGTTTTAGGGTTAGGTTTAGGGTTTGGTTTAGGGTTAGGTTCATGTTTAGGGTTAGGTTTAGGGTTAGGGTTAGGGTTAGGGTTAGGGTTAGGGTTTGGGTTAGGGTTAGGGTTAGGGTTAGGGTTAGGGTTAGGGTTAGGATAAGGTTTTGTTTTGGGTTAGGGTTAGTGTTAGGGTTAGGATTAGGGTTTGGATTCTGGTTAGGTTTAGTGTTAGGGTTAGGGTTAGGGTTAGTGTTAGGGATAGATTTAGGTTTAGGGTTTGGGTAATGGTTAGGTTTAGGGTTAGGTTTAGGGTTAGGGTTTGGTTTGGGTTAGGGTTTTGGTTAGGGTTAGGGTTAGGGTTAGGATTAGGATTAGGATTAGGGTTAGTGTTAGGGTTAGGATTTGGTTTGGGTAAGGGTTAGGGTTATCGTTAGTGTTAGTGTAAGGGTTAGGGTTAGTGTTAGGGTTTGGGTTAGGGTTAGGTTTAGGTTTAGGGTTAGGTTTAGTGTTAGGGTTCGGGTTAGGGTTATGGTTATGTTTAGGGTTTGTATTAGTGTTAGGGTTAGGTTTAGGTTTACGTTTTGGGTTAGGTTTAGGGTTAGGTTTAGGGTTAGGGTTTGGGTTAGGGTTAGAGTTAGGGTTTAGGTTAGGGTTAGGATTATGGTTAGGTTTAGGGTTAGGATTAGGGTAAGCATTAGGGTTTGGGTTTGGGTTTGGGTTAGGGTTAGGGTTAAGGTTAGGGGTAGGGTTTCGGTTTGCGTTAGGGTTAGGGTTAGCGTTAGGGTTTGGATTAGGGTTAGGGTTAGGGTTAGGGTAAGGTTTAGGGTTAGAGTTAGGATTAGAATTTTGGTTAGGGTTAGGGTTAGGGTAAGGGTTAGGGTTAGAGTTAGGATTAGAGTTTGGGTGAGGGTTGGGGTTAGGGTTTGGGTTAGGGTTAGGTTTAGGGTTAGGGCTTGGTTTAGGGTTAGGGTTAGGATTTGGGTTTAGGGGTTACGGGTTAGGGTTTGGGTTAGGGTTACGGTTAGGATGAGGGTTGTGGTTAGGATTTGGGTTTGGATTAGGTTTAGGGTTAAGGTTAGGGTCAGGGTGTGGGGTTGGGTAAGGGTTAAGGTTAGGGTTAGCGTTAGGGTTTGATTTAGGGTTAGGGTTAGGATTAGGGTTTAGGTTAGGGTTAGGGTTAGGGTTAGGGTTAGAGTTATGGTTTGGTTTAGGTTTAGGTTTAGGGTTACGGTTAGGGTTTGAGTTTGGGTTAGGGTTAGGGTTAGGGTTAGGTTTAGGTTTAGGATTAGGGTTTGGGTTTGGTTTAAGGTTAGGGTTAGGGTTTGGGATTGTGTTAGCTTTAGGATTAGTGTTCCGGTTAGGGTTAGGGTTTGGGATTGGGTTAGGTTTAGGGTTGGGGTTTGGGTTTGGGTTAGGGTTAGGGATAGGGTTTGGGTTAGGGTTAGGGTTAGCCTTAGGGTTAGGGTTAGGGTTGGTGTTAGGGTTAGGGTTAGGAATAGGGTTTGGTTTCGGTGAGGGTTAGTGTTAGGGTTAGGGTTAGGGTTTGGGTGAGGTTTAGTCTTAGAGTTAGGGTTAGGGTTTGGGTTAGTGTTAGGGTTAGGGTTAGGTTTAAGGTTAGGGTAAGGGTTTGGGTTTGGGTTAGGGTTAGGTTTAGAGTTAGGTTTAGTGTTAGGGTTTGGGTTAGGGTTAGGTTTAGTGTTAGGGTTAGGATTAGGGTTAGGGTTAGGGTTAGGGTTAGCGTGAGGGATTGGCTTTGGGTTAGAATTAGGGTTTGGGTTAAAGTTAGGGTTGGGGTTAGGGTTAGGATTAGGCTTAGGGTTTGAGTTAGGGTTAGGTTTAGGTTTAGGGTTAGGATTAGGGTTAGGGTTAGGGTTAGGGTTTGGGTTAGGGTTAGGGTTAGGGTTAGGGTTAGGGTTAGGATAAGGGTTTGGTTTGGGTTAGGGTTAGTGTTAGGGTTAGGATTAGGGTTTGGATTCTGGTTAGGTTTAGTGTTTGGGTTAGGGTTAGGGTTAGTGTTATGGATAGATTTAGGTTTAGGGTTTGGGTAATGGTTAGGTTTAGGGGTAGGTTTAGGGTTAGGGTTTGGTTTGGGTTAGGGTTTGGGTTAGGGTTAGGGTTAGGGTTAGGGTTAGGGTTAGGATTAGGGTTAGGATAAGAGTTTGGTTTGGGTTAGGGTTAGTGTTAGGGTTAGGATTAGGGTTAGGATTCTGGTTAGGTTTAGTGTTAGGGTTAGGGTTAGTGTTAGGGATAGATTTAGGTTTAGGGTTTGGGTAATGGTTAAGTTTAGGGTTAGGTTTAGGTTTCGGGTTTGGTTTGGGTTAGGGTTTGGGTTAGGGTTAGGGTTACCGTTAGGGTTTGGGTTATGCATAGGGTTTGGGTTAGGGTTAGGGTTTGGTTTAGGGTTTGGGTTAGGGATCAGTGCTAGGTGTTAGGGGTTAGGGTTAGGGTTAGGGTTTGGGTTAGGGTTAGTGTTAGGGTTAGGGTTTGGTTTGGGTTAGGGTTTGGGTTAGGGTTAGGGTTAGGGTTAGGTTTTAGGTTTAGGTTTAGGGTTAGGGTTAGGGTTAGGGTTTTGGTAAGGGTTATGGTTAGCGTTAGCGTTACGGTTAGGGTTTGGGTTAGGGTTAGGGTAAGGATTTGGATTAGGGTTAGGGTTAGAGTTAGGGTTAGGGTTAGGGTTAGGGTTAGGGTTAGGGTTAGGGTAAGGATTTGGATTAGGGTTAGGGTTAGAGTTAGGGTTAGGGTTTGGGTTAGGGTTAGGGTTAGGGATAGGGTTTGGGTTAGTGTTAGGATTAGGGTAAATGTTAGGGTTAGGATTAGCGTTAGGGTTTGGGTTAGGATTAGGATTAGGTTTTGGGTTAGGGTTAGGGTTAAGGTTTGGGTTAGGTTTAGTGTTAGGGTTAGCGTTATGGTTAGTACTTGATTTGGGTTAATGTTAGGGTTAGGGTTTGATTAAGGGGTATGGTTAGGGTTAGGGTTAGGTTTTGGTTTAGGGTGCGGGTTACGGTTCAGGGTTAGGGGTTAGGGTTAGGATTATTGTTTGAGTTAGGGTTAAGGTTAGGGTGAATGTTAGGGTTTGGTTTAGAGTTAGGTTTAGGGTCAGGGTTAGGATAAGGGTTAGTGTTTGGTTTACGATTAGGGTTAGGTTTAGGGTTTGGGTTAGGTTTATTGTTAGGATTAGGGTTGGTGTTAGGGTTTGGGTTTGGATTAGGATTAGGGTTAAGTTAGGGAGAGGGTTTGGGTTTGGGTAAGGGTTAGGGTTAGGGTTAACGTTAGGGTTTGGGTTAGGTTTAGGTTTAGGTTTAGGGTCAGGGTTACAGTTTAGGATAGGTTTAGGGTTAGGGTTTGGGTTAGGTTTAGGTTTAGGGTTAGGTTTAGCGTTAGGGTTTGAGTTTGGGTTAGGGTTAGGTTTAGATTTAGGATTAGGGTTTGGGGTTGGGTTAGGGTTAGGGTTTGGGTTAGGGTTAGGGTAAGGATTAGGGTTAGGTTTTGGGTTTGGGTTAGGTTTAGAGTTAGTGTTCGGGTTAGTGTTAGGGTTTGGGTTTGGGTTAGGTTTAGGTATAGGGTTAGGTTCAGGTTTAGGGTGAGGGTTTGGGTTAGGGTTAGGGATAGGTTGTGGGTTAGGATAGGGTTAGCGTTAGGGTTAGGGTTAGGGTTGGTGTTAGGGTTAGGGTTAGGATTAGGGTTTGGTTTGGGTGAGGATTAGTGTTAGTGTTAGGGTTTGGGTTAGGGTTAGGGTTAGGGTTAGGGTTTGGGTTACGGTTATGGTTAGGGTTATGGTTAGGTTTAAGGTTAGGGTAAGGGTTTGGGTTTGGGTTAGGGTTAGGGTTAGAGTTAGGGTTAAGTTTAAGTTTAGCCTAAGGGTTTGGGTTAGGGTTAGTGTTAGGGTGAGGGTTAGTGTTTGGGTTAGGGTTAGCGTTAGGGTTAGGGTTTGGGTTAGGGTTAGAGTTAGGGTTAGGGTTAGGGTTAGGGTTAGGTTTAAGGTTAGCGTAAGGGTTTGGTTTTGGGTTAGTGTTAAGGTTAGTGTTAGATTTAGGTTTAGGGTTCGGGTTCGGGTTAGGGTTAGGGTTAGGGTTAGGTTTAAGGTTAGCGTAAGGGTTTGGGTTAGGGTTAGGGTGAGGATTATGTTTAGGGTTAGTGTTTGTGTTTGGGTTAGTGTTCGGGTTAGGTTTAGGGTGAGGTGTTGGGTTTTGTTAGGGTTAATTTGGGGTTTGGGTTAGGGTTAGGGTTAGGGTTTGGGTTAGGGTTAGGGTTAGTGTTACGATTAGGGTTAGGTTTAGGATTAGGCTTAGGGTTAGGGTGAGGTTCATGTTTTCGTTTAGGGTTAGGGTTAGGGTTAGGGTTATGTTTAGGGTTAGGATTAGGGTTAGGGTTAGGGTTAGGGTTTGTGTTAGGGTTAGGGTTAGGGTTTGTTTTAGGGTTATGTTTAGGGTTCGGTGTTAGGGGTTAGGGGTGATGGTTAGGGTTAGGATTAGGTTTGGGGTTAGGTTTAGGGTTAGGGTTTGGGTTAGGTTTAGGTTTAGGGTTAGGTTTAGCGTTAGGGTTGGAGTTTGGGTTAGGGTTAGGGTTAGGGTTAGGTTCAGGGTTAGGGTTTGTGTTAGGGTTAGTGTTAGGTTTAGGGTTAGGGTTTGGGTTAGGTTTAGGTTTAGGGTTAGGTTTAGCGTTAGGGTTTGAGTTTGGGTTAGGGTTAGGGTTAGGGTTAGGTTTAGATTTAGGATTAGGGTTTGGGTTTGGGTTAGGGTTAGGGTTTGGGTTAGGGATAGGGTAAGGATTAGGGTTAGGGTTTGGGTTTGGGTTAGGTTTAGGGTTAGTGTTCGGGTTAGTGTTAGGGTTTGGGTTTGGGTTAGGTTTAGGTATAGGGTTATGTTCAGGTTTAGGGTTAGGGTTTGGGTTAGGGTTAGGGATAGGTTTTGGGTTAGGATAGGGTTAGCGTTAGGGTTAGGGTTAGGGTTGGTGTTAGGGTTAGGGTTAGGATTAGGGTTTGGTTTGGGTGAGGATTAGTGTTAGTGTTAGGGTTTGGGTTAGGGTTAGGGTTAGGGTTAGGTTTTGGGTTACGGTTATGGTTAGGGTTATAGTTAGGTTTAAGGTTAGGGTAGGGGTTTGGGTTTGGGTTAGGATTAGGGTTAGAGTTAGGGTTAAGTTTAAGTTTAGCCTAAGGGTTTGGGTTAGGGTTAGTGTTAGGGTGAGGGTTAGTGTTTGGGTTAGGGTTAGCGTTAGGGTTAGGGTTTGGGTTAGGTTTAGAGTTAGGGTTAGGGTTAGGGTTAGGTATAAGGTTAGCGTAAGGGTTTGGGTTTGGGTTAGTGTTAAGGTTAGTGTTAGATTTAGGTTTAGGGTTCGGGTTCAGGTTAGGGTTAGGGTTAGGGTTAGGGTTAGGGTTAGGGCTAGGGTTTGGGTTAGGGTTAGAGTGAGGATTATGTTTAGGGTTAGTGTTTGTGTTTGGGTTAGGGTTCGGGTTAGGTTTAGGGTGAGGTGTTGTGTTTTGTTAGGGTTAATTTGGGATTTGGGTTAGGGTTAGGGTTAGGGTTTGGGTTAGGGTTAGGGTTAGTGTTAGGGTTAGGGTTTGGTTTAGGATTAGGCTTAGGGTTAGGGTGAGGTTTATGTTTTCGTTTAGGGTTAGGGTTAGGGTTAGGGTTAGGATTAGGGTTAGGGTTAGGGTTAGGGTTTGTGTTAGGGTTAGGGTTAGGGTTTGTTTTAGGGATATGGTTAGGGTTCGGTGTTAGGGGTTAGGGGCGATGGTTAGGGTTAGGATTAGGTTTGGGTTAGGTTTAGGGTTAGGGTTTGGGTTAGGTTTAGGTTTAGGTTTAGGTTTAGCGTTAGGGTTGGAGTTTGGGTTAGGGTTAGGGTTAGAGTTAGGTTCAGGGTTAGGGTTTGTGTTAGGGTTAGTGTTAGGGTTAGGGTTAGGGTTTTGGTTTGGGTTAGGATTAGGATTAGGGTTAGTGTTAGGGTTAGGATTTAGTTTGGGTAAGGGTTAGGGTTATCGTTAGTGTTAGTGTTAGGGTTAGTGTTAGTGTTAGGGTTTGGGTTAGGGTTAGGTTTAGGTTTAGGGTTAGGTTTAGTGTTAGGGTTTGGGTTAGGGTTACGGTTAGGTTTAGGGTTTGTATTAGTGTTAGGGTTAGGTTTCGGTTTAGGTTTTGGGTGAGGGTTATGGTTAGGGTTAGGGTTTGGGTTAGGGTTAGGGTTAGGGTTTAGGTTAGGGTTAGGATTATGGTTAGGGTTAGGGTTAGGATTAGGGTAAGGGTTAGGGTTTGGGTTTGGGTTTGTGTTAGGGTTAGGGTTAATGTTAGGGTGAGGGTTTGGGTTTGCGTTAGGGTTAGGGTTAGGATTAGCATTAGGGTTTGGATTAGAGTTAGGGTTAGAGTTAGGGTAAGGGTTAGGGTTAGAGTTAGGATTAGAATTTGGGTTAGGGTTAGGGTTAGGGTTAGGGTAAGGGTTAGGGTTAGAGTTAGGATTAGAGTTTGGGTTAGTGTTAGGGTTAGGGTCAGGGTTAGTGTTAGGGTTTGGGTTAGGGTTAGGTTTAGGTTTAGGGTTAGGTTTAGTGTTAGGGTTTGGGTTAGGATTACGGTTAGGGTTAGGGTTAGGATTAGTGTTAGGGTTAGGGTTAGGTTTAGGGTTTGGGTTAGGGTTAGAGTTAGGATTAGGGTTGGGGTTAGGGTTTGGGTTTTGTTTAGGGTTAATGTTAAGTTTATGATGAGGGTTTGGGTTTGGGTAGGGTTAGGGTTAGGGTTAGGTTTAAGTTTAGGGAAAGGGTTTGGGTTTGGGTTAGGGTTAGGGTTAGGTTTAGGGTTAGGGTTTGGGTTAGGTTTAGGGTTAGGATTTGGGTTAGGTTTAGGGTTATGTTTAAGGTTAGGGTAAGGTTTTGGGTTTGGGTTAGGGTTAGGGTTAGGGTTAGGGTTAGGGTTAGGGTTAGGCTTTGGGTTAGGGTTAGGTTTAGGGTTAGAATTAGGATTAGGGTTAGGGTTAGGTTTAGGGTTAGATTTAGAGTTACAGTTTGGGTTAGGGTTAGATTTATTCTTAGGGTTAGTGTTTGGGTTAGGGTTAGGGTTAGGGTTAGGGTTAGGTTTAAGTTTAGGGAAAGGGTTTGGGTTTGGGTTAGGGTTAGGGTTAGGTTTAGGGTTAGGGTTTGGGTTAGGTTTAGATTTAGGTTTAGGGTATGGGTTCGGGTTAGGGTGAGGGTTAGGGTTAGGGTGAGGGTTTGGGTTT
>JAJHUQ010000046.1:1772500-1802500 GCA_035773235.1 Eospalax fontanierii | reverse complement strand
TTTGGTTTGGGTTACGTTTAGTGTTAGGGTTAGGGTTAGGTTTTGGGTTAGGGTTGGATTAGCGTTAGGGTTTGAGTTACGGTTAGGGTTATGGTTTGGGTTTGGGTTAGGGTTAGGGTTAGGGTTAGGGTTAGGGTTAGGTTTAAGGTTAGGGTAAGGGTTTGGGTTAGGGTTAGTGTTAGGGTTAGGGTTAGGGTTTGGGTTAGGGTTAGAGTTAGGTATTGGTGTTAGGGGTTAGGCGTTACGGTTAGGAATTTGGTTAGGGTAAGGTTTAGGTTTAGTGTTGGGGTTTGGGTTAGGTTTAGGGTTAGGGTTAGGGTTAGGTTTTGGGTTGGGGTTAGGTTAGGGTTAGGGTTTGGGTTAGGGTTAGGGTTAGGGTTAGGGTTAGGGTTTCGTTTATGGTTAGGTTTAGGGTTAGGGTTAGGATTAGGGTTTGGCAGAGGGTTAGGGTTAGGGTTAGGATTAGGGTTAGGTTTAGAGTTTGGATTCTGGTTAGGTTTAGTGTTAGGGTTAGGGTTCGGGTTAGTGTTAGGGTTAGGTTTAGGGTTAGGGTTTGGGTGAGGGTTAGGTTTAGGGTTAGGTTTAGAGTTAGGGTTTGTTTGACGGTTAGGGTTAGGGTTAGTATTAGGGTTAGGGTTACTGTTAGGGTTAGGGTTAGGTTTTGGGTTAGTGTTAGGGTTAGGGTTAGAGTTTTTGTTAGGGTTAGGATTAGGGTTAGGGTTTGGTTTGGGTTAGGATTACAGATAGTGTTTGGGTTAGGGTTAGCATTAGCGTTAGGGTTAGGGTTAGGGTTGGTGTTAGGGTTAGGTTAGGATTAGGGTTTGGTTTGAGTGAGGGTTAGTGTTAGTTTTAGGGTTAGGGTTTAGTTTAGGTTTAGGGTTAGGGTTAGGGTTAGTGTTTGGGTTACGGTTATGGTTAGGGTTAGGGTTAGCTTTAAGGTTAGGGTAAGGTTTTGGGTTTGGGTTAGATTTAGGGTTAGGGTTAGGGTTAGGGCTGGGGTTAGGGTTAGGGTTAGGGTTAGGGTTAGGGTTAGATTTAGGGTTACAGTTTGGGTTAGGATTAGGTTTATTGTTAGGGTTAGGTTTTGGGTTAGGGTTAGGGTTAGGATTAGGGTTAGGGTTAGGGTTAGGGTTAGGGTGAGGGTTTGGGTAAGGATTAGGGTTAGGGTTACGTTTTATGTTAGCATTAGGGTTAGGATTAGGGTTGGGGTTAGGGTTTCGGTTTGGTTTAGGGTTAAGGTTAAGGTTAGATTGATGGTTTGGGTTTGGGTAAGGGTTAGGGTTAGGGTTAGCGTTAGGGTTTGGGTTAGGGTTTGGTTTTGGGTTAGGGTTAGCGTTAGGGTAAGGTTTAGGTTTAGGATTAGGGTTTGGGTTTCGGTTTGGGTTAGGATTAGTGTTAGGGTTTGGGTTAGGGTTCAGGTTAGCGTTAGGGTTAGGGTTTGGGTTTATGTTAGGTTTAGGTTTAGGGTTAGGTTTTGGTTTCGGTTAGGGTTAGTGTTAGGGTTAGGGTTAGCGTCAGGGTTACGGTTAGTGTTAGGGTTAGATATTGGGTAAGGGTTAGGTTTAGGTTTAGGTTTAGGGTTATGTTTAAGGTTAGGGTAAGGTTTTGGGTTTGGGTTAGGGTTAGGGTTAGGGTTAGGGTTAGGGTCAGATTTAGAGATACGGTTTGCGTTAGGTTTGGTTTATTCTTAGGGTTAGTGTTTGGGTTAGGGTTAGGGTTAGGGTTAGCTTTAAGGTTAGGGTAAGGTTTTGGGTTTGGGTTAGGTTTAGGGTTAGAGTTAGGGTTAGGTTTAAGGTTAGCGTAAGGGTTTGGTTTAGGGTTACTGTTCGGGTTAGGGTTAGGGTTTGGGTTAGGGTTAGGGTTAGGGTTTGGGTTAGGGTTAGGGTTAGGATTAGGGTTAGGGTTTGGGTTAGTGTTAGGTTTAGGGTTAGGGTGAGGGTTAGGTTTAAGTTTAGCGTAAGGGTTTGGGTTTGGGTTAGTGTTAAGGTTAGGGTTAGATTTAGGTTTAGGGTTAGTGTTAGGATTAGGTTTAGGGTTAGGGTTAGGGTTAGATTTAGGGTTACGGTTTGGGTTAGGATTAGGTTTATTGTTAGGGTTAGGTTTTGGGTTAGGGATTAGTGGTTAGGGTTTGGGTAAGGGTTAGGGTTTGGGTTAGGGTTAGGCTTTGGGTTAATGTTAGCATTTGGGTTACTGTTAAGTTTAGGGTTAGGGTTAGGGTTTGGGTTAGGGTTAGGTTTAGGTTTAGGCTTAGGTTTTGGGTTACAGTTACGGTTAGGGTTATGGTTAGGATTAGGGTTAGGGTTAGGGTTAGGGTTAGGGTTAGGGTTAGGGTTTGTATTTGGGTTAGGGTTAGGGTTAGGGTTAGGTTTGGTGTTAGGGTTAGGGTTAGGGTTAGTGTTAGGATTAGGTTTAGGGTTAGGGTTTGGTTGAGGGTTAGGGTAAGGGTTAGGTTTAGGGTTAGGGTTTGTTTGAGGGTTATGGTTAGGGTTAGTGTTAGGGTTAGGGTTTGGTTTGGGTTAGGTTTAGTGTTAGGGTTAGGGTTAGGTTTTGGGTTAGGGTTGGATTAGGGTTAGGGTTTGAGTTACGGTTAGGGTTATGGTTTGGGTTTGGGTTAGGGTTAGGGTTAGGGTTAGGGTTAGGGTTAGGTTTAAGGTTAGGGTAAGGGTTTGGGTTAGGGTTAGGGTTAGTGTTAGGGTTAGGGTTAGGGTTTGGGTTAGGGTTAGAGTTAGGTATTGGTGTTAGGGGTTAGGCGTTACGGTTAGGAATTTGGTTAGGGTAAGGTTTAGGTTTAGTGTTGGGGTTTGGGTTAGGTTTAGGGTTAGGGTTAGGGTTAGGTTTTGGGTTGGGGTTAGGTTAGGGTTAGGGTTTGGGTTAGGGTTAGGGTTAGGGTTAGGGTTAGCGTTTCGTTTATGGTTAGGTTTAGGGTTAGGGTTAGGATTAGGGTTTGGCAGAGGGTTAGGGTTAGGGTTAGGATTAGGGTTAGGTTTAGAGTTTGGATTCTGGTTAGGTTTAGTGTTAGGGTTAGGGTTCGGGTTAGTGTTAGGGTTAGGTTTAGGGTTAGGGTTTGGGTGAGGGTTAGGTTTAGGGTTAGGTATAGTGTTAGAGTTTGTTTGACGGTTAGGGTTAGGGTTAGTATTAGGGTTAGGGTTACTGTTAGGGTTAGAGTTAGGTTTTGGGTTAGTGTTAGGGTTAGAGTTAGAGTTTTTGTTAGCGTTAGGATGAGGGTTAGGGTTTGGTTTGGGTTAGGGTTCCAGATAGTGTTTGGGTTAGGGTTAGCGTTAGCGTTAGGGTTAGGGTTAGGGTTGGTGTTAGGGTTAGGTTAGGATTAGGGTTTGGTTTGAGTGAGGGTTAGTGTTAGTTTTAGGGTTAGGGTTTAGTTTAGGTTTAGGGTTAGGGTTAGGGTTAGTGTTTGGGTTACGGTTATGGTTAGGGTTAGGGTTAGCTTTAAGGTTAGGGTAAGGTTTTGGGTTGGGGTTAGTTTTAGGGTTAGGGTTGGGGTTAGGGTTAGGGTTGGGGTTAGGGTTAGGGTTAGATTTAGGGTTACGGTTTGGGTTAGGATTAGGTTTATTGTTAGGGTTAGGTTTGGGGTTAGGGTTAGGGTTAGGATTAGGGTTAGGGTTAGGGTTAGGGTTAGGGTGAGGGTTTGGGTAAGGATTAGGGTTAGGGTTACGGTTTATGTTAGCATTAGGGTTAGGATTAGGGTTGGGGTTAGGGTTTCGGTTTGGTTTAGGGTTAAGGTTAAGGTTAGATTGATGGTTTGGGTTTGGGTAAGGGTTAGGGTTAGGGTTAGCGTTAGGGTTTGGGTTAGGGTTTGGTTTTGGGTTAGGGTTAGCGTTAGGGTAAGGTTTAGGTTTAGGATTAGGGTTTGGGTTTCGGTTTGGGTTAGGATTAGTGTTAGGGTTTGGGTTAGGGTTCAGGTTAGCGTTAGGGTTAGGGTTTGGGTTTATGTTAGGTTTAGGTTTAGGGTTAGGTTTTGGTTTCGGTTAGGGTTAGTGTTAGGGTTAAGGTTAGCGTCAGGGTTACGGTTAGTGTTAGGGTTAGATATTGGGTAAGGGTTAGGGTTAGGTTTAGGTTTAGGGTTATGTTTAAGGTTAGGGTAAGGTTTTGGGTTTGGGTTAGGGTTAGGGTTAGGGTTAGGGTTAGGGTCAGATTTAGAGATACGGTTTGCGTTAGGTTTGGTTTATTCTTAGGGTTAGTGTTTGGGTTAGGGTTAGGGTTAGGGTTAGCTTTAGGTTTAAGGTTAGGGTAAGGGTTTGGGTTTGGTTACGGTTTGGGTTAGGTTTAGGGTTAGGGTTTGGGTTAGTGTTAGGTTTAGGGTTAGGGTGAGGGTTAGGTTTAAGGTTAGCGTAAGGGTTTTGGTTTGGGTTAGTGTTAAGGTTAGGGTTAGATTTAGGTTTAGGGTTAGTGTTAGGATTAGGTTTAGGGTTAGGGTTAGGGTTAGATTTAGGGTTACGGTTTGGGTTAGGATTAGGTTTATTGTTAGGGTTAGGTTTTGGGTTAGGGATTAGTGGTTAGGGTTTGGGTAAGGGTTAGGGTTTGGGTTAGGGTTAGGCTTTGGGTTAATGTTAACGTTTGGGTTACTGTAAAGTTGAGTGTTAGCGTTAGGGTTTGGGTTAGGGTTAGGTTTAGGTTTAGGCTTAGGTTTTGGGTTACAGTTACGGTTAGGGTTATGGTTAGGATTAGGGTTAGGGTTACGGATAGGGTAGGGGTTAGGGTTAGGGTTAGGGTTAGGGTTAGGATTGGGGTTAGGGCTTGGTTTAGGGTTAGGGTTAGGATTTGGGTTTAGGGATTACGGGTTAGGGTTAGGGTAAGGTTTAGGGTTTGAGTTAGGGTTAGTTTTAGGGTTAGGTTTAGGGTTTGTTTTAGGGTTAGGTTCAGGTTTAGGGTTAGGTTTAGTGTTAGGGTTTTGTTAGGGTTGCGGTTAGAGTTAGGGTTAGGATTAGTTTTAGGGTTAGGGTTAGGGTTAGGGTTTGGGTTAGGGTTAGAGTTAGGATTACGGTTAGGGTTAGGGTTTGGGATTGCGTTATGGTTATGGTTAGGGTTAGGGTGTGGGTTAGGGTTAGGGTTAGGGTAAGGGTTAGGGTTAGGATTAGGTTTAGATTTAGGTTAGAATTAGGGTTAGGGTTAGGGTTTGGGTAAGGGTTATGGTTAGAGTTAGCGTTATGGTTAGGGTTTGGTTTAGGTTTAGGGTTAGGGTTAGGGTTAGGGTTAGGTTTTGTGTTTGGATTAGGTTTAGGGTTAGGGTTATGGTTAGGTTTAGGGTTCGGTTTAAGGTTTGGGTTCGGGTTAGGGTTCGGATTAGGGTTTGGGTTAGGGTTAGGGTTATGGTTATGGTTAGGGCTTGGTTTAGAGTGAGGGTTAGGGTTCGCTGTTAGGGGTTAGGGGTTAGGGTTAGGATTAGTGTTACGGTTTGTGTTAGGGTTGGGTTAGGGTAAGGTTTGGTTTAGGGTTAGGGTTAGGGTTAGGTTCAGAGTTAGGGTTTGTGTTAGGGTTAGTGTTAGGGTTAGGGTTAGGGTTTGGGTTTGGGTTAGGATTAGGATTACGGTTAGTGTTAGGGTTAGGATTTGGTTTGGGTAAGGGTTAGGGTTATCGTTAGTGTTAGTGTTAGGTTTAGGGTTAGTGTTAGGGTTTGGGTTAGGGTTAGGTTTAGGTTTAGGGTTAGGTTTAGTGTTAGGGTTTGGGTTGGGGTTACAGTTAGGTTTAGGGTTTGTATTAGTGTTAGGGTTAGGTTTAGGTTTAGGTTTTGGGTTAGGGTTATGGTTAGGGTTAGGGTTTGGGTTAGGGTTAGGGTTAGGGTTTAGTTTAGGGTTAGGATTATGGTTAGGGTTAGGGTTAGGATTAGGGTAAGGGTTAGTGTTTGGGTTTGGGTTTGTGTTAGGGTTAGGGTTAGGGTTAGGGTGAGGGTTTGGGTTTGCGTTAGGGTTAGGGTTAGGGTTAGTGTTAGGGTTAGGCTTAGGGTTAGGGTTTGGGTTTGCGTTAGGTTTAGGGTTAGGATTAGAATTTGGGTTAGGGTTAGGGTTAGGGTTAGGGTAAGGGTTAGGGTTAGAGTTAGGATTAGAGTTTGGGTTAGGGTTAGGGTTAGGGTCAGGGTTAGTGTTAGGGTTTTGGTTAGGGTTAGGTTTAGGTTTAGGGTTAGGTTTAGTGTTAGGGTTTGTGTTAGGGTTACGGTTAGGGTTAGGGTTAGGATTAGTGTTAGGGTTAGGGTTACGTTTAGGGTTTGGGTTAGGGTTAGAGTTAGGATTAGGTTTGGGGTTAGGGTTTGGGTTTTGGTTAGGGTTAATGTTAAGTTTAGGATGAGGGTTTGGGTTTGGGTAGGGTTAGGGTTAGGGTTAGCGTTAGGGTTTGTGTTTGGGTTAGGGTTAGGTTTAGGGTAAGGTTTAACGTTAGGGTTTGGTTTAGGTTTAGGGTTTGGGTTTGGGTTAGGGTTAGGATTAGGTTTGGGTTAGGGTTTGGGTTAGGTTTAGGGTTAGGGTTTGGGTTAGGTTTAGGATTATTTTTAAGGTTAGGGTAAGGTTTTGGGTTTGGGTTAGGGTTAGGGTTAGGGTTAGGTTTAGGGTTTGGGTTCGGGTTAGTTTTAGGGTTAGAATTAGGATTAGGGTTAGGGTTAGGTTTAGGGTTAGATTTAGAGTTACGGTTTGGGTTAGGGTTAGGTTTATTCTTAGGGTTAGTGTTTGGGTTAGGGTTAGGGTTAGGGTTAGGGTTAGGTTTAAGTTTAGGGAAAGGGTTTGGGTTTGGGTTAGGGTTAGGTTTAGGTTTAGGTTTAGGGTTTGGGTTAGGTTTAAATTTAGGTTTAGGCTATGGGTTCGGGTTAGGGTGAGGGTTAGGTTTAGGGTGAGGGTTTGGGTTTGCGTAAGGTTTAGGGTTAGGCTTAATGTTAGGGTTTGGGTTAGGGATAGGGTTAGGGTAAGGTTTAGGGTTAGGTTTAGTGTTAGTGTTTGAGTTAGGGTTACTGTTATTGTTAGAGTTAGGATTAGTTTTAGGGTTAGGGTTAGTGTTAGGTTTATGGTTTGGGTTAGGGTTACGGTTAGGATTAGGGTTGTGGTTAGGGTTTGGGTTTGGATTAGGTTTAGGGTTAAGGTTAGGATCAGGGTTTGGGTTTGGGTAAGGTTTAAGGTTAGGGTTAGCGTTAGGGTTTGATTTAGGGTTAGGGTTAGGGTTAGGGTTTAGGTTAGGGTTACGGTTAGGGTTAGGGTTATGGTTAGAGTTAGGGTTTGGTTTAGGTTTAGGTTTAGGTTTAGGGTTACGGTTAGGGTTTGAGTTTGGGTTAGGGTTAGGGTTACGGTTAGGTTTAGGTTTAGGATTAGGGTTTGGGTTTGGTTTAGGGTTAGGGTTAGGGTTTGGGATTGTGTTAGTTTTAGGATTAGTGTTCCGGGTAGGGTTAGGGTTTGGGATTGGGTTAGGTTTAGGGTTAGGTTTTGGGTTTGGGTTAGGGTTAGGGATAGGGTTTGGGTTAGGGTTAGTGTTAGCCTTAGGGTTAGGTTAGGGTTGGTGTTAGGGTTAGGGTTAGGAATAGGGTTTAGTTTCGGTGAGGGTTAGTGTTAGGGTTAGGGTTAGGGTTTGGGTGAGGTTTAGGGTTAGAGTTAGTTTTAGGGTTTGGGTTAGTGTTAGGGTTAGGGTTAGGTTTAAGGTTAGGGTAAGGGTTTGGGTTTGGGTTAGGGTTAGGTTTAGAGTTAGGTTTAGTGTTAGGGTTTGGGTTAGGGTTAGGTTTAGTGTTAGGGTTAGGATTAGGGTTAGGGTTAGGATTAGGGTTAGGGTGAGGGATTGGCTTTGGGTTAGAATTAGGGTTTGGGTTAGGGTTAGGGTTGGGGTTAGGGTTAGGATTAGGCTTAGGGTTTGGGTTAGGGTTAGGTTTCGGTTTAGGGTTAGGATTAGGGTTAGGGTTAGGGTTAGGGATAGAGTTTGGGTTAGGGTTAGGGTTAGTGTTAGGGTTAGGGTTAGGATAACGTTTTGTTTTGGGTTAGGGTTAGTGTTAGGGTTAGGATTAGGGTTTTGATTCTGGTTAGGTTTAGTGTTAGGGTAAGGGTTAGGGTTAGTGTTAGGGATAGATTTAGGTTTAGGGTTTGGGTAATGGTTAGGTTTAGGGTTAGGTTTAGGGTTCGGGTTTGGTTTGGGTTAGGGTTTGGGTTAGTGTTTGGGTTAGGGTTAGGGTTTGGTTTAGGGTTTGGGTTAGGGATCAGTGCTAGGTGTTAGGGGTTAGGGTTAGGGTTAGGGTTTGGGTTAGGGTTAGTGTTAGGGTTAGGGTTTGGTTTGGGTTAGGGTTGGGTTAGGGTTAGGGTTAGGGTTAGGTTTTAGGTTTAGGTTTAGGGTTAGGGTTAGGGTTAGGGTTTTGGTAAGGGTTATGGTTAGCGTTAGCGTTACGGTTAGGGTTTGGGTTAGGGTTAGGGTTAGGGTTAGGGTAAGGATTTGGATTAGGTTAGGGTTAGAGTTAGGGTTAGGGTTAGGGTTAGGGTTAGGGTTAGGGTAAGGTTTTGGATTAGGTTTAGGGTTAGGGTTTGGGTTAGGGTTTGGTTTAAAGTGGGTTAGGGTTAGGGATAGGGTTTGGGTTAGTGTTAGGATTAAGGTAAATGTTAGGGTTAGGATTCGTGTTAGGGTTTGGGTTAGGATTAGGATTAGGTTTTGGGTTAGGGTTAGCGTTAAGGTTTGGGTTAGGTTTAGTATTAGGGTTAGCGTTATGGTTAGTGCTTGATTTGGGTTAATGTTAGGGTTAGGGTTTGATTAAGGGTTATGGTTAGGGTTAGGGTTAGGTTTTGGTTTAGGGTGCGGGTTACGGTTCGGGGTTAGGGGTTAGGGTTAGGGTTATTGTTTGAGTTAGGGTTAAGGTTAGGGTGAATGTTAGGGTTTGGTTTAGAGTTAGGTTTAGGGTCAGGGTTAGGATAAGGGTTAGTGTTAGGTTTAGGATTAGGCTTAGGTTAGGGTTTGGGTTAGGTTTATTGTTAGGATTAGGGTTGGTGTTAGGGTTTGGGTTTGGATTAGGGTTAGGGTTAAGTTAGGGTGAGGGTTTGGGTTTGGGTTAGGGTTAGGGTTAGGGTTAACGTTACGGTTTGGGTTAGGTTTAGGTTTAGGTTTAGGGTCAGGGTTACGGTTTAGGTTAGGTTTAGGGTTAGGGTTTGGGTTAGGTTTAGGTTTAGGGTTAGGTTTAGCGTTAGGGTTTGAGTTTGGGTTAGGGTTAGGGTTAGGGTTAGGTTTAGATTTAGGATTAGGGTTTGGGTTTGGGTTAGGGTTAGGGATTGGGTTAGGGTTAGGGTAAGGATTAGGGTTAGGGTTTGCGTTTGGGTTAGGTTTAGGGTTAGTGTTCGGGTTAGTGTTAGGGTTTGGGTTTGGGTTAGGTTTAGGTATAGGGTTAGGTTCAGGTTTAGGGTTAGGGTTTGGGTTAGGGTTAGGGATAGGTTTTGGGTTAGGATAGGGTTAGCCTTAGGGTTAGGGTTAGGGTTGGTGTTAGGGTTAGGGTTAGGATTAGGGTTTGGTTTGGGTGAGGATTAGTGTTAGTGTTAGGGTTTGGGTTAGGGTTAGGGTTAGGGTTAGGGTTTGGGTTACGGTTATGGTTAGGGTTATGGTTAGGTTTAAGGTTAGGGTAAGGGTTTGGGTTTGGGTTAGGGTTAGGGTTAGAGTTAGGGTTAAGTTTAAGTTTAGCCTAAGGGTTTGGGTTAGGGTTAGTGTTAGGGTGAGGGTTAGTGTTTGGGTTAGGGTTAGCGTTAGGGTTAGGGTTTGGGTTAGGGTTAGAGTTAGGGTTATGGTTAGGGTTAGGGTTAGGTTTAAGGTTAGCGTAAGGGTTTGGGTTTGGGTTAGTGTTAAGGTTAGTGTTAGATTTAGGTTTAGGGTTCGGGTTCGGGTTAGGGTTAGGGTTAGGGTTAGGGCTAGGGTTTGGGTTAGGGTTAGGGTGAGGATTATGTTTAGCATTAGTGTTTGTGTTTGGGTTAGGGTTCGGGTTAGGTTTAGGGTGAGGTGTTGGGTTTAGTTACGGTTAATTTGGGGTTTGGGTTAGGGTTAGGGTTATGGTTTGGGTTAGAGTTAGGGTTAGTGTTAGGGTTAGGGTTTGGTTTAGGATTAGGCTTAGAGTTAGGGTGAGGTTTATGTTTTCGTTTAGGGTTAGGGTTAGGGTTAGGGTTATGTTTAGGCTTAGGATTAGGGTTAGGGTTAGGGTTAGGGTTTGTGTTAGGGTTAGGGTTAGGGTTTGTTTTAGGGTTATGGTTAGGGTTCGGTGTTAGGGGTTAGGGGTGATGGTTAGGGTTAGGATTAGGTTTGGGGTTAGGTTTAGGGTTAGGGTTTGGGTTAGGTTTAGGTTTATGGTTAGGTTTAGCGTTATGGTTGGAGTTTGGGTTAGGGTTAGGGTTAGGGTTAGGTTCAGGGTTAGGGTTTGTGTTAGGGTTAGTGTTAGGGTTAGGGTTAGGGTTTGGGTTAGGTTTAGGTTTAGGGTTAGGTTTAACGTTAGGGTTTGAGTTTGGGTTAGGGTTAGGGTTAGGGTTAGGTTTAGATTTAGGATTAGGGTTTGGGTTTGGGTTATGGTTAGGGTTTGGGTTAGGGTTAGGGTAAGGATTAGGGTTAGGGTTTGCGTTTGGGTTAGGTTTAGGGTTAGTGATCGGGTTAGTGTTAGGGTTTGGGTTTGGGTTAGGTTTAGGTATAGGATTAGGTTCAGGTTTAGGGTTAGGGTTTGGGTTAGGGTTAGGGATAGGTTTTGGGTTAGGATAGGGTTAGCGTTAGGGTTAGGGTTAGGGTTGGTGTTAGGGTTAGGGTTAGGATTAGGGTTTGGTTTGGGTGAGGATTAGTGTTAGTGTTAGGGTTTGGGTTAGGGTTAGGGTTAGGGTTAGGGATTGGGTTACGGTTATGGTTAGGGTTATAGTTAGGTTTAAGGTTAGGGTAAGGGTTTGGGTTTGGGTTAGGATTAGGGTTAGAGTTAGGGTTAAGTTTAAGTTTAGCCTAAGGGTTTGGGTTAGGGTTAGTGTTAGGGTGAGGGTTAGTGTTTGGGTTAGGGTTAGCGTTAGGGTTAGGGTTTGGGTTAGGGTTAGAGTTAGGGTTAGGGTTAGGGTTAGGTATAAGGTTAGCGTAAGGGTTTGGGTTTGGGTTAGTGTTAAGGTTAGTGTTAGATTTAGGTTTAGGGTTCGGGTTCAGGTTAGGGTTAGGGTTAGGGTTAGGGTTAGGGTTAGGGCTAGGGTTTGGGTTAGGGTTAGAGTGAGGATTATGTTTAGGGTTAGTGTTTGTGTTTGGGTTAGGGTTCGGGTTAGGTTTAGGGTGAGGTGTTGTGTTTTGTTAGGGTTAATTTGGGGTTTGGGTTAGGGTTAGGGTTAGGGTTTGGGTTAGGGTTAGGGTTAGTGTTAGGGTTAGGGTTTGGTTTAGGATTAGGCTTAGGGTTAGGGTGAGGTTTATGTTTTCGTTTAGGGTTAGGGTTAGGGTTAGGGTTAGGATTTGGTTTGGGTAAGGGTTAGGGTTATCGTTAGTGTTAGTGTTAGGGTTAGGGTTAGTGTTACGGTTTGGGTTAGGGTTAGGTTTAGGTTTACGGTTAGGTTTAGTGTTAGGGTTTGAGTTAGGGTTACGGTTAGGTTTAGGGTTTGTATTAGTGTTAGGGTTAGGTTTAGGTTTAGGTTTTGGGTTAGGGTTATGGTTAGGGTTAGGGTTTGGGTTAGGGTTAGGGTTAGGGTTTAAGTTAGGGTTAGGATTATGGTTAGGGTTAGGGTTAGGATTAGCGTAAGTGTTAGGGTTTGGGTTTGGGTTTGTGTTAGGGTTAGGGTTAATGTTAGGGTGAGGGTTTGGGTTTGCGTTAGGATTAGGGTTAGGATTAGCGTTAGGGTTTGGATTAGAGTTAGGGTTAGGGTTAGGGTAAGGGTTAGGGTTAGAGTTAGGATTAGAATTTGGGTTAGGGTTAGGGTTAGGGTTAGGGTAAGGGTTAGGGTTAGAGTTAGGATTAGAGTTTGGGTTAGGGTTAGGGTTAGGGTCAGGGTTAGTGTTAGGGTTTGGGTTAGGGTTAGGTTTAGGTTTAGGGTTAGGTTTAGTGTTAGGGTTTGGGTTAGGATTACGGTTAGGGTTAGGGTTACGATTAGTGTTAGGGTTAGGGTTATGTTTAGGGTTTGGGTTAGGGTTAGAGTTAGGATTAGGGTTGGGGTTAGGGTTTGGGTTTTGGTTAGGGTTAATGTTAAGTTTAGGATGAGGGTTTGGGTTTGGGTATGGTTAGGGTTAGGGTTAATGTTAGGGTTTGGGTTAGGGATAGGGTTAGGGTAAGGTTTAGGGTTAGGTTTAGTGTTAGTGTTTGAGTTAGGGTTACGGTTAGTGGTAGAGTTAGGATTAGTGTTAGGGTTATGGTTAGTGTTAGGTTTAGGGTTTGGGTTAGGGTTACGGTTAGGATTAGGGTTGTGGTTAGGGTTTGGGTTTGGATTAGGTTTAGGGTTAAGGTTAGGGTCAGGGTTTGGGTTTGGGTAAGGTTTAAGGTTAGGGTTAGCGTTAGGGTTTGATTTAGGGTTAGGGTTAGGTTTAGGGTTTAGGTTAGGGTTATGGTTATGGTTAGGGTTAGGGTTAGGGTTAGAGTTAGGGTTTGGTTTAGGTTTAGGTTTAGGGTTACGGTTAGGGTTTGAGTTTGGGTTAGGGTTAGGGATAGGGTTTGGGTTAGGTTTAGGGTTAGCCTTAGGTTTAGGGTTAGTGTTGGTGTTAGGGTTAGGGTTAGGAATAGGGTTTGTTTTCGGTGAGGGTGAGTGTTAGGGGTAGGGTTAGGGTTTGGGTGAGGTTTAGGGTTAGAGTTAGGGTTAGGGTTTGGGTTAGTGTTAGGGTTAGGGTTAGGTTTAAGGTTAGGGTAAGGGTTTGGGTTTGGGTTAGGGTTAGGTTTAGAGTTAGGGTTAGTGTTAGGGTTTGGGTTAGGGTTATGGTTAGGGTTAGGGTTAGTGTGAGGGATTGGCTTTGGGTTAGAATTAGGGTTTGGGTTAAGGTTAGGGTTGGGGTTAGGGTTAGGATTAAGCTTAGGGTTTGGGTTAGGGTTAGGTTTAGGTTTAGGGTTAGGATTACTGTTAGGGTTAGGGTTAGGGTTAGGGTTTGGGTTAGGGTTAGGGTTAGGGTTAGGGTTAGGGTTAGGATAAGGGTTTGGTTTGGGTTAGGGTTAGTGTTAGGGTTAGGATTAGGGTTTGGATTCTGGTTAGGTTTAGTGTTAGGGTTAGGGTTAGGGTTAGTGTTAGGGATATATTTAGGTTTAGGGTTTGGGTAATGGTTAGGTTTAGGGGTAGGTTTAGGGTTCGGGTTTGGTTTGGGTTAGTTTTTGGGTTAGGGTTAGGGTTAGCGTTAGGGTTTGGGTTATGCATAGGGTTTGGGTTAGGGTTAGGGTTTGGTTTAGGGTTTGGGTTAGGGATCAGTGCTAGGTGTTAGGGGTTAGGGTTAGGGTTCGGGTTTGGGTTAGGGTTAGTGTTAGGGTTAGGGTTTGGTTTGGGTTAGGGTTTGGGTTAGGGTTAGGGTTAGGGTTAGGTTTTAGGTTTAGGTTTAGGGTTAGGGTTAGGGTTAGGGTTTTGGTAAGGGTTATGGTTTGCGTTAGCGTTACGGTTAGGGTTTGGGTTAGGGTTAGGGTTAGTGTTAGGGTTAGGGTAAGGATTTGGATTAGGGTTAGGGTTAGAGTTAGGGTTAGGGTTAGGGTTAGGGTTAGGGTTAGGGTTAGGGTAAGGATTTGGATTAGGGTTAGGGTTAGAGTTAGGGTTAGGGTTTGGGTTACGGTTAGGGTTACGGATAGGGTTTGGGTTAGTGTTAGGATTAGGGTAAATGTTAGGGTTAGGATTAGTGTTAGGGTTTGGGTTAGGATTAGGATTAGGTTTGGGTTAGGGTTACGGTTAAGGTTTGGGTTAGGTTTAGTGTTAGGGTTAGCGTTATGTTTAGTGCTTGATTTGGGTTAATGTTAGGGTTAGGGTTTGATTAAGGGTTATGGTTAGGGTTAGGGTTAGGTTTTGATTTAGGGTGCGGGTTACGGTTCGGGGTTAGGGGTTAGGGTTAGGGTTATTGTTTGAGTTAGGGTTAAGGTTAGGGTGAATGTTAGGGTTTGGTTTAGAGTTAGGTTTAGGGTCAGGGTTAGGATAAGGGTTAGTGTTAGGTTTAGGATTAGGGTTAGGTTTAGGGTTTGGGTTAGGTTTATTGTTAGGATTAGGGTTGGTGTTAGGGTTTGGGTTTGGATTAGGGTTAGGGTTAAGTTAGGGTGAGGGTTTGGGTTTGGGTAAGGGTTAGGGTTAACGTTAGAAATGGGATAGGTTTAGGTTTAGGTTTAGGGTCAGGGTTACGGTTTAGGTTAGGTTTAGGGTTAGGGTTTGGGTTAGGTTTAGGTTTAGGGTTAGGTTTAGCGTTAGGGTTTGAGTTTGGGTTAGGGTTAGGGTTAGGGTTAGGTTTAGATTTAGGATTAGGGTTTGGGTTTGGGTTAGGGTTAGGGTTTGGGTTAGGGTTAGGGTAAGGATTAGGGTTAGGGTTTGGGTTTGGGTTAGGTTTAGGGTTAGTGTTCGGGTTAGTGTTAGGGTTTGGGTTTGGGTTAGGTTTAGGTATAGGGTTAGCTTCAGGTTTAGGGTTAGGGTTTGGGTTAGGGTTAGGGATAGGCTTTGGGTTAGGATAGGGTTAGCGTTAGGGTTAGGGTTAGGGTTGGTGTTAGGGTTAGGGTTAGGATTAGGGTTTGTTTTGGGTGAGGATTAGTGTTAATGTTAGGGTTTGGGTTAGGGTTAGGGTTAGGGTTTGGGTTACGGTTATGGTTAGGGTTATGGTTAGGTTTAAGGTTAGGGTAAGGGTTTGGGTTTGGGTTAGGGTTAGGGTTAGAGTTAGGGTTAAGTTTAAGTTTAGCCTAAGGGTTTGGGTTAGGGTTAGTGTTAGGGTGAGGGTTAGTGTTTGGGTTAGGGTTAGCGTTAGGGTTAGGGTTTGGGTTAGGGTTAGAGTTAGGGTTAGGGTTAGGTTTAGGGTTAGGTTTAAGGTTAGCGTAAGGGTTTGGGTTTGGGTTAGTGTTAAGGTTAGTGTTAGATTTAGGTTTAGGTTTCGGGTTCGGGTTAGGGTTAGGGTTAGGGTTAGGGTTAGGGCTAGGGTTTGGGTTAGGTTTAGGGTGAGGATTATGTTTAGGGTTAGTGTTTGTGTTTGGGTTAGAGTTCGGGTTAGGTTTAGGGTGAGGTGTTGGGTTTTGTTAGGGTTAATTTGGGGTTTGGGTTAGGGTTAGGATTAGGGTTTGGGTTAGGGTTAGGGTTTGTGTTAGGGTTAGTGTTTGGTTTAGGATTAGGCTTAGGGTTAGGGTGAGGTTTATGTTTTCGTTTAGGGTTAGGGTTACGGTAAGGGTTATGTTTAGGGTTAGGATAAGGGTAAGGGTAAGGGTAAGGGTTTGTGTAAGGGTTAGGGTTAGGGTTTGTTTTAGGGTTATGGTCAGGGTTCAGTGTTAGGGGTTAGGGGTGATGGTTAGGGTTAGGATTAGGTTTGGGGTTAGGTTTAGGGTTAGGGTTTGGGTTAGGTTTAGGGTTAGGTTTAGCGTTAGGGTTGGAGTTTGGGTTAGGGTTAGGGTTAGGGTTAGGTTCAGGGTTAGGGTTTGTGTTAGGGTTAGTGTTAGGGTTAGGGTTAGGGTTTGGGTTAGGTTTAGGTTTAGGGTTAGGTTTAGCGTTAGGGTTTGAGTTTCAGTTAGGGTTAAGGTTAGGGTTAGGTTTAGATTTAGGATTAGGTTTTGGGTTTGGGTTATGGTTAGAGTTTGGGTTAGGGTTAAGGTAAGGATTAGGGTTAGGGTTTGGGTTTGGGTTAGGTTTAGGGTTAGTGTTCGGTTAGTGTTAGGGTTTGGGTTTGGGTTAGGTTTAGGTATAGGTTTAGGTTCAGGTTTAGGGTTACGGTTTGGGTTAGGGTTAGGGATAGGTTTTGGGTTAGGATAGGGTTAGCGTTAGGGTTAGGGTTAGGGTTGGTGTTAGGGTTAGGGTTAGGATTAGGGTTTTGTTTGGGTGAGGATTAGTGTTAGTGTTAGGGTTTGGGTTAGGGTTAGGGTTAGGGTTTGGGTTACGGTTATGGTTAGGGTTATAGTTAGGGTTAGGGTTAGGGTTAGGGTTAGGGTTTGGGTTTGCGTTAGTGTTAGGGTTAGGGTTAGCGTTAGGGTTTGGATTAGGGTTAGGGTTAGGGTTAGGGTAAGGGTTAGGGTTAGAGTTAGGATTAGAATTTGGGTTAGGGTTAGGGTTAGGGTTAGGGTAAGGGTTAGGGTTAGAGTTAGGATTAGAGTTTGGGTTAGGGTTAGGTTTAGGGTCAGGGTTAGTGTTAGGGTTTGGGTTAGGGTTAGGTTTAGGTTTAGGGTTAGGTTTAGTGTTAGGGTTTGTGTTAGGGTTACGGTTAGGGTTAGGGTTAGGATTAGTGTTAGGGTTAGGGTTAGGGTTAGAGTTAGGGTTTGGTTTAGGTTTAGGTTTAGTGTTACGGTTAGGGTTTGAGTTTGGGTTAGGGTTAGGGTTACGGTTAAGTTTAGGTTTAGGATTAGGGTTTGGGTTCGGGGTAGGGTTAGGTTTAGAGTTAGGTTTAGGGTTATGGTTTGGGTTAGGGTGAGGGTTAGGGATAGGGATAGGGTGAGGGTTAGGATTAGGCTTAGCGTTTGGGTTAGGGTTAGGTTTAGGTTAAGGTTAGGATTAGGGTTAGGGTTAGGGTTAGGGTTAGGGTTTGGGTTAGGGTTAGGGTTAGGGTTAACGTTAGGTTTAGGGTTAGGATAAGGTTTTGGTTTGGGTTAGGGTTAGTGTTAGGGTTAGGATTAGGGTTTGGATTCTGGTTAGGTTTAATATTAGGGTTAGGGTTAGGGTTAGTGTTAGGGATAGATTTAGGTTTAGGGTTTGGGTAATGGTTAGGTTTAGGGTTAGGTTTAGGGTTAGGGTTTGGTTTGGGGTAGGGTTTGGGTTAGGGTTAGGGTTAGGGTTAGGGTTAGGATTATGGTTAGGATTAGTGTTAGGGTTATGGTTAGTGTTAGGGATAG
This sequence comes from Eospalax fontanierii, assembly GCA_035773235.1. Classification (NCBI taxonomy): domain Eukaryota; kingdom Metazoa; phylum Chordata; class Mammalia; order Rodentia; family Spalacidae; genus Eospalax; species Eospalax fontanierii. Next base: position 1,785,600 of record JAJHUQ010000046.1, on the reverse strand, counting down.
ATTTAGGTTCAGGGTTTGGGTAATGGTTAAGTTTAGGGTTAGGTTTAGTGTTCGGGTTTGGTTTGGGTTAGGGTTTGGGTTAGGGTTAGGGTTAGCGTTAGGGTTTGGGTTATGCATAGGGTTTGGGTTAGGGTTAGGGTTTGGTTTAGGGTTTGGGTTACGGATCAGTGCTAGGTGTTAGCGGTTAGGGTGAGGGTTAGAGTTTGGGTTAGGGTTAGTGTTAGGGTTAGGGTTTGGTTTGGGTTAGGGTTTGGGTTAGGGTTAGGGTTAGGGTTAGGTTTTAGGTTTAGGGTTAGGGTTAGGGTTAGGGTTTTGGTAAGGGTTATGGTTAGCGTTAGCGTTACGGTTAGGGTTTGGGTTAGGGTTAGGGTTAGGGTTTGGGTAAGGTTTTGGATTAGGGTTAGGGTTAGAGTTAGGGTTAGGGTTTGGGTAAAGGTTAGGGTTAGGGATAGGGTTTGGGTTAGTGTTAGGATTAGGGTAAATGTTAGGGTTAGGATTAGTGTTAGGGTTTGGGTTAGGATTAGGATTAGGTTTTGGGTTAGGGTTAGGGTTAAGGTTTGTGTTAGGTTTAGTGTTAGGGTTAGCGTTATGGTTAGTGCTTGATTTGGGTTAATGTTAGGGTTAGGGTTTGATTAAGGGTTACGGTTAGGGTTAGGGTTAGGTTTTGGTTTAGGGTTCGGGTTACGGTTCGGAGTTAGGGGTTAGGGTTAGGGTTATTGTTTGAGTTAGGGTTAAGATTAGGGTGAATGTTAGGGTTTGGGTTAGAGTTAGGTTTAGGGTCAGGGTTAGGATAAGGGTTAGTGTTAGGTTTAGGATTAGGGTTAGGTTTAGGGTTTGGGTTAGGTTTATTGTTAGGATTAGGGTTGGGGTTAGGGTTTGGGTTTGGATTAGGGTTAGGGTTAAGTTCGGGTGAGGGTTTGGGTTTCGGTAAGGGTTAGGGTTAGGGTTAACGTTAGGGTTTGCGTTAGGTTTAGGTTTAGGTTTAGGGTCAGGGTTACGGTTTAGGTTAGGTTTAGGGTTAGTGTTTGGGTTAGGTTTAGGTTTAGGGTTAGGTTTAGCGTTAGGGTTTGAGTTTGGATTAGGGTTAGGGTTAGGGTTAGGTTTAGATTTAGGATTACGGTTTGGGTTTGGGTTAGGGTTAGGGTCTCGGTTAGGGTCAGGGTAAGGATTAGGGTTAGGGTTTGGGTTTGGGTTAGGTTTAGGGTTAGTGTTAGGGTTTGGGTTTGGGTTAGGGTTAGGTTTAGGTTTAGGGTTAGGTTTAGTGTTAGGGTTTGGTTTAGGGTTACGGTTAGGGTTAGGGATAGGATTAGTGTTAGGGTTAGGGTTAGGTTTAGGGTTTGGGTTAGGGTTAGAGTTAGGATTAGGGTTGGGGTTAGGTTTTGGGTTTTGGTTAGGGTTAATGTTAAGTTTAGGATGAGGGTTTGGGTTTGGGTAGGGTTAGGGTTAGGGTAAGGTTTAATGTTAGGATTAGGTTTAGGTTTAGGGTTAGGTTTAGGGTTAGGGTTTGGTTTGGGTTAGGGTTTGGGTTAGGGTTAGGGTTAGGGTTAGGGTTAGGGTTAGGATTATGGTTAGGATTAGTGTTAGGGTTAGGGTTAGTGTTAGGGATAGATTTAGGTTTAGGGTTTGGGTAATGGTTAAGTTTAGGGTTAGGTTTAGGGTTCAGGTTTGGTTTGGGTTAGGGTTTGGGTTAGGGTTAGGGTTAGCGTTAGGGTTTGGGTTATGCATAGGGTTTGGGTTAGGGTTGGGGTTTGGTTTAGGGTTTGGGTTACGGATCAGTGCTAGGTGTTAGCGGTTAGGGTTAGGGTTAGAGTTTGGGTTAGGGTTAGTGTTAGGGTTAGGGTTTGGTTTGGGTTAGGGTTTGGATTAGGGTTAGTGTTAGGGTTAGGTTTTAGGTTTAGGTTTAGGGTTAGGGTTAGGGTTAGGGTTTTGGTAAGGGTTATGGTTAGCGTTAGCGTTACGGTTAGGGTTTGGGTTAGGGTTAGGGTTAGGGTTAGGGTAAGGTTTTGGATTAGGGTTAGGGTTAGAGTTAGGGTTAGGGTTTGGGTAACGGTTAGGGTTAGGGATAGGGTTTGGGTTAGTGTTAGGATTAGGGTAAATGTTAGGGTTAGGATTAGTGTTAGGGTTTGGGTTAGGATTAGGATTAGGTTTTGGGTTAGGGTTAGGGTTCAGGTTTGTGTTAGGTTTAGTGTTAGGGTTAGCGTTATTGTTAGTGCTTGATTTGGGTTAATGTTAGGGTTAGGGTTTGATTAAGGGTTACGGTTAGGGTTAGGGTTAGGTTTTGGTTTAGGGTTCGGGTTACGGTTCGGAGTTAGGGGTTAGGGTTAGGGTTATTGTTTGAGTTAGGGTTAAGGTTAGGGTGAAAGTTAGGGTTTGGGTTAGAGTTAGTTTTAGGGTCAGGGTTAGGATAAGGGTTAGTGTTAGGTTTAGGATTAGGGTTAGGTTTAGGGTTTGGGTTAGGTTTATTGTTAGGATTAGGGTTGGGGTTAGGGTTTGGGTTCGGATTAGGGTTAGGGTTAAGTTCGGGTGAGGGTTTGGGTTTCGGTAAGGGTTAGGGTTAGGGTTAACGTTAGGGTTTGCGTTAGGTTTAGGTTTAGGTTTAGGGTCAGGGTTACGGTTTAGGTTAGGTTTAGGGTTAGGGTTTGAGTTAGGTTTAGGTTTAGGGTTAGGTTTAGCGTTAGAGTTTGAGTTTGGATAAGGGTTAGGGTTAGGGTTAGGTTTAGATTTAGGATTACGGTTTGGGTTTGGGTTAGGGTTAGGGTTTGGGTTAGGGTTAGGGTAAGGATTAGGGTTAGGGTTTGGGTTTGGGTTAGGTTTAGGGTTATTGTTCGGGTTAGTGTTAGGGTTTGGGTTTGGGTTAGGTTTAGGTATACGGTTAGGTTCAGGTTTAGGGTTAGGGTTTGGGTTTGGGTTAGGGTTAGGGATAGGTTTTGGGTTAGGATAGGGTTAGCGTTAGGGTTAGGGTTAGGGTTGGTGTTAGGGTTAGGGTTAGGATTAGGGTTTGGTTTGGGTGAGGATTAGTGTTAGTGTTAGGGTTTGGGTTAGAGTTAGGGTTAGGGTTAGGGTTTGGGTTACGGTTATGGTTAGGGTTATGGTTAGGTTTAAGGTTAGGGTAAGGGTTTGGGTTTGGGTTAGGGTTAGGGTTAGAGTTAGGGTTAAGTTTAAGTTTAGCCTAAGGGTTTGGGTTAGGGTTAGTGTTAGGGTGAGGGTTAGTGTTTGGGTTAGGGTTAGCGTTAGCGTTAGGGTTTGGGTTAGGTTTAGAGTTAGGGTTAGGGTTAGGGTTAGGGTTAGGTTTAAGGTTAGCATAAGGGTTTGGGTTTGGGTTAGTGTTAAGGTTAGTGTTAGATTTAGGTTTAGGGTGCGGGTTCGGGTTGGGGTTAGGGTTAGGGCTTGGGCTAGGGCTAGGGTTTGGGTTAGGGTTAGGGTGAGGATTATGTTTAGGGTTAGTGTTTGTGTTTGGGTTAGGGTTCGGGTTAGGTTTAGGGTGAGGTGTTGGGTTTTGTTAGGGTTAATTTGGGGTTTGGGTTAGGGTTAGGGTTAGGGTTTGGGTTAGGGTTAGGGTTAGTGTTAGGGTTAGGGTTTGGTTTAGGATTAGGCTTAGGGTTAGGGTGAGGTTTATGTTTTCCTTTAGGGCTAGGGTTAGAGTTAGGGTTATGTTTAGGGTTAGGATTGGGGTTAGGGTTAGTGTTAGGGTTTGTGTAAGGGTTTGGCGTAGGGTTTGTTTTACGGTTATGGTTAGAGTTTAGTTTTAGGGGTTAGGGGTGATGGTTAGGGTTAGGATTAGGTTTGGGGTTAGGGTTAGTGTTAATGTTAGGGTTTGGGTGAGGCTTAAGTTTAGCGATAGGGTTAGGGTTTCTGTTAGGGTTAGGGATAGGGTTAGGGTTAGCGTTTAGGTAAGGGTTAGGGTTTCGGTTAGGGTTAGGATTAGAGTTAGGGTTAGGGTTAGGTTTAGAGTTAGTGTTAGTGTTAGTCTTAGGGTTTGGGTTTGGATTAGTGTTAGTGTTAGTCTTAGTGTTAGGGTTTGGGTTAGGGTTACGGTTAGGTTTAGGGTTTGTATTAGTGTTAGGGTTAGGTTTAGGTTTATTTTTTGGGTTAGGGTTATGGTTAGGATTAGAGTTTGGGTTAGGGTTAGGGTTAGGGTCAGGGTTAGTGTTAGGGTTTAGGTTAGGGTTAGGTTTAGTTTTAGGGGTTGGTTTAGTGTTAGGGTTTGGGTTAGGGTTACGGTTAGGGTTAGGGTTAGGATTAGTGTTAGGGTTAGGGTTAGGTTTAGGGTTTGGGTTAGGGTTAGAGTTAGGATTAGGGTTGGGGTTAGGGTTTGGGTTTTGGTTAGGGTTAATGTTAAGTTTAGGATGAGGGTTTGGGTTTGGGTAGGGTTAGGGTTAGGGTTAGCGTTAGGGTTTGGGTTTGGGTTAGGGTTAGGTTTAGGGTAAGGTTTAACGTTAGGGTTTGGTTTAGGTTTAGGATTTGGGTTTGGGTTAGGGTTAGGGTTAGGTTTAGGGTTAGGTTTGGGTTAGGTTTAGGGTTAGGGTTTGGGTTAGGTTTAGGGTTATTTTTAAGGTTAGGGTAAGGTTTTGGGTTTGGGTTAGGGTTAGGGTTAGGGTTAGGTTTAGGGTTTGGGTTAGGGTTAGGTTTAGGGTTAGAATTAGGATTAGGGTTAGGGTTAGGTTTAGGGTTAGATTTAGAGTTACGGTTTGGGTTAGGGTTAGGTTTATTCTTAGGGTTAGTGTTTGGGTTAGGGTTAGGGTTAGGGTTAGGGTTAGGGTTAGGTTTAAGTTTAGGGAAAGGGTTTGGGTTTGGGTTAGGGTTAGGTTTAGGTTTAGGTTTAGGGTTTGGGTTAGGTTTAAATTTAGGTTTAGGCTATGGGTTCGGGTTAGGGTGAGGGTTAGTGTTAGGGTGAGGGTTTGGGTTTGCGTAAGGTTTAGGGTTAGGCTTAATGTTAGGGTTTGGGTTAGGGATAGGGTTAGGGTAAGGTTTAGGTTTAGGTTTAGTGTTAGTGTTTGAGTTAGGGTTACTGTTAGTGTTAGAGTTAGGATTAGTGTTAGGGTTAGGGTTAGTGTTAGGTTTATGGTTTGGGTTAGGGTTACGGTTAGGATTAGGGTTGTGGTTAGGGTTTGGGTTTGGATTAGGTTTAGGGTTAAGGTTAGGGTCAGGGTTTGGGTTTGGGTAAGGTTTAAGGTTAGGGTTAGCGTTAGGGTTTGATATAGGGTTAGGGTTAGGGTTAGGGTTTAGGTTAGGGTTACGGTTAGGGTTAGGGTTATGGTTAGAGTTAGGGTTTGGTTTAGGTTTAGGTTTAGGTTTAGGGTTATGGTTAGGGTTTAAGTTTGGGTTAGGGTTAGGGTTTGGGTTAGGGTTAGGGTTAGGGTGAGGGATTGGCTTTGGGTTAGAATTAGGGTTTGGGTTAAGGTTAGGGTTGGGGTTAGGGTTAGGATTAGGCTTAGGGTTTGGGTTAGGGTTAGGTTTAGGTTTAGGGTTAGGATTAGGGTTAGGGTTAGGTTTAGGGTTAGGGATAGGGTTTGGGTTAGGGTTAGGGTTAGTGTTAGGGTTAGGGTTAGGATAACGTTTTGTTTTGGGTTAGGATTAGTGTTAGGGTTAGGATTAGGGTTTGGATTCTGGTTAGGTTTAGTGTTAGGGTTAGGGTTAGGGTTAGTGTTAGGGATAGATTTGGGTTTAGGGTTTGGGGAATGGTTAGGTTTAGGGTTAGGTTTAGGGTTAGGGTTTGGTTTGGGTTATGGTTTGGGTTTGGGTTAGGGTTAGGGTTAGGATTAGGATTAGGATTAGGGTTAGTGTTAGGGTTAGGATTTGGTTTGGGTAAGGGTTAGGGTTATCGGTAGTGTTAGTGTAAGGGTTAGGGTTAGTGTTGGGGTTTGGGTTAGGGTTAGGTTTAGGTTTAGGGTTAGGTTTAGTGTTAGGGTTCGGGTTAGGGTTATGGTTAGGTTTAGGGTTTGTATTAGTGTTAGGGTTAGGTTTAGGTTTATGTTTTGGGTTAGGTTTAGGGTTAGGGTTAGGGTTAGGGTTTGGGTTAGGGTTAGGGTTAGGGTTTAGGTTAGGGTTAGGATTATGGTTAGGTTTAGGGTTAGGATTAGGGTAAGCGTTAGGGTTTGGGTTTGGGTTTGGGTTAAGGTTAGGGTTAAGGTTAGGGTTAGGGTTTGGGTTTGCGTTAGGGTTAGGGTTAGCGTTAGGGTTTGGTTTAGCGTTAGGGTTAGGGTTAGGGTAAGGGTTAGGGTTAGAGTTAGGATTAGAATTTGGGTTAGGGTTAGGTTTAGGGTAAGGATTAGGGTTAGAGTTACGATTAGAGTTTGGGTGAGGGTTAGGGTTAGGGTCAGGGTTAGTGTTAGGGTTTGGGTTAGGGTTAGGTTAAGGTTAGGGTTAGGTTTACTGTTAGGGTTTGGGTTAGGGTTACGGTTAGGTTTAGGGTTATGATTAGTGTTAGGGTTAGGGTTAGGTTTAGGGTTTGGGTTAGGGTTAGAGTTAGGATTAGGGTGGGGGTTAGGGTTTGGGTTTTGGTTAGGGTTAATGTTAAGTTTAGGATGAGGGTTTGGGTTTGGGTAGGTTAGGGTTACGGTTAGGGTAAGGTTTAATGTTAGGGTGAGGTTTAGGTTTAGGTTTTGGGTTTGGGTTAGGATTAGGGTTAGGTTTAGGCTTAGGGTTTGGGTTATGTTTAGGGTTAGGGTTTGGGTTAAGTTTAGGGTTATGTTTAAGGTTAGTGTAAGGTTTTGGGTTTGGGTTAGGGTTAGGGTTAGGGTTTGGGTTAGGGTTAGGTTTAGGGTTAGAATTAGGATTAGGGTTAGGGTTAGGTTTAGGGTTAGATTTAGAGTTACGGTTTGGGTTAGGGTTAGGTTTATTCTTAGGATTAGTGTTTGGGTTAGGGTTAGGTTTAGGGTTAGGATTAGGTAAGTTTTGGGTAGGGTTTGGGTTTGGTTTAGGGTTAGGGTTAGGTTTAGGGTTAGGTTTTGGGTTAGGTTTAGATTTAGATTTAGGGTATGGGTTCGGGTTAGGGTGAGGGTTAGGGTTAGGGTGAGGGTTTGGGTTTGCATAAGGTTTAGGGTTAGGGTTAATGTTAGGGTTTGGGTTAGGGATAGGGTTAGGGTAAGGTTTAGGGTTAGGTTTAGTGTTAGTGTTTGAGTTAGGGTTACCGTTAGTGTTAGAGTTAGGATTAGTGTTAGGGTTATGCTTAGTGTTAGGTTTAGGGTTTGGGTTAGGGTTACGGTTAGGATTAGGGTTGTGGTTAGGGTTTGGGTTTGGATTAGGTTTAGGGTTCAGGTTAGGGTCAGGGTTTGGGTTTGGGTAAGGTTTAAGGTTAGGGTTAGCGTTAGGGTTTGATTTAGGGTTAGGGTTAGGGTTAGGGTTTAGGTTAGGGTTATGGTTAGGGTTAGGGTTAGGGTTAGAGTTATGGTTTGGTTTAGGTTTAGGTTTAGGGTTACGGTTAGGGTTTGAGTTTGGGTTAGGGTTAGGTTTACGGTTAGGTTTAGGTTTAGGATTAGGGTTTGGGTTTGGTTTAGTGTTAGGGTTAGTGTTTGGGATTGTGTTAGCTTTAGGATTAGTTTTCGGGTTAGGGTTAGTGTTTGGGATTGGGTTAGGTTTAGGGTTAGGGTTTGGGTTTGGGTTAGGGTTAGGGATAGGGTTTGGGTTAGGGTTAGGGTTAGCCTTAGGGTTAGGGTTAGGGTTGGTGTTAGGGTTAGGGTTAGGAATAGGGTTTGGTTTCGGTGAGGGTTAGTGTTAGGGTTAGGGTTAGGGTTTGGGTGAGGTTTAGGGTTAGAGTTAGGGTTAGGGTTTGGGTTAGTGTTAGGGTTAGGGTTAGGTTTAAGGTTAGGGTAAGGGTTTGGGTTTGGGTTAGGGTTAGGATTAGAGTTAGGTTTAGTGTTAGGGTTTGGGTTAGGGTTAGGTTTAGTGTTAGGGTTAGGATTAGGGTTAGGGTTAGGGTTAGGGTTATGGTGAGGGATTGGCTTTGGGTTAGAATTAGGGTTTGGGTTAAAGTTAGGGTTGGGGTTAGGGTTAGGATTAGGCTTAGGGTTTGAGTTAGGGTTAGGTTTAGGTTTAGGGTTAGGATTAGGGTTAGGGTTAGGGTTAGGGTTAGGGTTTGGGTAAGGGCTAGGGTTAGGGTTAGGGTTAGGGTTAGGGTTAGGATTAGGGTTTGGATTCTGGTTAGGTTTAGTCTTAGTGTTAGGGTTAGGGTTAGTGTTAGGGATAGATTTAGGTTTAGGGTTTGGGTAATGGTTAGGTTTAGGGGTAGGTTTAGGGTTAGGGTTTGGTTTGGGTTAGGGTTTGGGTTAGGGTTAGGGTTAGGGTTAGGGTTAGGGTTAGGATTAGGGATAGGATAAGGGTTTGGTTTGGGTTAGGGTTAGTGTTAGGGTTAGGATTAGGGTTAGGATTCTGTTTAGGTTTAGTGTTAGGGTTAGCGTTAGTGTTAGGGATAGATTTAGGTTTAGGGTTTGGGTTATGGTTAAGTTTAGGATTAGGTTTAGGGTTCGGGTTTGGTTTGGGTTAGGGTTTGGGTTAGGGTTAGGTTTAGTGTTAGGGTTTGGGTTATGCATAGGGTTTGGGTTAGGGTTAGGGTTTGGTTTAGGGTTTGGGTTAGGGATCAGTGGTAGGTGTTAGGGGTTAGGGTTAGGGTTACGGTTTGGGTTAGGGTTAGTGTTAGGGTTAAGGTTTGGTTTGGGTTAGGGTTTGGGTTAGGGTTAGGGTTAGAGTTAGGTTTTAGGTTTAGGTTTAGGGTTAGGGTTAGGGTTAGGGTTTTGGTAAGGGTTATGGTTAGCGTTAGCGTTACGGTTAGGGTTTGGGTTAGGGTTAGGGTTAGGGTAAGGATTTGGATTAGGGTTAGGGTTAGAGTTAGGGTTAGGGTTAGGGTTAGGGTTAGGGTTAGGGTTAGGGTAAGGATTTGGATTAGGGTTAGGGTTAGAGTTAGGGTTGGGGTTTGGGTTAGGGTTAGGGTTAGGGATAGGATTTGGGTTAGTGTTAGGATTAGGGTAAATGTTAGGGTTAGGATTAGTGTTAGGGTGTGGGTTAGGATTAGGATTAGGTTTTGGGTTAGGGTTAGGGTTAAGGTTTGGGTTAGGTTTAGTGTTAGGGTTAGCGTTATGGATAGTGCTTGATTTGGGTTAATGTTAGGGTTAGGGTTTGATTAACGGTTATGGTTAGGGTTAGGGTTAGGTTTTGGTTTAGGGTGCGGGTTACGGTTCGGGGTTAGGGGTTAGGGTTAGGGTTATTGTTTGAGTTAGGGTTAAGGTTAGGGTGAATGTTAGGGTTTGGTTTAGAGTTAGGTTTAGGGTCAGGGTTAGGATAAGGGTTAGTGTTAGTTTTAGGATTAGGCTTAGGTGTAGGGTTTGGGTTAGGTTTATTGTTAGGATTAGGGTTGGTGTTAGGGTTTGGGTTTGGATTAGGGTTAGGGTTAAGTTAGGGTGAGGGTTTGGGTTTGGGTAAGGGTTAGGGTTACGGTTAACGTTAGGGTTTGGGTTAGGTTTAAGTTTAGGTTTAGGGTCAGGGTTACGGTTTAGGTTAGGTTTAGGGTTACGGTTTGGTTTAGGTTTAGGTTTAGGGTTAGGTTTAGCGTTAGGGTTTGAGTTTGGATTAGGGTTAGGGTTAGGGTTAGGTTTAGATTTAGGATTAGAGTTTGGGTTTGGGTTAGGGTTAGGGTTTGGGTTAGGGTTAGGGTAAGGATTAGGGTTAGGGTTTGGGTTTGGGTTAGGTTTAGGGTTAGTGTTCGGGTTAGTGTTAGGGTTTGGGTTTGGGTTAGGTTTAGGTATAGGGTTAGGTTCAGGTTTGGGTTAGGGTTTGGGTTAGGGTTAGGGATAGGTTTTGGGTTAGGATAGGGTTAGCGTTAGGGTTAGGGTTAGGGTTGGTGTCTGGGTTTGGGTTTGGATTAGGGTTTGGTTTAGGTGAGGATCTGTGTTAGTGTCAGGGTTTGGGTTAGGGTTAGGGTTTGGGTCAGGGTCTGGGCTACGGGTATGGCTAGGGTTATGGTTAGGTTTAAGGTTAGGGTAAGGGTTTGGGTTTGGGTTAGGGTTAGGGTTAGAGTTAGGGTTAAGTTTAAGTTTAGCCTAAGGGTTTGGGTTAGGGTTAGTGTTAGGGTGAGGGTTAGTGTTTGGGTTAGGGTTAGCGTTAGGGTTAGGGTTTGGGTTAGGGTTAGAGTTAGGGTTAGTGTTAGGGTTAGGGTTAGGTTTAAGGTTAGCGTAAGGGTTTGGGTTTGGGTTAGTGTTAAGGTTAGTGTTAGATTTAGGTTTAGGGTTCGGGTTCGGGTTAGGGTTAGGGTTAGGGTTAGGTTAGGGTTAGGGCTAGGGTTTGGGTTAGGCTTAGGGTGAGGATTATGTTTAGGATTAGTGTTTGTGTTTGGGTTAGGGTTCGGGTTAGGTTTAGGGTGAGGTGTTGGGTTTTGTTAGGGTTAATTTGGGGTTTGGGTTAGGGTTAGGGTTAGGGTTTGGTTTAGGGTTAGGGTTAGTGTTAGGGTTAGGGTTTGGTTTAGGATTAGGCTTAGAGTTAGGGTGAGGTTTATGTTTTCGTTTAGGGTTAGGGTTATGGTTAGGGTTATGTTTAGGTTTAGGATTAGGGTTAGGGTTAGGGTTAGGGTTTGTGTTAGGGTTAGGGTTAGGGTTTGTTTTAGGGTTATGGTTAGGGTTCGGTGTTAGGGGTTAGGGGTGAGGGTTAGGGTTAGGATTAGGTTTGGGGTTAGGTTTAGGGTTAGGGTTTGGGTTAGGTTTAAGTTTAGGGTTAGGTTTAGCGTTATGGTTGGAGTTTGGGTTAGGGTTAGGGTTAGGGTTAGGTTCAGGGTTAGGGTTTGTGTTAGGGTTAGTGTTAGGGTTAGGGTTAGGGTTTGGGTTAGGTTTAGGTTTAGGGTTAGGTTTAGCGTTAGGGTTTGAGTTTGGGTTAGGGTTAGGGTTAGGGTTAGGTTTAGATTTAGGATTAGGGTTTGGGTTTCGGTTAGGGTTAGGGTTTGTGTTAGGGTTAGGGTAAGGAGTAGGGTTAGGGTTTGGGTTTGGGTTAGGTTTAGGGTTACTGTTCGGGTTAGTGTTAGGGTTTGGGTTTGGGTTAGGTTTAGGTATAGGGTTAGGTTCAGGTTTAGGGTTAGGGTTTGGGTTAGGGTTAGGGATAGGTTTTGGGTTAGGATAGGGTTAGCGTTAGGGTTAGGGTTAGGGTTGGTGTTAGGGTTAGGGTTAGGATTAGGGTTTGGTTTGGGTAAGGGTTAGTGTTAGTGTTAGGGTTTGGGTTTGGGTTAGGGTTAGGGTTAGGGATTGGGTTACGGTTATGGTTAGGATTATAGTTAGGTTTAAGGTTAGGGTAAGGGTTTGGGTTTGGGTTAGGGTTAGGGTTAGAGTTAGGGTTAAGTTTAATTTTAGCCTAAGGGTTTGGGTTAGGGTTAGTGTTAGGGTGAGGGTTAGTGTTTGGGTTAGGGTTAGCGTTAGGGTTAGGGTTTGGGTTAGGGTTAGAGTTAGGGTTAGGTTTAGGGTTAGGGTTAGGTTTAAGGTTAGCGTAAGGGTTTGGGTTTGGGTTAGTGTTAAGGTTAGTGTTAGATTTAGGTTTAGGGTTCGGGTTCGGGTTAGGGTTAAGGTTAGGGTTAGGGTTAGGGCTAGGGTTTGGGTTTGTGTTTGGGTTAGGGTTCGGGTTAGGTTTAGGGTGAGGTGTTTGGTTTTGTTAGGGTTAATTTGGGGATTGGGTTAGGGTTATGGTTAGGGTTACGGTTTGGGTTAGGGTTAGGGTTAGTGTTAGGGTTAGGGTTTGGTTTAGGATTAGGCTTAGGGTTAGGGTGAGGTTTATGTTTTCGTTTAGGGTTAGGGTTAGGGTTATTGTTATGTTTAGGGTTAGGATTAGGGTTAGGGTTAGGGTTAGGGTTTGTGTTAGGGTTAGGGTTAGGGTTTGTTTTAGGGTTATGGTTAGGGTTCGGTGTTAGGGGTTAGGGGTGATGGTTAGGGTTAGGATTAGGTTTGGGGTTAGGTTTAGGGTTAGGGTTTGGGTTAGGTTTAGGTTTAGGGTTAGGTTTAGCGTTAGGGTTGGAGTTTTGGTTAGGGTTAGGGTTAGGGTTAGGTTCAGGGTTAGGGTTTGTGTTAGGGTTAGTGTTAGGGTTAGGGTTAGGGTTTGGGTTTGGGTTAGGATTAGGATTAGGGTTAGTGTTAGGGTTAGGATTTGGTTTGGGTAAGGGTTATGGTTATCGTTAGTGTTAGTGTTAGGGTTAGGGTTAGTGTTAAGGTTTGGGTTAGGGTTAGGTTTAGGTTTAGGGTTAGGTTTAGTGTTAGTGTTTGGGTTAGGGTTACGGTTAGGTTTAGGGTTTGTATTAGTGTTAGGGTTAGGTTTAGGTTTAGGTTTTGGGTTAGGGTTATGGTTAGGGTTAGGGTTTGGGTTAGGGTTAGGGTTAGGGGATAGGTTAGGGTTAGAATTATGGTTAGGGTTAGGGTTAGGATTCGGGTAAGTGTTAGGGTTTGGGTTTGGGTTTGTGTTAGGGTTAGGGTTAATGTTAGGGTGAGGGTTTGGGTTTGCGTTAGGGTTAGGGTTAGGATTAGCGTTAGGGTTTGGATTAGAGTTAGGGTTTGGGCTAGGATTAGGATTAGGTTTTGGGTTAGGGTTAGGGTTAAGGTTTGGGTTAGGTTTAGTGTTAGGGTTAGCGTTATGGTTAGTGCTTGATTTGGGTTAATATTAGGGTTAGGGTTAGGGTTAGGGTTAGGGTTAGGGTTAGGGTTAGGGTTAGGATTAGCGTTAGGGTTTGGATTAGAGTTAGGGTTTGGGTTAGGATTAGGATTAGGTTTTGGGTTAGGGTTAGGGTTAAGGTTTGGGTTAGGTTTAGTGTTAGGGTTAGCGTTATGGTTAGTGCTTGATTTGGGTTAATGTTAGGGTTAGGGTTTGATTAAGGGTTACGGTTACGGTTACGGTTAGGTTTTGGTTTAGGGTGCGGGTTACGGTTCGGGGTTAGGGGTTAGGGTTAGGGTTATTGTTTGAGTTAGGGTTAAGGTTAGGGTGAATGTTAGGGTTTGGTTTAGAGTTAGGTTTAGGGTCAGGGTTAGGATAAGGGTTAGTGTTAGTTTTAGGATTAGGGTTAGGTTTAGGGTTTGGGTTAGGTTTATTGTTAGGATTAGGGTTGGTGTTAGGGTTTGGGTTTGGATTAGGGTTAGGGTTAAGTTAGG